>CM055120.1:11460936-11862177 GCA_029206835.1 Rana muscosa
CCACTGCCCCCGTCTCCCGCCCCTTGCGCTCCACTACAGTGAGATATAGGAAGACAGGCAGTGTATGTTCTGTAGAAACCATCTACCCACCGGCAGAACCTCTTCATTATCCCAATTTAATTATAAAGGACCCTCAATCACACAGCGACAGGCACTTACCTTAGATGCTGAATGTGCCATTAGCACAAGGCGGGGGGGGGGGGGGAGGGGGGGCCGGGATATTGTTTTACAATGAGAAGCTTTTGAAATCACTAAATGCGAGGATTAACATTTTTATCTCCTTCTATCGCAGGCGGAGCGCAGCTATTTCCTCACCGAACCCAAAGGCTCCCGCCAATCAGGTGACCGCGCTCGTCCTTCTTTGGATGACCGATCACTGCACTTTTACTAGAGCTCCACCCTCCCCCCAACCCCCCTTTGGGGCCCCACAAGAATCCATGGTCACCAGCGCCCGAGGGGCTTTCACACTGAGGCGATGCGCTGGCGGGAGAAAAAAAAATCTCCTGCAAGCCGCATCTTTGGAGCGGTGAAGGAGCGGTGTGTGTATACCTCTCCTTTACCGCTCCTTCCCATTGAAATCAATGGGACACCGCGGTAATACCGCCCGCAAATCGCGTCTGTAGCCGTGGTTTTCGGGCGGTATTAACCCTTTTTCGGCCGCTAACCGGGGGGTTTAAAGCCGCACCGCTAGTGGCCGAATATCGCGGTAAATACGACGGTATAGCAGCGCTAAAAATCGTGCCGCTATCAGGGTTGCCAACTTTCAGTAAATTTACGAACAGTTTGTAAAATCTGTACTTTTTGCATCTGTCCTTGAATGTCCATTATGGACATGTAGGTTGCATGTCCGTAACTGATATTTATGGACAGATGCAACAATTATGGATTTTACAAACTGTTTGTAAATTTACTGAAAGTTGGCAACCCTGGCCGCTATACCGCCACCGCACATGCCCGCCCCAGTGTGAAAGGGGCCTAATGGCAGGAATACACAATAAGAAAATCGGGCTAGGGGTGGAGAACTACGTCTTCACTGTCCAGTCACAGGCTAGAGGCTGGGAACTGCTCCTTCACCATCCAGTCACAGGCTAGGGGTGGAGAACTACGTCTTCACTGTCCAGTCACAGTCTAGGGGCGGGGAACTGCTCCTTCACCATCCAGTCACAGGCTAGGGGCGGGGAACTGCTCCTTCACTGTCCAGTCACAGGCTAGGGGCGGGGAACTGCTCCTTCACCGTCCAGTCACAGGCTAGGGGTGGAGAACTACGTCTTCACTGTCCAGTCACAGTCTAGGGGCGGGGAACTGCTCCTTCACCGTCCTGTCACAGGCTAGGGGTGGAGAACTACGTCTTCACTGTCCAGTCACAGTCTAGGGGCGGGGAACTGCTCCTTCACCGTCCTGTCACAGGCTAGGGGTGGAGAACTACGTCTTCACTGTCCAGTCACAGTCTAGGGGCGGGGAACTGCTCCTTCACCGTCCAGTCACAGGCTAGGGGTGGAGAACTACGTCTTCACTGTCCAGTCACAGTCTAGGGGCGGGGAACTGCTCCTTCACCATCCAGTCACAGGCTAGGGGTGGAGAACTACGTCTTCACTGTCCAGTCACAGTCTAGGGGCGGGGAACTGCTCCTTCACCGTCCAGTCACAGGCCAGGGGCGGAGAACTGCTTTTATTTTTTACTGCCCAATCACTGGCTAGGGGCGGGGAAGTGATTAGGTCGTATTGTTTAAATGCTGGAGAGAAAAGTCAGGTCGGTGAGCTCTGAGGTCTGGAGAGGGAATAGAACTCTCAGGAATGGATGGAAAAATAGAAATCCTTTTAGAGCTTTATTTTTTCTGTGTATTTTTTTTTTACTGCTCACCTGGGTTCAGCTTTCATCCTGATAAATACAGCTTGGAAGATTCTCCGGCAGTCGTGTTCCATGAAGAACATCTTATAAATATGAACTCATCTGTAATTCTTCCTAATGAAAGAAAACGTCACTTTTGATAAAAAGAAAAGTAGCATTAGGAAAAGTAACGCGGTGTCTGGAGAAGATATGTAATTCAATGTCATTAAAGATGACCTTTCCCTCCGCAGGCAATCAATTTACCAGAACTCAAATAATTTTTTAAATTTCTCTTCTTCGCAACCATGGCAACTGTTTGTAGACAAGGTAACCCAGAACCCTCAAACCCCAGGACTCCGTTACTGGCTGAATGCCTCCCCCCCCCCCCCCAGAATTCAGTTTTGGGGCCAAATTGTGAGCAGCTTATTGCGTGAACCTTGGCATCCCCTCCAATGTTTACTGCAGGGGGCGTATTATCTTTGTTGAGATAAGAATGCTTCACAATCAGGACAAGAGACCTCTTTTATATAAAATCTGCATTATCCATTCAATCTGCATCTACATTCGTTCTGTGAGAATGGGGAAAAAAAATGAATGTACTCTAGGCTATTTTCTCTTCCGGATAAATGTTCTTTTATTATTAGTAAAAAAAAAAAAAAGGAAAAGGTTTTCGTCACAGTGGCATTTTTACAGTGACGAAAACGGGTCCGGGTTTATCCCCATAGTAACTCTATGGGTGACGTCTAGTGATGAGCCGAACACCCCCGGGTTCGGTTCGCACCAGAACCCGCGAACGGACCGAAAGTTCGCACGAACGTTAGAACCCTATTAAATACAATGGATGCGAACGTTCGAAATCTAAAGTGCTAATTATAACGACTATTATGCATGTTATTGTCCTAAAAAGGGTTTGGGAACCCGGGTTCTGCACCAGGGGACATGTATCAATCCAAAAAGAAGTTTTAAAAACGGCTGTTTTTCGGGAGAAGTCATTTTAATGATGCATAAAGTGAAAAAAAAAAGTGAAATATTCCTTTAAATATCGTACCTGGGGGGTGTCTAAAGTATGCCTGTGAAGTGCCACGTGTTTCCCGTGTTTAGAACTGTCCCTGCACAAAATTACATTTCTAAAGGAAAAAAAGCCATTTAAAACTGCTTGCGGCTTTAATGTAATGTCTGGTCCCGGTTATATGGATGAAAATCTTTAGGAAAAATGGCATAGCTACCCCATCACCCCCCCCCCCCCCTACCCCAGCCCATTACCAGCCCCTTTGGGTCTTGTATGGATATTAAGGGGAACCCCGCACACAAAATAAAAAAGGCCCTATATACTCTGAACAGCCGTATACAGGCGGTGCATACAAGACAGGGACTGTAGGTTTGTTCTTATGTACAATCTGTTTGTAATTTGGAACAGCTGCATTGTTTAAGTGTAGCTCCAGCCAAAAAATATATTTTTAAGCTTTTTGGAAAACATAGGGAAGGGTTATCACCCCTGTAACATTTGTTTTGCTGTCTGTGCAGTGTGCACCTGTTCAGAACAGTTCACCTCACTTTCCGTCCTAATGACAAATGTTTTTTGAAAATTTGGGGTTTTTATTGAAACAAGAATTGGTGATAAAGCATCAGTGGAGAGGAGACACTTTTTTTCCCATATTAACTCTTACAGGAGAGAATTTCCCTTCCTAGGGGTAGATTTCCTCTCACTTCCTGTTGTATCCTTCCGTTTGCAAGGAGGAGTCGTTTGTAAGTTGGATGTTTGAAAGTAGGGGCCTGCCGTATATACTCTGCAGAAATAGGCCCCTTAGTTGTTGGTGTTGGCACAACACTGTGAGCCCTCACAGTTACTCTTGGTGGGCGCATGAATGGGCCCTGCTGTGAATTATTAGATCAAGAATTGTAATTGCATGCCCCTGTTGAACAGGGGCTGAAAAATTGGGCCTTTGGTGGTGGTGGTGGTGTTGACACAACACTGTAAGCCCTCACAGTTACTCTTGGTGGGCACAGAAAGGGCCCTGCTGTGAATTATTAGATCAAGAATTGTAATTACATGCCCCTGTTAAACAGGGGCAGAAAAATTGGGCCTTAGGCACTGGTGCCACAACACTGCAACCCCTCACAGATACTGTACTTGGAGCACAGCAATGCGCCCTGTTGCAAAGTATTGCATCAAAAATTGTAATTACACGCCCCTGTTAAACAGGGGCTGAAAAATTGGGCCTTAGCCACTGGTGGCGGCACCCAGAAACAAAAATGTTCTTCCAAGCTATCATCATTAATCGGATCATTGAGGAGGAGGAGGATAGTCAGTCAACATAACAGGACAGTCTCTCAGCATCAGCATCAGTCTTGAAGGGATGTGACATTTGAAAATAAATTAGTCTGTTATATCAGCTTCAGGTGTTTGGTAGCTGGTGGTGATCCAAGACTGGTTCATCTTTATGAAGGTCAGTCGATCAACCGAGTCGGTGGACAGGCGCACCCTGTGACCCGTGACAAATCCTCCAGCAGCACTGAATGTGCGTTCTGAAAGAACGCTGGATGCAGGACAGGCCAGTAGCTCAATTGCATACTGTGCAAGCTCTGGCCAGTGATCCATTCTCAAGACCCAGTAAGCCAGAGGATTTTCGGTGGGGAAGGTGTCCAAGTCTGACCTTGCCCCTAGGTATTCCTGCACCATGTTTATCAGACGCTGGCGATGGTTGCTGGAACCGATCATACCTTGGGGCTGCGGACTAATGAATTGTCTGAACGCATCGGTCAGACGGCCACCTTCCCCACCGCTCCTTCTTTGACTGACCGAAGCCTCAGCAACTCGTTGTCCAGGACCAGGAGTTTGTAACCTCCCAGTCTCTGGGAACGCGTTGCACAGACCTTTCTGCAAGGCCTCCCGGAGTTGTCTCATCCTCTGCTCCCTCTGCGATGGTAAGATAAGGTCTGCAACCTTACCCTTGTACCGTGGATCAAAGAGAGTGGCCAGCCAGTAATGGTCCCTCTCCTTGATCCGAAGAATACGAGGATCCTTTCGCAGACTTTGCAGGATCAGGGAGGCCATGCAGCATAGGTTAGCTGAGGCATTCGATCCGGAGTCCTCTGGGTCACTAAGGACGACATGATCCGCAGTCACCTCCTCCCAGCCACGTACAAGTCCACGGGTTTCTTGGGACTGTAAATCATCCCTAAAAGACTGCTGCTGATGATGCTAAGTGCCAGGCTCCACCTCCATGCTGACACAATCCTCCTCCTCCTCCTCCTCTTCCTGTGCGATGGGTGGGACAGAAGGAACACTGTCTGGGTAAAGGGGGCCTTGAGAGGCAAGGAAGTCCTCCTCTTCCTGCCTCTGTTCTGCCTCAAGTCCCCTGTCCATTATTCCACGCAGCGTATGTTCCAACAGGTGGACAAGAGGTACAGTGTCACTGATGCATGCACTGTCACTGCTCACCATCCTCGTGGCCTCCTCAAATGGTGCCAGGACAGTGCATGCATCCCTGATCATGCCCCACTGGCGTGGTGAAAAAAACCCGAGCTCCCCTGACCCTGACCTGGTGCCGTAGTCGCACAGGTACTCATTGATGGCTCTCTGCTGCGTGTGCAGCCGCTGCAGCATGGCCAACGTTGAGTTCCACCTGGTGGGCATGTCACATATAAGGCGGTTCTTGGGCAGGTTCAACTCCTTTTGCAGCTCAGCCAGGCAAGCACTGGCATTATAAGATCTGCGGAAATGCACACAGACTTTCCTGGCCTGCCTCAGAACATCCTGTAAGCCCGGGTACCTGCCCAAGAACCGCTGCACCACCAGTTAAGGACGTGAGCCACACAGGGCACATGGGTCAGTTGTCCCTGTCGGAGGGCGGAGAGGAGGTTGGTGCCATTGTCGCAAACCACCATTCCTGGCTTAAGCTGGTGTGGCGTCAACCACCTCTCGGCCTACCCCTGCAGAGCAGACAGAACCTCTGCCCCAGTGTGGCTCCTGTCCCCCAAACACACCAGCGCAAGCACGGCATGGCATCTTTTTGCCTGCGTACTTGCGTAGCCCCTTGAACGCCTACGGAGCACCGCTGGTTCCGAGGACAAAGCACAGGAAGAGGCCATGGAGGAAGAAGAAGAGGAGGGGGTGGAGGAGAGAGGTGTGTCACAACCAGTAGTAGCATTTTGGAGGCGTGGCGGCGGAACAACCTCCAACACTACTGCACCTTGTCCTGCATCCTTCCCAGCTGCCAAAAGAGTGACCCAATGGGCCGTGAAAGAAAGGTAACGTCCCTGTCCATGCCTGCTGGACCATGAGTCAGCGGTAATATGCACCTTACCGCTGACTGCCCTGTCCAGCGAGGCATGGACATTGCCTTCCACATGCCGGTAGAGAGCTGGAATTGCCTTCCATGAGAAAAAGTGGCATTTGGGAACCTGCCACTGAGGAACCGCACATTGCACAAACTCACGGAAGGGGGCCGAGTCTACCAACTGAAAAGGCAGCAGTTGAAGCGCTAGCAATTTAGCCAAGCTAGCATTCAACCGCTGGGCATGTGGATGGCAGGGAGTGAACTTCTTTTGACGGTCCAGCAGCTGGGGCAGGGAAATTTGCCTGCTAGAATCGGACGTCGGTGTACTGCTAGCAGAGTGGGCGCAAGTACTTGGCTGTGACACACCTAATTCTACACCTTCATTCCTCTCAGTGCATGTTTCAGAGAGGACTGAAGTTATAGTGGGGTTGGAGATCCCAGCTGATGCGGTGCAAGGAGAGGTCCGCTTTGTTCTTTGGTGTGGGTCTTTAAGGTAGGCTTGCCAACGAGCTGCATGGCAGGTCAACATATAACTGGTCAAGCATGTGGTGCCCAAGCGGCTGATGTTTTGGCCACGCGATATACGCTTGAGACATATGTTGCAAACAGCAGCTGTGCGATCTGATGCACTCGACTCAAAAAAGGCCCACACCAAAGAACTTTTTGAATAACGGGCAGAGGCAGCGCCCTGCACAGGCGGAGCTCTGCGGTGTGATTCCGTCGGTGTGCTGCCCTTACGCTGGCCCCCCGAGGGCATCCTGCCTCATTGGAGATGTGCCTCCTCCTCATCCTCCTCCTCCTCCTCCTCTCTCCTATTAGGCACCCACCTGGAGTCAGTGACCTCATCATCCCCTCCCTCCTCATCACTGGAGCCAATCTGGCAGTATGCTGCAGCTGCTGGAACATGACTGCCAGATTGTTGTCCTCCTTGAGCATCCCCTCTCTCTGCTCTCACGCTACTGCCTTCCTCTAGCTGGGTATCCTCATCAGACCCTTCAAAACACTGGGCATCCTCCTGGAGCATGTACCCAACACTGTGCTCAAACAGTTCGGGGGACTCCTCAGGAGGACATGGTGGGTCTAGGGAAGGAGTGACTGATGATGACATTGATACCAGGAAAGAGGACGCTTTGGCAGCTGCTTTGCCAGTACCCTGAGCCTGGGTGAGAGAGGATGAGGAGGAGGAGGAGGGCTTGGTCATCCACTCTACCAAGTCTTCGGCATGATGTGGCTCAACATGTCCAGCTGCCGAAAAGAAGGACAAGCGTGTCCCATGGCCACGTGCTGATGGCAATGCACCGCGTCCACGACCAGCACTGTTGCCCCCAGACACAGAGCCTGCTTGCCCTCTTTTTTTGCCTCCTGACTGTCTGCCTCTCCTTGTTTGCCTTCCAGACATTCTAATGGCCTGCAGGGAGATGGAAAAACCAGCAATAAGACCTAGCTTCAGGAGTATATTTTGCAGGAATCACACTACGCCTGCTGTAAGTGCTGCAAATGCCTGTTGGTGTAACACACCAGGAAAACCAGCAATAAGGGGTAGCTTCAGGTGTATACTGTGCAGGAGGCTTAGCAACAATGACACTGACACTATCCCCTGCCTATCCTTCTCTCTCCCTGCACACAAGGTTTATCAAAGTATATGACACTGACACTCTCCCTGCCTATCCTTCTCTCTCCCTGCACACAAGGTTTAGCAAAGAATATGACACTGACACTGTCCCCTGCCTATCCTTCTCTCTCCCTACACACAAGAATAGCACAAAGAATATCAACACTGTCCCTGCCTATCCTTCTCTTTCCCTGCGCCGGAACACACTACACAAGGCCGCCGCGCTGGCAGCCTTTTATAGTGTGGGGCGTGTGCTAAACCCCCTGAGCTATAATTGGCCACAGGCAACCTGCCTGTGGCCAATTATGGCTCTCCTAGCTGCCGGCGCTGTGATTGGCCAAGCATGCGGGGTCACAGTGCATGCTTGGCCAATCACAGCGCCGGGATTGCACTGCGATGGCGCAGTGTATTGTGGGCCGTTCGCGTCACTCGAATTTGGCGCGAACGGCCCAAATCGTTTGATGTTCGCCGAACGATCGAACAGCCGATGTTCGAGACGAACGTATGTTCGACTCGAACACCGAGCTCGTCCCTAGTGACGTCACTTCCCATTCATTTCCCAGCCGTTGTCGGCCGTGTCCTCTGCAGAGCTTCCGCCGCTGGAGATCGGGTCGGAGCAGGTCAGATCGGTTTCCAAAAAGGTATAGATGCAGGGATTTTAGTTTTTGCATGGGCTTCCACTTAAACCACTTGCCGACCAGCCACCGCAATTATATGGCGGCAGGTCGGCTCGTTCCCACAAATGGCCATAGGTGTACGATGGCTCTTTTAAGAGCCATAGCAGGCGCGCGCCCGCTGTGCAGCGGGGAGACCCGATTTGTGTGGCTGGCGGCCGCGATGTCTGCTGGCCACCTGCGATCGCGGGAAAGAGAGCCAGAACGGGGATCTGTCAAAGTAAACAAACAGATCCCCGTTCTGACAGGGGAGGAGAGAGAGAGGTCTGCTGATCCTAGTGATCAGGAACAGCGATCTCTCTCCTCCTCCAGTCAGTCCCATTCCCCCCACAGTTAGAAACACCTCCCAGGGAACACTTAACCCCTTGATCGCCCCCTAGTGTTAAGCCGTTCCCTGCCAGTGACATTTATACAGTAATCAGTGCATTTTTATAGCACTGATCGCTGTATAAATGTCACTGGTCCCAAAAAAGTGTCAAAAGTGTCCGATGTGTCCGCCGCAATGTCACAGTCCCGCTAAAAATCGCTGATCGCCGCCATTACTAGTAAAAAAATAATAATCATAAAAATGCCATAAATCGATCCCCTATTTTGTGGACACTATATCTTTTGCGCAAACCAATCAATTTACGCTTATTGTGATTTTTTTTTTTCTACCAAAAATATGTAAAAGAATATATATTAGCGTAAACTGATGAAGAAATTCGTTTTTTTTATTATTATTATTATTTTGGGATATTTATTATAGCAAAAAGTAAAAAAAAATAGTTTTTTTGTTTCAAAATTGTCACTTTTTTTGTTTATAGCGCAAAAAATAAAAACCGCAGAGGTGAGCAAATACCACCAATAGAAAGCTCTATTTGTGGTGGGAAAAAAGAAGTCAACTTTGTTTGGGTACAGCGTCGCACGACCATGCAATTGTCAGTTAAAGCGACGCAGTGCCTTATCGCAAAAAAATGGCCCGGTCATTAAGGGGGAAAATCTTCCGGTCTGTAAATGGTTAATATCATAAATAATTTGATGTTAGATTTTTTTACTCCAGGAGTATATAATGAGTTTGGTAATTCTAGAGAAATGCTTAAATATTGCATTACAATTTAACTAAACACATTAGATTTTAGTTGACTAAAATGATTTTATTCGACTACAATGTAATGGAGATTTTAGTCGACTAAAATATGATGACTAAAATGGGACTAAAACTAAAATGCCATTTTAGTCCTAAGACTAAAACTAAATCGAAATTTGTTGCCAAAATTAACACTGGATGGAGCTGAGTAGCATGAAAAAAAATAATATGTCTTTGTAACAAGAGATACAATGTACCATTCCTAGAGAACACTAGAGGGAAATAACTAATAGCTTATGGCATGAACATTGGCATCCTCTGAAATGTCCTTATGTTTACTGCACTGGGCGTTCCGTCTTTGGTGATAAGAACACTGCACAAGTGCAAGGATGGTAAATCTAAGGATCTTTTTATACGAAATTTGCACAGTCATTCATCCATCAATAATGCATGAGCATTCCAATTGGGTAAAAAAAAAAGGTTCTTTAGGCTATTTTCTCTTCTGCAGAAATGTTTTTTTATTATAAGCAGTAGATGGAAACTGAGGAGCATAGGAAATGCATTCTTCTTTGTACCAAAAGATACACTGTAATATGTCTAGAGAACACTAGAGGGAATTGGCAAATAAATGTAACCGGTGGTTACTAATTCCCTCTAGTGTTCCCTAGAATTGTTATATTGTATTTGTGTTTTACAAAGATATATTTTCTACTCTCCTCAGCTCCATCTAGTGGCCAACATGTTGTATTTTTCTATTGCCCATAATAAAAGAACATTTGTTTGGAACAGAAAGTAGCTTAACCACTAGAGGTCCGCGCTATAGCCGAATGATGGCTACAGCGCGGACCTAGAATGCCGGGAGGACGTCAATTTCCTCGTTCCCGACGCGTGCTCCCGAGCATGCATCGGGGAACTTCCGTGCCTGCCGCGTCACGCGGGTGCCGATGCGCTTGCTTGGCGGCCGCGATGTCCGCCAGGTATCCGCGATCGCCATTTACAGAGCCAGGGAAGTGGATCTCTGTGTGTAAACAATAGGGACAACCATCGGTCACCTCCCCCAGTCAGTCCCCTCCCCCCCACAGTAAGAATCACTCCCTTAGGCACACTTAACCCCTTCAGCGCCCCTAGTGGTTAACCCCTTCACTGCCAGTATCATTTTTACAGTAGCCAGTGCATTTTTATAGCACTGATTGCTGTAAAAATGACAATGGTCCCAAAATGGTGTCAAAAGTGTCCGATGTGTCCGCCATAATGTCGCAGTCACAATAAAAATCGCTGATCGCCGTCATTACTAGTAAAAAAAAAAAAAATATTAATAAAAATGCTATAAAACTATGCCCTATTTTGGAGACACTATAACTTTTGCGCAAACCAATCAATAAACGCTTATTGCGATTTTTTTTTTACCAAAAATATGTAGAAGAATACGTATCGGCCTAAACTGAGGGAAAAAATGGGGATATTTATTATAGCAAAAAGTAAAAAATATTGTTTTTTTCAAAATTGTCGCTCTTTCTTTGTGTATAGCGCAAAAAATAAAAACCGCAGAGGTGATCAAATACCACCAAAAGAAAGCTCTATTTGTGGGAAAAAAAGACGTCAATTTTGTTTGGGAGCCACGTCGCACGACCGCGCAATTGTCCGTTAAAGCGTGACAGCGCTGAAAGCTGAAAATTGGCCTGGGCAGGAAGGGGGTTTAAGTGCCGAGTAAGCAAGTGGTTAAAAAACATTTGTTTTCGCCCAATTTGCATAGAAAAGCCTTTCCCTCCACAGGTAACCAGTTTACTAGGACTTGCAAAACAATTCAAATCTTTTATTATGGGCAGTAGTAAAATACGGCATCATGGCCTCTAGATGGAGCTGAGGAACATATAGAAAACGTCCTTGTAACAAGGGATACAATGTAACAATTCTACAGAACGCTAGAGGGAATTAGCAAATAAATGTAACCAATGGTTGCATTTATTTCCTAATTTCCTCTTGCATTCCCTAGAATTGTTACATTGTATCCCTTTGTTAGAAGGACGTATTCCCTGTGTTCCTCAGCTCCATCTAGAGGCCACATGGGGTATTTTACTACTGCCCATAATAAAAGAACATTCATTCAGAAGAGAAAATAGCCTAAAGAACTTTCATTTTTGCCCAGTTATCACAGAACAAATGTACAGTGGGGGGGAAATAACGATTTGATCCCCTGCGGATTTTGTAAATTTGCCCACTTACATAGAAATGAGGGGTATATAATTTTTTATCATAGGTGTATTTTATATGATAGAGACAGAATATCAACCAAAAATCCAGAAAAAAAACACAATACAAATGTTATAAATGGAGTTGCAGTTCAGTGAGTAAAATAAGTATTTGATCCCCAAGCAACCAACAATAATTCTCCCCCCACAGACTGGATACAGGAGGGTCTCATGTGGTACACCAGTGGTTCTCAACTCCAGTCCTCAGGACCCACTAACAGGCCAGGTTTGCAAGATAACTGAAATGCATCACAGGTGATATAATTTGCTGCTTAGGGATTGCAGGATTTTAGTCTGCATCTCCCCCAAGGTAATACTTAAAATCTGGCCTGTTAGTGGGTCCTGAGGACAGGAGTTGAGAACCACTGTGGTACACAGATTAGTCCTGTCAATGTAAGAAGGTTCTCCTAACGACAACTCGTTATGTGTATAAAAGACACCTGTCCACAGAATCTCTTTCCTCCAATCACAGTTCACCATCATGGGGGAGACCAAAGAGCTGTCAGAGGACGTCGGGGAGAAGATTGGAGACCTGCACAAGGCTGGAATGGGCTACAAGACCATCAGCAAGAAGTTTGGTGAGAAGGAGACAAGTGTTGGAGCGAATAGAAGAAATACAAAATAACCATCAATCGCCCTCAGTCTGGAGCTCCATGGAAGATTTCTCCTCATGGGGTGAGGATGGACATGAGAAAAGTGAGGGATCCGCCCAGAACTACATGGGAGGAGCTTGTGAATGATCTCAAGGCAGTTGGGACCACAGTCACCAAACACACCATTGGTAACACAATACACCGCCATGGATTGAAATCCTGCAGCCCCCGCAAGGTCCCCCTCCTCAGGAAGACACATGTACAGCCCGTCTGAAGTTTGCCAACGAACATCTAAATGATTCAGAGGAGGATTGGGGGAGAAAGTTCTGAGGTCAGATGAGACCAGAATTCAGTTCTTTGGCATCAACTCGACTCGCCGTGTTTGGGGGAAGAAAAATGGTGACTATGACCCTAAGAACTCCATCCCTACAGTCACACGGAGGGGGAAACATGAGGCTTTGGGGCCGTTTCTCTGATAAAGGTCCAGGCCGACTTTGCCGCATTGAGGGGCCAATGGGCGGGGCCATGTATTTTAAAATCTTGGATCAGAACCTTCTTCCCTCAACCAGAACACTGAAGATGGGTCATGGATGGGTCTTTCAGCATGACAATGACCCAAAACATACTGCCAAGGCAAGAAAGGAGTGGCTCAAGAAGAAGCACATTAAGGTCATGGAGTGGCCTAGCCAGTCTCCAGACCTTAATCCTATAGAACATGTATGGAAGGAGCGGAAACTTCGAGTTGACAAGCGACAGCCAGGAAACCATAAGGATTTAGAGAAGATCTGTAAAGAAGAGAGGACCAAAATCCCTCCTGAGATGTGTGCAAACCTGATCACCACCTACAAGAAACGTCTGACCTCTGTGCTTCCCAACAAGGGTTTCTCCACCAACTACTAAGGGGATCAAATACTTACACAGCAGCGCAGAGGAAACTACAACTCCCTGGGACCAGATTCTTGGAAGCAGGCAGAGGCAGGGCGTGCCAGGGAGTCGGGACGCAGGGCTGCAGGGCTGGGCGCTGGCTGCAACTTGACCCCAGGATCAGGAGCGTTACCCCCCCAGGAAACCGTGGCATGCAAGGACCTGCTGAGCTGAGATCGCTGAGATGAGAGACCCTGACACCCCTAGCTGACCCCCCATATACCCCCCATACACCCCATGTAACCTGCCCCAGTGATCAGGCTGCATTGATGGGCACTGGAGTTGGCTGCACTGATGGGCACTGGTGAGGCTGCATTGAAAAACCAGGTGGGCCATGGGTGGTGAGCTGATTCGGACTTGCCCCCCAGGCCTAAGGCCGCCAGCCCTCCCCTGCCCTTTCTTATCTATTGAACATTGAGAAAATAAACTCAACGTTGGAGTTTAGAGTGGTGTGGACATTGGAATTACTGGGGGGGGGAAACAGAGACTTGTCCCTATATCCTAGGACAGGGTTCCCCAACCCCCGGTCCGCGGCCCACTGCCGGGCCGTGGCCTATTTGCAGATGGGCCGCGAAGGCTGCACTGTGTGAGGTGCGGCAGCGGGCTAACAGAGAGATGACATCTCTCACCGCCCGCCCGGATCACGGCACTTCCGCCCACACAGCGGGGCTCCTACTGCAGTGAGGCGCGGGAGCAGAGAGATGAGATCATCTCTCGCCGCCCGCCCGGAACGCGGCACTTCCGCCCACACAGCGGGGCTCCTATACTGCGGTGAGGCGCGGGAGCAGAGAGATGAGATCATCTCTCGGCGCCCGCCCATAACGCGGCACTTCCGCCCACACAGCGGGGCTGCTATACTGCAGCGAGGCGCAGGAGCAGAGAGATCATCTCTCACCGCCCGCCCCGCATTACCGCTGTTCTCCCTCACCTGCCTGTGCTGCCACCACGGCAGGTGACAAAAAAATCTACTGGCAGGTGGCAAACCACCTCTGGTGGCAGGTGGCAATCCACACCTGGTGGCAGGTGACATGGCAAGTAGCAATCCACACCTGGTGGCAAGTGACGTGGCAATCCACACCTGGTGGCAGGTGACGTGGCAATCCGCACCTGGTGGCAGGCGACATGGCAATCCACACCTGGTGGCAGGTGTTGTGGCAAGCGACAATCCACATCTGGTGGCAGGCGAGGTGGCAAGCGACAATCCACATCTGGTGGCAGGTGACATGGCAATTCACACCTGGTGGCAGGTGACGTGGCAAGCGACAATCCACACCTGGTGGAAGGCGACGTGGCAAGTGACAAACCGCATCTGGTGGCAGATTCTGCATTATGGTGAGTTTGAACTATTTCATTTTATATTACAATGCAATGACAGAAATAATGCGCTTCAATCATCCCAACACCATATCAGCCATTGTTCTGTGATGATTGAGGCGTTAACACCAGCCATTTCCCCGACAAACTGCCCGCGAAAAGCTACATAACAACTGTGACAGCAGGAAGGTAAAGTCACCTGGTTGCATCCAGGGGGGTAGATATATTTCGCCCAGATTCAGGCTTTACGCCGACTTATACAACTAGGTGGAGAGTTGTATAAGGCTAGTGGGCTCATGGATGACTCATACCTCTAGGGAGAGGGCTGGGCGTCGTGCAGGCAGGGAGTTGATGAGACCAGCTGAAGCCTGTCAGTTCGTTTAAGGCCTCTATAAAAACTCCCAGCTTCATTAGATGTTAGCTCATGCCTGGAACCAGACCTGTGTGGACTGTCTAGGGAGAGTGAACCCCTGTGCGGTGAGAAAAAGCCTGTGTGGCTATTTGTTTGGACATTGACTAAACCAGGGACTTAGGGACTAGGACAGCACTAGGCTGATCCCAGTTGTTAGTTAGGAAACCTGTATGTTTAGTCAGAGGTCAAGTTGACCAGGATTTATTTTGTTTATGTTTCTTTTTCTTTGCTGTGTTTTGTCACTGTAAATAGAAAATAAACCGCACCTTTTTGATTTTGAAAACCACAACCTCCGTTTGCTGGGCCTGTTTTTGTGTGGGGAGCCCATCTCGGGGGTCACACACACCCGCTGCCGAGCCAACCCCCTCACAGTTGGTGGAGAATGCGGGCAGTTTTTTTTAAGCCAGCATGGAGGAGATACTGAAGCAGCTGGCTCTAGCAAATGCCAATCAACAGCAGACAAATGCAGGTTTGCAAAAGAACTTCGCAGCCCAGCAGCAAGCTCATCAACAGAGCCTTGCAGCCCAGCAGCAGACAAACGCAACTTTGCAACAGAGTCTGGAGGCTCAGCAACAAGCCCAGCAGCAATCTGAGGCCCGCTTCATAGACCTGTTGCAGAAGCAAGAGCAGAGACTACAACAACAGATGGAAGCAGTAATGCAGCAACGTCCGCAGACCAGTGAGGAAAGCCGTCCCACTAATACCGCGTCCTTTGGGGTGAGTCGTTTATTGACAAAAATGACTGGAGAGGATGATCCAGAGGTATTTTTGACCACATTTGAAAGGACCGCTGAAAGAGAAAAGTGGCCTGAGGAGCAGTGGGCTGGACTGGTGGCTCCTCTGTTAACTGGTGAATCGCAGAAAGCTTACTATGACCTAGAGCCTAACCAAGCAAAAGACTATGTGATGCTAAAAGCTGAAATATTGGCAAGGCTGGGTGTCACCCAGGCTGTCCGGGCTCAGCGTGTGCATAACTGGACTTTCCAGCTTGGAAAACCCCCCAGGTCTCAAATGTATGATCTCATTCACCTGAGCAGAAAGTGGCTACAGCCAGAGACTTTGTCCGCACCAAAGATTGTGGAACGTGTTGTAATGGATCGGTTTTTGAGAGCTCTTCCTACTGCCATCCAAAAGTGGGTAAGCCATGGAGACCCAGAGACGGCCGATGGTCTTGTGGATCGTGTGGAGAAATACTTGGCTACAGAGAACCTGACGGCCTCTTCCAGAGACACTCGGACTTTCCACCCTAAGACCAGACCATCCCCAGAGGCGGATAAGAGGATTCCAAGGGGTGAGGGTGGAGAGAGTGAGAGGGTGGGAGCTCTACCCCAAGTTTGGCGAGAACAGCCTGGGAAATCAGCGGCTCAAGAGGCCGCAAGAAGGATCGTTTGCTACCGCTGCCGGCAAGCGGGACATATTGCAGCCAATTGCCCGGTTGTGGAGGAACCCATGCAGTGTGACTTTCTGACGGGCAGACGTCAGTCGCTGTGTGCGACAGTCGCATGCACTGCCATTCGAGGAACTGAGAAACATTTATGCAAAATGTGTGTTAATGGTAGAAATGTTGTGGTATTGCTGGATTCAGGTAGCCTTGTGACCCTGATAAAGGCTGAGTTAGTTAAAACAGAGGTCTCTGGGAATAGCAAGGTAGCTGTTATTTGTGTGCATGGGGACACCCGAGAGTATCCAGTGACTACAGTGTGTTTCGAGACCCCCAAAGGTACCCTCTCTCATCCAGTGGGCTTAGTATCTCAGTTACCGCATGACGCCATTGTGGGAAGGGATTTTCCGAAGTTCTGGGAACTGTGGGATGATCCTGAGCCCCCCCACTGGTGCCCCTATGTACCAGGAATGTGATAGCCAGAACTCCCCTGAGAGTGGTGAGGACTCTCCGGAATTTCCCTTATCAGTATTGGCAGGGGAGACTCAAGAAACTGGAGAGGAGCCCACCTCCTCAGACGAAAACCTACCGTCTGTGGAGTTTTCTGATCTTGAGGTTCACAGGGAAAACTTTGCCACAGAACAGTTGAAAGACCCCGCCCTAATAAAGGCACGGGAAAACGTAGTGAAAATAGATGGCGAGTTAGTGAACCCAGATAATACCTGCACTTACCCATACTTCAGCGTAGAGAAGGACCTACTGTATCGGGTGGCAAAAAGGGCAGAAGAAACCGTTGAGCAGCTTGTGGTGCCCAAACCTTACAGGAAGTTGGTGTTGGAGTTGGCCCATGGGCACATTCTTGGAGGTCATCTGGGGACAGAGAAAACCCGAGAGAGGGTATTACAGAGATTCTATTGGCCGGGGGTGATGAAGGACATAGAAAATTATTGTTCCTCCTGCCCTGTGTGTCAGAGGTCGGCCCCGATGCCACATTTCCGTAGCCCGCTGGTCCCTCTACCCATCATTGAGGTCCCGTTTGAGAGGATCGCCATGGATTTGGTAGGTCCTATAATCAAGTCCGCTAGGGGGCACCAGTACATATTAGTTATAATGGACTATGCCACCCGTTATCCAGAAGCGATCCCTCTCCGAAATACCTCGGCCAAAACCATAGCCAAAGAGCTATCTCTTGTGTTTAGCCGGGTGGGTATTTGTAAAGAACTGCTTACGGACCAAGGTACACCCTTTATGTCCCGGGTTATGAAGGAGCTGTGTAAATTGTTCAAAGTGACGCAATTACGTACATCTGTGTATCACCCCCAAACCGATGGGCTGGTTGAAAGATTCAACAAAACCCTAAAACAAATGTTGAAGAAAGTGGTGGATAGAGATGGAAAGGATTGGGACTGTCTACTTCCTTATCTGATGTTTGCTATTAGGGAGGTGCCCCAATCCTCTACGGGATTCTCCCCCTTTGAGTTACTGTATGGGAGACACCCAAGAGGGCTGTTGGATATTGCCAAGGAAACTTGGGAAAGTGAGAGTTCTCCCCACAGGAGTGTGATTGAGCATGTCGCCCTGATGCAAGACCGAATTGCACAGGTAATGCCCATCGTGAAGGAACATTTGGCCCAAGCGCAGTTAGCACAGCAGAGAGTGTACAACCGTGGAGCCAAGACCCCTACCTTTTCCCCGGGGGATAGGATACTGGTACTTGTCCCTACGGTTGAAAGTAAATTCCTTGCCAAATGGCAAGGCCCCTACGAGATAATGGAAAAAGTGAGCGAAGTGAATTACAAGGTCAGACAACCAGGAAGGCGAAAGCCCGAACAGATCTATCACGTTAATCTGTTGAAAGCCTGGAGGGATAGAGAGTCCCTAGTCGCAGACACTTGGTCACCAGCTCAAACTGGTTGCGTGATTCCTGAGGTTGGAATAGCAGCCACCTTGTCACAACCCCAACAACAGGAGGTTAAGGAGTTTGTGCTTCGCAACAAGGAGGTATTCTCTGAGCTGCCGGGACAAACATCTGGGGTAGAGCATGACATCATTACCCCGCCCGGTGAAAGGGTGAAGTTAAAACCCTATCGGATCCCAGAGGCCCGACGGGAGGCAATACGGGAGGAAGTACAGAAAATGCTGAACTTAGGGGTGATAGAGGAGTCCCAAAGTGATTGGTCTAGTCCCATTGTGTTGGTGCCTAAACCGGATGGGAGCTGGCGATTTTGTAACGATTTTCGTCAGTTGAACAAAGTTACAAAATTTGACACCTACCCCATGCCACGTATAGATGAGTTGATCGACCGGCTGGGAACAGCCCGATACATGACGACTCTTGACCTCACAAAAGGGTATTGGCAAATCCCCCTGGCCAAGTCGGCCAAAGAGAAAACCGCATTTGTAACCCCAGACGGGGCGTTCCAATATAAAAGAATGCCGTTCGGGTTACAGAATGCGCCGGCCACATTCCAGCGGAAAATGGACCAGATGCTGAGGCCCCATCGGAAGTATGCTGCGGCTTACCTGGATGACGTAATTGTCCATAGCACAGATTGGGCCTCACATCTGCCAAAAGTGCAAGCAGTCCTGGACTCTGTTCGGGAAGCGGGGTTTACGGCTAACCCCAAGAAGTGTACCATTGGGCAGGAGGAGGCCAAATATCTTGGGTACACCATTGGGAGGGGAGTTATAAAACCCCAACTCAACAAAGTCGAGGCCATCCAGAGTTGGCCACGTCCCAACAGCAAGAAGCAGGTACGAGCCTTTCTGGGAATCGCTGGGTATTATCGGCGATTCATTCCCCACTTTGCTTCTAAGGCTGTGCCCCTAACCAACCTGACGAAGGGGAAAGGGTCGGTCATGATTAAATGGACCCCCGAGGCTGAGGCAGCATTCCAATTCTTGAAACAAGCCTTATGTAGCCAGCCAGTGTTGTACTCACCCGACTTCTCTAAAGACTTTGTCGTACAAAGTGATGCGTCAGATGTGGGGTTAGGAGCAGTATTGTCCCAGGTCTGGAACGGGGAAGAGCACCCAGTCATTTACCTCAGCAGGAAGTTGAAGTCCCATGAGGTAAATTACGCCACCGTTGAAAAGGAGTGTTTAGCGGTGAAGTGGGCTCTAGATTCCCTTCGGTACTACCTGCTAGGTAGGCACTTTGACTTGGTTACGGATCACGCTCCGTTAAAGTGGATGGCTCAAAACAAGGAAACAAATAGAAGAGTGAATAGGTGGTTCCTGGCCCTCCAGGAATTCAACTTCACAGTAAAGCATCGCCCTGGCGTTCAAATGGGGAATGTGGATGCTTTGTCTCGAGTACATGAATGCCTGATTGCTGGTGTTCCAACCCCGAGGTTAAAACAAGAGGGGGGGGGGTATGTGACAGCAGGAAGGTAAAGTCACCTGGTTGCATCCAGGGGGGTAGATATATTTCGCCCAGATTCAGGCTTTACGCCGACTTATACAACTAGGTGGAGAGTTGTATAAGGCTAGTGGGCTCATGGATGACTCATACCTCTAGGGAGAGGGCTGGGCGTCGTGCAGGCAGGGAGTTGATGAGACCAGCTGAAGCCTGTCAGTTCGTTTAAGGCCTCTATAAAAACTCCCAGCTTCATTAGATGTTAGCTCATGCCTGGAACCAGACCTGTGTGGACTGTCTAGGGAGAGTGAACCCCTGTGCGGTGAGAAAAAGCCTGTGTGGCTATTTGTTTGGACATTGACTAAACCAGGGACTTAGGGACTAGGACAGCACTAGGCTGATCCCAGTTGTTAGTTAGGAAACCTGTATGTTTAGTCAGAGGTCAAGTTGACCAGGATTTATTTTGTTTATGTTTCTTTTTCTTTGCTGTGTTTTGTCACTGTAAATAGAAAATAAACCGCACCTTTTTGATTTTGAAAACCACAACCTCCGTTTGCTGGGCCTGTTTTTGTGTGGGGAGCCCATCCCGGGGGTCACACACACCCGCTGCCGAGCCAACCCCCTCACACAACCCAACCCCACCCCCCCGCCACCCGGGCCTTGGCATGATTCTATTCCACAACGCCGGTCCTCGGTGCCAAAAAGGTTGGGGACCACTGTCCTAGGAGATGAGAACCAACTGATGGAAGATCCTAGCTGTGGGACCCAAATACATGACACCGCTCAACCTCCTCATCCAGGAGGGTACGGGCATATAGTACGGTGTGCTTTTTTCCTGCAATTGAGCCAAAGCAAGGAAAGGGGTCCGTGTGCTACAGATAAAAATTATATACCCTTCATTTCTATGTAAGTGGGCAAACTTACACCATCTGCAGGGGAGCCAATCATTATTTTCCCCCCACTGTAGATACAGATTTCCTGACAAACGGAAATGCAATATATATATATATATATACACCCCTAGTGTTTCATATTCCAACAAGTGGACTGATCATGTCATTAGAATTATAAAGGATCGTTTACCTGAATGGACTGTCTCTGTATCTACAGGACATAATCAGGCAAGCTTCAGTTTGATCCAATTCATTTTCAAAGGACACTGCTGACCAGAAGACAAATATATATTTTTTTTGTCTTCTCACCAGAACATTTAAAGTGACATCATTCCCATTCCCTCGTAGCTTCCAAGTAATCCTGCTGTGAATGATATTGGTAGGTTGCCATTTGGTGCTTTGTCTTCAGTTATAATTGAAGCGGCTGTCCTGAAAAGGGTATAGAGATTAGGAATCCTTTTTATTTTCTGACTTTCACTTGCCACATGCTTGTTCTGGGTCTGTAAGCATTTACGGGAGAAAACAGCCAGGCAAACAGCATTTTCAGAATAAGACAACCTACACCCTTCTCCGGTATTTTCTCTATCATCATTAGTTCCCGCTGACCTGCAGAGCCGACTCTTGACTCGCCATAGATATCGGAGTGACAGGGACATTTTTTCACCAAAATAGAAGAAATTTGGAAGGCAGCGGACGGAGGGGGGGGGGCAGAGGAGGGGGGAGGGGGAGTGAGTGAGATGGGCACACCTTATGCGAGCGCGGTAATTGCTCATTTTTCTTCCTGTGATTACGATGCGACTTAATGCGTGGCTCGTTTCATTAGCCGGCTCTGAAAGGCGCTGAGTGCCGGGAAATGGCGGTGGCGCATTTTCGCAGCACAATTGGGACAAAGCAATCCGCTGCGGGGTCATCGACAAATTGTCCGACCGAAGAGCTGCAAAATAGAGAAAAAACAGATTTGTGATGAAATGAATCCGGCGGGGAGCTGATCACATAAAAGGGATGTGTGAAAGGAAAGAAACAAAATGTGATCTGGAAGAAAAGTGATATTATCCGGGGCGTTCTGCCACGAGGAACGGGCAGCTTTACCATCTGAGAAGATAAAGAGCCTCATCTACAAACACCACAAAACACTTCAAGCCGTCATTGATGGTAAAGGGGGCAATACACGGCATTAAAGGGGATTTCCGCCGAAAAAAATAAATATTAAAAGTCAGCAGCTACAAATACCGCAGCTGCTGACTTTTTAACATATGTTCACTTACCTGTCCTGGGCGCCCGCGATTTTGGCAGCCGAAGCCGATCTATCGCTCAGCTCTCGGGTGCTGCCGCCGCCATCTTCGGTAAGGAAAACAGGAAATGAAGCTTTGCGGCTTCACTTCCTGGTTGAAGGGTGACCACGTGTCCCAGATTGCCCGGGACAGTCCCGCATTTTGCAGGTCTGTCCCGGGCACATTCATTCCAGGACAATACAGTGTCCCGGAATGAAACTGACAGAGCCCCCCCCCCCCCCCCCGGGCCAATCTGATGCCCCCAAAAAAGGCCGCCACATCACCGCTTTACTCACTGACAGTACTTGTCCTGGCCGGGAATGCCTGGAGGAGCACAATCCCCGCCCCCTGCTTGTGATTGGAGAAATTATAAATCCCGCCTCTTATGTCCAATCACTGTGCTGTGATTCGTTACAGCACAAGCTGATTTTTGGGAAGGGAGGGTGTCCCTGAATGGTAGTTTGGAAATGTGGTCACCCTACCTGGTGGCGGGCGGCTGCTGTCTCAGTTCCCCAGCATCTCCTCCCTCCTCCTCCTCCTGGCGGGCAATGGGGTAACGGGTCTCATGATCCGCTTCTTGATTGGCCGGGTGGAGAATTAGTGTTACAATAGGGAATTCACTATTGTCATACAACTGGGTGGGCTCAGTGATTTTTGAAGTTTATTAGAGCCTCTGGCTCCAATCATGTGGTTTAGAACCCCCCCTCCTCCCCTATTGGAATCCATAGTCCAGCACCCTGTATGTAGGTGGGGTGACCACATTTCCAAACTGCCATTCAGGGACACACCGCTTCTCTCACCTTCCCCAAAAAAAGATGAGGGGGGGGGGGGGTAATGTAGTCTCGGGGTTGATGGGGAATTTGGCGGCGGGTTATTTGTCAGGTGAATGTGCCACTTGCCACCAGATGCAATGCCACTTGCCACCCATAGCCTGTCACCAGATGCAGTGCTGCTGTCACTCCCTGTGCATGAGCCACGTGCGTAGAAGGAAACGGTACCGATCTCTCACTGTGTTCATTCAGAAAAGGGAAGGGGCCGGTAAATGACATTACCCCTTCCCCCACTCATCCTGAAATATCATCTATGTGTGCCCACTGCATTAGCCAATGGGAGAAGAGGGAAGCCAGCCGTGCTGTGGGAGGGGACACCGGGCAGCAGGGGGGGGATCTGCACTGCGGGGAGTGATTAGGGTGTGCCTGGGCACGCCTGGCACACCCTGTGAGCACGCCTATGTATGTGACTGTGGGGGAAGGGACATTAGAGTGTAAGCTCTTCTGGTTCAATGATTTATGTCAGGAGGACGTCACTCATCTCTTGTATATCAGACACATCAGACTCCATCTGCCGCTCATAAACACAGTTTTGTCTTCTATTTCAGCTGAAATCTGTGGGCGGCAATCAGTAGAGGTCTTCGGGGGGCAGACGCCCCCCCCCCCCCGGTCTCGTCATGTCAGGCGGAGGAACGCTCCATTGTCGGGATATTATGACATCTGCTGCTCTCAGGCAATCAAGGCCGTTGTTCTAGAGTCAGATAAGTGATCCCGAAACTTCCTGCAGAGGAAACGTTTCTGTCTTCAATCTGCATTTTATGGGATGGGCCCTCCAATCAGCAGAGGTCACCTTCAGCCCCCCACAAGAGTCAGGCTTGGGAAATCAATGGACAGTATATGGGACCATTCATATCATATTTCAGATAAAAATTGATCCACTTTTATTGAGAAAAAAAAAATTCCCTCTGAAGTAAAAGCTGTTTTTATCATCATGTCCTGTGTAGACTGATTCTGAATGAAAGGGTCGGGTTCATTATAATCACCTGATGCACTCTCAGTGTTCTGATGCGTAAAGTTGCAGGGTCTGCATCCCTTTAGACGTATTTAACCCTTAAGGAGTATCTCCTCTAAAACTGAAATTCCTATTGCAGGGGATGCCTAAAATCTGACTTGTATCTGAGTGCAGACTTCTATGCAAGACTTGAATGCAAGCACTTATAAGTACCTACATTTTTAAGTGGTATCGGCATCTTGCCGTTCCTGTACAGCACAGCTGTAGTGTGAAGGGAAGAAGCAGCACAGGGAGCCAATCAGTTAGTGTGCTGACAGGAAGGATGCTGATAGGAGGAGACAGCAAAGTGACAGAGAGATTGAGCTCATCACTGTGTTGCTTCTCCTTTCACTGTCACAGGCTTGGAGGGTGGTTCCAGGACCACCTGGGCTCAGAGGAAGTGGGTTTACTGATGCTGGTCATCAGAGTGAGTACATCTAGTGGCAGAAAAAAGTACTGCGGGGAGATTGAGGTGACGTCATTATATCTTGTAACCAGTTAGAGACCGCCTACCAGAGATACAGTTGTGCTCATAAGTTTACATACCCTGACAGAATTTATGATATATTGGTCATTTTTCAACCCTGACCCTGATCAAAAGTTTACATACCCCAGTTCTTAATACCGTGTATTGCCCCCTTTAACATCAATGACGGCTTGAAGTCTTTTGTGGTATTTGTGGATGAGGCTCTTTATCTTCTCAGATGGTAAAGCTGCCCATTCCTCTTCCAGTTCCTGTAAATTCTTGGGCTGTCTTCGCATAAACGGCACATTTGAGATCTCCCCAGAGGGGCTCCATGATATTGAGGTCAGGAGACTGAGGTGGCCACTCCAGAACCTTCACTTTATTCTGCTGTAGCCAATGACAGGTGGACTTGGCCTTGTGCTTTGGGTCATTGTCATATTGGAATGTCCAAGTACGTCCCATGCGCAGCTTCCTGACTGATGAATGAAATGTTCCTCCAGTATTTTTTGATAACATTCTGCATTCAACTTGCCAACAATTGTGACCAAATTTCCTGCCTTTGTAGCTCGCACATCCCCAAAACATCAGCGATCCACCTCCGTGTTTCACAGTAGGGATGGTGGACCTTTCATCATAGGCCTTGTTGTCTCCTCTCCAAATGTAGTGTTTATGGTTGTGGCCAAAAAGCTCAATTTTGGTCTCATCCCTCCAAATGACTTTGTGTCAGAAGGTTTGATAGATATTTTTTTTACAATAATTTATAAAATTTTACAAGGGATTAAAACAATGCAGGGTTACAATTTTTTTATTTTTTTTTATGGGACAGGGAAGCCGTCAGCTGTGTCTCTCCCTGCAGCAGCTGAAAGTCATCGGGAGGGAGAGAAACCGGTTTCCAGCTGCTGCAGAGAGTGACAAAGGGCCAGGGCCGCCATCAGGAATTTTGGGGCCCCTTACAGAGCTTCAGGCATAGGGGCCCCCTGGAGCAGAGGAGAACCAGGGGGGGGGCTCCCGCCGCAAATTGAGAAGATGGGGGTGCCACGAATTGAGAAGCGGGGGGTGCTGTCGCCGAGAATCGTTGAGGTCGGGGGGGGGGGGCTTTGGGTGCTGACAAACCCAAAAAAAAACTGAAAAAAAAAAAACGGGGGGTTGCCATCTGGGCCTCTGGGGACCTCTGGGCCCCTTATGGAATTTTTTTTTTAAAACTTTTCATAATGCCGCGTCGTAATGCAGCCGATCGGAGGAGCGGACACTCTGATTAGGAAGATTAGCCGTCATTTCATGTCCGGCACAGGAATCGGGTGAGAGGTCTCACTTCTCTGCAGTGGACGGGGCCCCCTCTCTCCAGCCAACCACCAATTGAGAATTGAGAAAATTGAGAAGCGGGGGGTGCCACGAATTGAGGTCGGGGGGCTGATGAACAAAAATAAATAAATAAAAGAAAAGGGGGGTTGCCATCCGGGGCCATGTGGACCCCTGGGCCCCTTACAAGAAAAAAATTAAGCAAAAAAATATAAAATTTTATAAAAAAAAAGGGGGGGTTGCCATTCGGGGCCCTGGCGACCTCTGGGCCCCTTACAAAAAAAATGGGGGGTTGCCATCCGGGCCCCTTACAAAAAAATTAAACAACAAAAAAAAACATTTTATAAAAAAAAAAAAAAAAGGGGGGGTTGCCATCCAGGGCCCTGGGGACCTCCGGGCCCCTTACAAAAAAAAAAAGGGGGGTTGCCATCCGGGCCCCTGGGGACCTCCGGGCCCCTTACAAAAAAAAAATTCAACAACAAAAAATATTTTTATAAAAAAAAAAAAAAAAAAAAGGGGGGGTTGCCATCCGGGGCCCTGGGGACCTCCGGGCCCCTTACAAAAAAAAAAATTCAACAACAAAAAAGATTTTTTATAAAAATAAAAAAAAGGGGGGGTTGCCATCCGGGGCCCTGGGGACCTCCGGGCCCCTTACAGGTGTACTGCCTGTACCCCCCTGATGGCGGCCCCGCTCGCAGTACACCTGAGTGGAACTCGGACGGTCGGCGTGGCTTCAGGACACGAAAGGACGGACATCTTCCCCGGCAATTTCCTTTGGCTGCTGACAGTCGATGAAAAATAGAAAGTTATCAGCAGATTTTGCCGGGAGTCGATAATAATGCGTCGCCTTCATTCGTCAGCCGCGGCCGTCCGGAGACTGTCCATCTGTCAATGCCGTGAGCTCTTTTCTAACAATGGCTGTAAATTGCTTCATTTTCCTGGCTGGACGGGAAGGCGGCCCCGGGATCGCTCGCAGCGCGGCGGCTGAATGGAAGACGATAATTCATTATTTATAATGTGCGCCGCACATAATAATCGTTAGATCGCATTTCCATATGAGAAGACGTGTGAAGATATATTTCATCTCTCAGCAGAGAAAACGGCAAGCTGAATGATCCCGAAGATCCAATCTCTGAGAATGTCACCATACACATAGGATTATCGTTCCGTCCTACTGAACTGGGCTGGACCCGCCGATCATCTATGGCAGTTGTAGACTCCTCCGGGGCGTGGAACCATTGTATGATGCCTACATGATTGGCCCTCCTATGTCTGCAGCCACCTTGAAACTGCCCATACAGTGCCTTGAAAAAGTACTCGTACCCCTTGACATTTTCCACATGTTGTCATTTTACAACCAAAAACGTAAATGTATTTTATTGGGGTTTTGTGTGATAGAGCAGGGGTCTCCAAACTTTCTAAACCAAGGGCCGGTTTACTGTCCTATAGACTTTAGGGGGGGGGGTGGACTGTGGCCATCGGGAGTACAAAATGTCCCAGCGTCAGTGGGAGTAAACAATCCCCCATCACTGGTGTCAGTGGGAGAACTTGTGCCCCATTGTTGGTGTCATTGGCAGGAATTGTGCCCCATTGTTGGTGTCATTGGGAGGAACTGTGCCCCATCATTGGTGTCATTGAACCCCATTGTTGGTGTCATTAGGAGGAATTGTGCTCCATCATTGGTGTCATTGGGACCCATTGTTGGTGTCAACGGGAGGAATTGTGCCCCATCATTGGTGTCATTGAGCCCCATTGTTGGTGTCATTGGGAGGAACTGTGCTCCATCGTTAGTGTCATTGGGCCCCATTGTTGGTGTCATTGGGAGGAACTGTGCCCCATCATTGGTGTCCATGGGCCCCACTGTTGGTGTCATTGGGAGTAACTGTGCCCCATCATTGGTGTCATTGAACCCCATTGTTGGTGTCATTAGGAGGAATTGTGTTCCATCATTGGTGTCATTGGGACCCATTGTTGGTGTCAATGGGAGGAATTGTGCCCCATCATTGGTGTCATTGGCCCCACTGTTGGTATCATTGGGAGTAACTGTGCCCCATCATTAGTGTCATTGAACCCCATTGTTGGTGTCATTAGGAGGAATTGTGCTCCATTGTTGGTGTCATTGGGACCCATTGTTGATGTCAACGGGAGGAATTGTGCCCCATCATTGGTGTCATTGAGCCCCATTGTTCGTGTCATTGGGAGTAACTGTGCCCCATCATTGGTGTCATTGGAACCCATTGTTGGTGTCAATGGGAGGAACTGTGCTCCATCATTGGTGTCAATGGGCCCCACTGTTGGTGTCATTAGGAGGAATTGTGCTCCATCATTGGTGTCATTGAACCCCATTGTTGGTGTCATTTGGAGGAATTGTGCCCTTCATTGGTGTCAGTGAATAAAAAAATAGCACCCCAACAGCCGGATAAAAGCAAGCAAAGGGCCACATCCGGCCCCTGGGCTGCAGTTTGGAGACCACTGTGATCGACCAACACAAAGTCGCACATAATTGTGAAGTGGAAGGAAAATGATAAATGGTTTTCAACATTTTTTACAAATAAATATGTGAAAAGTGTGTGTGTGTGTGGGGGGGGGGGGCATTTGTATTCAGCCCCCTTTACTCTGATACCCCCTAACTAAAATCTAGTGGAACCAATTGCCTTCAGAAGTCACATAGTTAGTAAATAGGGTCCACCTGTGTGTCATTTAATCTCAGTATAAATACAGCTGTTCTGTGAAGCCTTCAGAGGTTTGTTAGAGAACCTCAGTGAACAAACAGCATCATGAAGGCCAAGAAACACACCAGACAGGTCAGGGATAAAGTTGTGGAGAAGTATAAAGCAGGGTTAGGTTATAAAAAAAATATCCCAAGCTTTGAAGATCTCACGGAGCTCTGTTCAATCCATCATCGGAAAATGGAAAGAGTATGGCCCAACTGCAAACCTACCAAGACATGGCCGTCCACCTAAACTGACCGGGCCGGGCAAGGAGAACATTCATCAGAGAAGCAGCCAAGAGGTCCCATGGTAACTCTGGAGGAGCTGCAGAGATCCACAGCTCAGGTGGGAGAATCTGTCCTCAGGACAACTATTAGTCGTGCTTCTCCACAAATCTGCCCTTTATGGAAGAGAGACAAGAAGAAAGACATTGGGGAAAGAAAGTCATAAGAAGTCCTGTTTGCAGTTCGTGAGAAGCCATGTGGGGGGACACAGCAATCATGTGGAAGAAGGTGCTCTGGTCACATGAGACCAAAATTCTACTTTTTGGCCTAAAAACAAAGCGCTATGTGTGGCGGAAAACTAACACTGCACATCACCCTGAACACACCATCCCCACCGTGAAACATGGTGGTGGCAGAATCATGTGGTGGGGATGCTTTTCTTCAGCAGGGACAGGGAAGCTGGTCAGAGTTGATGGGAAGATGGATGGAGCCAAATACAGGACAATCTTAGAAGAAAACCTGTAATGCCTCGTACACATGAGCGGAATTTCCGTCGGAAAAAAGTTGGATGTTTTTTCCAACGGAATTCCGCTCAAGCTTGGCTTGCATACACACGGTCACTCAAAAGTTCTCTGAACTTTCAAGCGTTAAGAACGCGGTGACGTACAACACTACGACGAGGCGAGAAAAAGAAGTTCAATGCTTCCGAGCATGCGTCGAATTGTTTCCGAGCATTCGTGATTTTTTTCCCGTCGGAATTGCATACAGACGAACGGATTTTCAGAAATTTAGAGAACATGTTCTCTATCTAAGTCCGTCGGAATTTCCCACGGAAAAAGTCCGATGGGGCATACACACGGCCGGTATATCCGATGAAAAGCTCCCAAAAGATCAAGTCTTCTGGACAGCAGCACTCCAATAAAAAGCCTTTATTATGTAAAATCTTCAAAAATCCAAATACAGCACAGCAAGTCACAAAATTCTGGTATAGAGCCGACTAGTTTCACTCTTTCTTAATGTTTAATCATAGCACTAAGAAAGTGTGAAACTAGTCAGCTCTATACCAGAATTTTGTGACTTGCTGTGCTGTATTTGGATTTTTGAAGATTTTACATAATAAAGGCTTTTTATTGGAGTGCTGCTGTCCAGAAGACTTGATCTTTTGTTTTTCCTGAAATTGCATTGCCTGCACTCTTGGCTGTTGGGAGGAGATAACCACCTAGAGGACATCTACACCTGAGCGGTTTTTGTTGTTCGATGAAAAGCTCCCATCGGACTTTTTCCATCGGAAATTCCGTGCGTGTGTAGGCGGCATTAGAGTCTACAAAAGACTTGAGACCGGGGCGGAGGTTCACCTTCCAGCAGGACAACGACCCGAAACATACAGCCAGAGCTACAATGGAATGGTTTAGATCAAAGCATATTCATGTGTTAGAATGGCCCAGTCACAGTCCAGACCTAAATCCCATTGAGAATCTGTGGCAAGACTTGAAAATTGCTGATCACAGACTCTCTCCATCCAATCTGAAGGATGCGCAAAAATGTCCCTCTCTAGATGTGCAAAGCTGGTAGAGACATCCCCAAAAAGACTTGCAGCTGTAATTGCAGAGAAAGGCGGTTCTACAAAGTATTGACTCCGGGGGGCGCCATACAAATGCCCCCCCACACTTTTCACATATTTATTAGTAAAAAAAAATGAAAACCATTTATCATTTTCCTCCCACTTCACAATTATGTGCCATATAATAAATGATATGGTCTATCACATAAAAATGTTGACAAAATGTGGTAATAATACGTTTTTAAGGCATTGTATGTGTTAGAGAGCGGTCAGCCATGATCTTGTCACCCTTCAGAGCTCCACTCAACCACTGGTTCCACCAATTCCCCAAGGTCCATGGACCTTTCACTATCTTTCTAAGCTTTCCATACCGGAGGGAATTAACCCTTACCTCGGGGGGCATGGAAGTAAACCCCTCACCTGGTTATGGTTGTGTAGCATTACTCCCACAGGACCTCCTGCAAAGAACTGGTCCTCTTATTCTTTGCCTTGACATTGCCAAGAATCGAAATCTCTCAACCTCCTAATTAAATTGAGATCAATATGCGCTCAATGTTGATGAAATCCTTTGGAGAGCTTGCTCCTCCAGGTAGTAATAACCACCAAAGTCACAACCAGGGTACATCAAGGGTTAAAAGCACGCCACACTAGGCAAAATCATCCTTGAAAGAAGCCAAAAAGCAGCCCACATAGTGTAATACTGCCAGAAGAATCTCTTTATTGCACACAGAAGGGGTACTTACAGACAGATACAGAGAAACACAATGTCACGTACCTAGTTGGAGGCCGAAATGCAGAGAGGGCTCCCCTTACGGCTGAGTGCAGTACACCTCTGAGGTTGGGTACAGAGGGTGTAGTGCCCAGAGAAGCACAGATTGCCAGATGGGTCCAGGAGAGAAGAGCTGGTGGGTGCCTGAAGAATACTGGAGAATACAGGAAACACCGCTGGGCTGCAGTCTCTAGGAGTCCTCGGTAACACTGGGCAAGGTGTGCACAAGGAGCAATAGTGGAAGCCGGCTGGGGATCAAACACCGTAGATCCAGCAGGAGGTGCAGGTTGCAGGAACGGAGACAAGCCAAGGTCTGGTATTGGAAAACAGGCAGGAACAGATAACTGTGGCAAAGTCCGTGAAACAAGCCGGGATCAGGTGCTGGAGAAGGTAACAAGTCAGTAAAGCAAGCCAGGGGGTCAAACCAGGAGAGCAGATCAGACAGGTCAGGAACAAGCCGGGTCACAACAGGAAATCCAAACAGCATTTGTACAGAGGCTCAGGAACACAGGAAGGCTGACGACAATCCAGCAATGGGATGGGTTCAGAGGCAGTCTTATATAGGCCAGCAAGTGGCCGCATCTGTTGCGCTGTACGTGCACGCGTACGCCGATTGGCGCTTCTGCGCATTCGCCTGTTGGCTTCGTTGCGGATCTGCGTGCGCCCGTTCGCACCTCTTGCATCAGTACGCATGGGGATGTGCTGGGGGTGGCCATTACTAGTACTGGCACTATTGCCAGGTCTCTAACGGACATTTCCCTGACACACAAGCAGAGAGCGCCACACTTCCGGTAGTCCGCGGGCATGATGACATCACTGGCCAAGACCATTCCAACGCGTTTTGCTACCAAAAAGCATTGTCAGGGGATGAAGCTCCATCCCCTGACGATGCTTGTTGACAGCGAAACGCATTGGGTGAGGCTTAGCCAGTGATGTCATGATGCCCGTGGACTCCCAGAAGTGTGGCGCTCTCTGATTGTGTTTCTAGAGGTCACACTACGAGAGTGATAACAGGAACCTGGTTTCCTGCAATCGCTTGAGATTTCCAGAGTCCTGTTTGCTACAGAAATTGCTGACCAGCTATAACAGAAGCTAAGTCACTTCTTAGTGTATTCCTGCTTTCCTGTTTAGTAAAAGCTCATTAATATACTACAGGGTTTTTCATTTCCTTGCTTTACTGCAAAGTAGCCAAAAGGAAACAGGCAAAAAGCAAAGTGACAATGTCTCTTTAATTGAACTCAAACAGCCCAGTTAGGCCTCGTACACACGACCGAGTTTCTCGGCAAGAACCAGCAAGAAACTTGCTGGCAGAGATGTCTTGCCGAGAAACTCGTTCATGTGTATGGTTTCTCATCAAGAAAACCGCCAAGTAATCTCGACGAGAAAATAGAGAACCTGCTCTCTATTTTCTCGTCGAGATTCTCGTCGGCATGTTCTCGACGAGAAAAGTGTGTGTGTGTGTGTGCGCACTTACCTGTCCTCCCGGAAGCCCGCGCATGTTCAAAATGAATTTGACGCATGCGCGGTAGCTTCCTAGGCATAGCTAGGGTATACCAAGATGGCGGCGATGGCATCGAATGTGACGAGCGCATGCTCGTCGTAGTCGATGACGTCACCGCGTACGCTCCATTCAAAGAACCGCGGGTTCTTTGAATCAAGCGTGTGTACACTCGGCCGGGACAAGTTTCTTGTCCAAGAATCTCGTCTAAAAAAACGACATGTTTTTTCCGACGAGAATCTCGGCCGTTTATACGAGGCTCCAGTCCTTAAAAACCTGGAAATCTTTGGTGCCAAACTGACTCTGGCCAAAGCCTGGAAAAAGCCAACTGTATCAGCACTTCTAGCAAAGAGAATTATTTCCTGTATTATGACACAAGAGAAAATAGCAAGCGTGCTCCTGGACAGCACAGAGAAATTCGAAACAAGTTTGGGATCCATGGGCCACCTTAATTAAGGTCCCGTTACATCCCGACTCCAACCCTACCTCGCTCCCTCCAGCGCTTCCCTAGTCAGTTTTTCTTTTCCTTCCTCTCTTTCTCTTTTTCTTCCTTTCTTTACTTTTCTTCTTTCCTCTTCTTTCACTCTCATCTCTCCGAGGAGGACACCTTCGTGAACCCAACCATCTCTGAGGTTGGGTCGCTTAACAATAATCGCCATGTCCTGTCCACACAGGTGGGATCGTTGTTAGTTAACACAAGGTGTTCCCCATAACACCTATTCATCTACTGTGTGATATATGCCTTGGCATAACCTTTGAGAATATTTACAGGTTTAATTAGACTGTATGAGACCAAGTTTCACCTAGTAGCCTTGAGATAGGGGAGGTAGGAGCCCCAGCCACAGTGTGCTCCCATATTAGGGGTGGCTGGAAGGCTCCCCAGGACTCCCGAGCCAGATTCTCTCTGTACAGTCTTAAAGGCTAAATAGCCATTAGCAATCGTACTTTGTACCAATTGCGAAGGTATATGTAGCGCCAGGGCCGTTTGAAGGAATTTGGGGGCCCCAGGCAGATTGAGTATTAGGGGCCCCTACTGTTTTTTTTCAAGTTGAGAAGCGGGGGACGGGGGGGTGCTAGTGGTGATTTTTTTATTTTTTTTATGTTGGACAGTGGACTCGAGGACAGACAGATACAGGGAGCAGAAGTCAGGAGGAGGTGGGTGGAGCCTAGCTAGATGATCTTCCTGGTTCCACAGTCCTCCGCTGTGATAGGCACAACTCTGCCTCTCTCCACTCCTGCTCCACTTGTGACGTCACTGGTTGCTACACGCCAATCGATCATGCACTAGGGCAGAAATCATGGACAGTGACAGGCAGCAGGCAGGGGCCCCAGGCCAGCTCGGGGCCCCAAGCAGTTGCTTGGTTTGCCTGTCCTGTTCCGACGGGCCTGTGTAGCGCCCTACTCCTGTTGGGTAGGTGCTATGTGTTAAATTTAGTTATCTGAGCTGTAGTTTAGCTCAGAAAGATTATGCTACATTGTTGGCTCTGTGTCAGTCTAGCTGGGTTGCGTGTTTTCCACCTGACAGTGGGTGTCACTGTCACCACGGGTCAGGGTTAGAACTGCAGCGGGCTAGGTGTATTGGGTATTCCTTTCCCAGAAGTGGCTCAGGGGGCGTGGTCAACCCCCTGCATTCTGGGAGGGGGTACTTAGGACACGGAGACTGCTCTTTCGGGGTTCGTTGCCGGATCCTGACCTGAGGGCCCCCTCCTGGCCTCAGGGATGCGCAAGCCATTTTCGGCCTCGGTGCCTGCTGGCCCGAGGCTCTGCAACTGAGAAGTAGGCCCAGGAGTTGCTGGGGCCTACTAGTCCAGGGATGGTCCGACGCGGTCTTGCCTGCGGGAAGAAGCGGAACAATTGGGGACTCAATTGAAGGACGCATCCTGGCCAGTTTGCCTCACGGTGCTGCCGGACTGGCTGAAAGATTCTGGCAACGTGAGCTGTGTACTTTGAAGGAACTTTTTGCAAGGTGTCAGTGTGGTTACACGATCTTGTGGCGGAAGATTGTGGAACGACGAGACGTCACTCATCAAGTCTGTGGAAGAGACTTTGAACGAGCTTCGCACCGGTTGCTAGGCCAGTGAGAGTTAGGCCTATCCGGTGGTTGCTGAATCCAGCGTGGAACTGTTTTGTCCTCTGGATCTGAGATTGTGCCCGTAATCCGCAAAGTAAAGTACCTGAACCTCCCCTATTCCTCAACCCCTCTGTTGGAACTGGTAAAATAAAGCCTCTTGAAGAAAACGTACAAGGTGTTGGTGTGAACTTTTCTAAAGCTCTTCAAGAGGATCCATGACACGAGTGCGGTGAACAGAAAAGGTAACGGTAGGCCCAAAACTTTCAACCAGCAGATCCTACGGGGGTAGTGCTACATATATACAGTATATCTTGTCTTTATGTAATTGAATTGAATCCCATCTTTTCCTACAACTGTTAGATTAATGATTTTTGGCCATGTTGGCCTTAGCGGGACGAATGACCCTACACTTGTTTCTCTAATGTGTATTCTCTTTTGAGATAATAAAAAATTATTGAAAGAAAAACCTGGAAATCTGGACCATTGCTTGTTCAATGTTAACTGGTAAGAGACTATAGATTGATTATTCCTATCGGAAGAGAACGATTGGAAGAAAAAAGAGTGTATGGGCGCTATAAGGGTTACTAGCACAAAACAATCTGACGGTACAATCTTTGTACAATGAACGTTAAACATACACAAATTATGTAACAATAAGACCTGTGGCATTGCTGCATAAATGTTTCCTGACATTGTCTTCTAGAAGATAAGTCGGTGCTGGGAATGTCTAGCTGCCTCCCATCCATAACTCCGGTTGCATGCTTACAGAAGGGAGAAGGAAGGTGCGCCAAACTAAGTGCAGTATATAAGAGTATTTAATGGCAATAAAAACAAACAGCCAAATGGCTACTCACAAAATGATGTGAATTTAGGGCATGTATGGTGGTGGTCCGGTGTGAACAACAGCAGTCTGAGGGGTGGATGTAAACCCAGATGGTTGAAGCGCTGGAGGAGGTGGTGGCAGCGATCTGGTGTCTGCAGGGAAGGTCCTCGGCATGTAGGCACTCAGGCTGGTATGCAGTGCGTGTCCTCCTGGAAGCCAGGACCGGATCAGGAAGTGCGCCTCAGCGTGGAGCGCAGCGTGCCGTCGGACCGAAAGTGACGTGGAAGAGGAAACGGACCAATGGGATCTTCCATTGTATCTTTCAGAGCCTGCTTCTGCTTTATGGTAGCTGCCGCTGGTGCTTATTCATTGATTCATTCTTTTTATTGACATTGGACTATTTGATATGCCAGAACTATCATTGCGCCATTTACTCTTTTTGTGATGCTTACAGAGGGGTCTGCCGGGGCAAGCGGGTAAAGGGGCACTCTGCTTCAGATTTTTCAGAAGGAACCTTGTGATGGTGGCCGCACGTCCATCCGCCCTCTGATCTTCCTGGCCCGCAGACACAATGTAATGACAGAAAACCCAACTGACCTTCCTGAGAATCCGCACTTCCACCACTGTCTACATCCCGGAGTGCCAACAAGGCAATTACCGTATATACTCGAGTATAAGCCGAGTTTTTCAGCCCTTTTTTTAGAGCTGAAAGTATACCCCTCGGCTTATACTCGAGTCAGTACCTGAAAATCCGCGGCCGGCATCCATTGTTTAAATCTAGCGCCTTTGTCCCTGTCCCTTCCGCGATAGGCGTTTCCAGCAAACACTTGTGTTGAGTGTTGCGCCTATCACGGAGGTCCTCTTGTCCGACGTCCGTGATTGGCGGAGCACTGAACACAGTGCCTGCTGGGAAACGGAGTCGGAGAATGAGAGGACCTCCGTGATAGGCGGAACACTCAACACAAGTGTTTGCTGGAAACGCCCATCACGGAAGGGACAGGGAGAGCGGCGCAAGATTTGAACAATGGACGCCGGCCACGGAATTACAAGATTTTGAGGTTCACTGACTCGGGCACAGGGAGGCTGCAATGGACACAGTAAGGGGGCACAGTGAGGTGACAATAGGCACAGTGAGGTGAAAATGGGCAGTGAGGTGGCACAGTGAGATGGCAATGGGCACAGTAAGGGGGCACAGTGAGGTGACAATGGGCACAGTGAGGTGAAAATGGGCAGTGAGGTGGCACAGTGAGATGGCAATGGGCACAGTAAGGGGGCACAGTGAGGTGACAATGGGCACAGTGAGGTGAAAATGGGCAGTGAGGTGGCACAGTGAGATGGCAATGGGCACAGTAAGGGGGCACAGTGAGGTGGCAATCGGCAGTAAGGTGGCAATGTGCACAGTGAGGTGACAGAGTGAGATGGCAATGGGCACAGTAAGGTTGGGCAATTGGCACAGTGAGGTGGCAATGGGCACATTTCCTCCCCTCGGCTTATACTTGAGTCAATAAGTTTTCCCTGTTTTTTATGGTAAAAGTAGGTACCTCGGCTTATACTCGGGTCAGCTTATACTCGAGTATATACGGTACATGCTTAGCGGAAGCCTATTACTGTTGCACTTGTTAGATGTTGATAAGGTTACCACGGTGATGGCGCATAAGAGTGGAGCAATTCGAACGACAGGTACCGATTTATCCCTTAAGATCAATTGAAGTTTTTATTTTTTATGTAAGTTAATGAAATAAATATTTCCCGACTCTCGGCTGGGAAGAGAGGTTGAGGGCGGTGACAGAAGGGGTCTCTCCTCTTGTCGAGCTGTAAAAAGAATAGATTTTTTAAAGGGCAGTGTGTTTAGGTGAAGCTCGTGTTTTAATGGTGACGTTCCTAAAGGGGCACTCTGGCTGGAAGACACAACCAGGGAGGCCTGGCTCAGACTGGTCATAGATGGTCCGATAATAACAAGCTCCAGATTTCCAGGATTTCATGGACTTATTGGACTGGTTGAGTTAAATTAAAGAGATATTGGGGTTGATTTACTAAAGGCAAATCCACTTTGCACTACACGTGCACTTGGAAGTGCAGTCGCTGAAGCTCTGATGGGATGATCTGAAATGAGGGGAAGCTCTGCTGATTTTATCATCCAATCATGTGCAAGCAAAAATGCTGTTTTTTATATTCTCTGCATGTCCCCCTCAGATCTACAGTGACTGCACTTCCAAGTGCATTTGTAGTGCAAAGTGGATTCGCCTTTAGTAAATAAACCCCCCTGTCACTTTGCATTTTGCGTGTATCTTTGTGGTAAAGCAAGTAAATAAAAAAAACATGTAGTATATTAATAAGATTTTACTGAACAGGAAAGTAGGGATACACTAAGAAGTGACGTAACTTCTGTTATAGCTGGTCTGCAATCTCTGTAGCAAACAGGACTCCAGGCATCTAAAGCAATTGCAGGAGACCAGGTTCTTGCTATTTGTCTCTTGTAGTGTGGCCTCTAGTGTTATACCCTTGGTCTTGTGGAGTCCCTCTGGCAGAATCTTCCTTGGTGTTGTGGAGTCCCCTCTGGCAGAATCTTTCTTGGTCTTGTGGAGTGCTCTCTGGTAGAGTCTTCCTTGGTCTTGTGGAGCCCCTTCTGGTAGAGGCTTCCTTGGTCTTGTGGAGTCCCCTCTGGAAGAATCCTCCTTGGTGTTGTGGAGTCCCCTCTGTCAGAATCTTCCTTGGTGTTGTGGAGTCCTCTCTGGCAGAAAGTTCCTTGGTCTTGTGGAGTTCCCTCTGGTAGAGTCTTCCTTGGTCTGGCAGAATCTTCCTTGGTCTCGTGGAATACCCTCTGGCAGAATCTTCTTCGGTCTTGTGGAGTCCCTTCTGGTAGAGTCTTCCTTGGTCTTGTGGAGTCCCTTCTGGCAGAGTCTTCCTTGGTCTGGCAGAATCTTCCTTGGTTTTGTGGAATCCCCTCTGGAAGAAAATTCCTTGGTCTTGCGGATTCCCCTCTGGCAGAGTCTTCCTGTGTCTGATTGAGTCCCCTCTGGCAGAATCTTCCTTGGTTTTGTTGAGTCCCCTCTGGCAGAATCTTCCTTGGTCTTGTGGAATGCCTTCTGGTAGAGTCTTCCTTGGTCTTGTGGAGTCCCCTCTGGTAGAGTCTTCCTTGGTCTGGAAGAATCTTCCTTGGTCTTGTGGAATCCCCTCTGGAAGAAAATTCCTTGGTCTTGCGGATTCTCCTCTGACAGAGTCTTTCTTGCTCTTGTGGAGTCCCCTCTGGCAGAATCTTCCTTGGTCTTGTGGAGTGCCTTCTGGTAGAGTCTTCCTTGGTTTTGTGGAGTGCCTTCTGGTAGAGTCTTCCTTGGTCTGGCAGAATCTTCCTTGGTTTTGTGGAATACCCTCTGGCAGAATCTTCTTCAGTCTTGTGGAGTCCCCTCTGGTAGAGTCTTCCTTGGTCTTGTGGAGTCCCTTCTGGCAGAGTCTTCCTTGGTCTTGTGGAGTCCCTTCTGGCAGAGTCTTCCTTGGTCTGGCTGAATCTTCCTTGGTTTTGTGGAATCCCCTCTGGAAGAAAATTCCTTGGTCTTGCGGATTCCCCTCTGGCAGAGTCTTCCTCGATCTTGTTGAGTTCCCTCTGGCAGAATCTTCCTTGGTCTTGTGGAATGCCTTCTGGTAGAGTCTTCTTTTGTCTTGTGAAGTCCCCTCTGGTAGAGTCTTCCTTGGTCTGACAGAATCTTCCTTGGTCTTGTGGAATCCCCTCTGGAAGAAAATTCCTTGGTCTTGCGGATTTCCCTCTGGCAGAGTCTTCCTTGGTGTTGTGGCGTTCCCTCTGGCAGAATCTTCCTTGGTCTTGTGGAGTGCCTTCTGGTAGAGTCTTCCTTGGTCTTGTGGAGTCCCCTCTGGTAGAGTGTTCCTTGGTCTTGTGGAGTCCCCTCTGGTAGAGTCTTCCTTGGTCTGGCAGAATCTTCCTTGGTCTTGTGGAATCCCCTCTGGAAGAAAATTCCTTGGTCTTGCGGATTTCCCTCTGGCAGAGTCTTCCTTGCTCTTGTTGAGTCCCCTCTGGCAGAATCTTCCTTGGTCTTGTGGAATCTCCTCTAGCAGAGTCTTCCTTGGTCGTCTTGTGGAGTCCCCTTTGGTAGAGTCTTCCTTGGTCTGGCAGAATCTTCCTTGGTCTTGTGGAATCCCCTCTGGAAGAAAATTCCTTGGTCTTGCGGATTTCCCTCTGGCAGAGTCTTCCTTGCTCTTGTTGAGTCCCCTCTGGCAGAATCTTCCTTGGTCTTGTTGAGTCCCCTCTGGCAGAATCTTCCTTGGTCTTGTGGAATCTCCTCTAGCAGAGTCTTCCTTGGTCGTCTTGTGGAGTCCCCCTTTTGCTGCTTGCCTTTTATTTAGAAAGTTTGATTAGCCATCTTTCCAATGCCGGACAAAGTAACAGTGTCCTTGCAAAAGTCTGTCCCACCCCCCCCCCCCCCCGACTTCCTATACACATCTCCTTCATTTGTTGCAGCCGATGTTTCGTCAGATTAGGCGACCCGTCAGATTTTGTAACGGAAGTGACGTTCCGTTGCCGCCATCTTGCTACACCCCACACTCGTCCACAGTAAGGATACAGTGAGAAGGCGGCAAGCGGACATCTTGTTACACCCCCCGGAGTCTGGCATTTCACACTTATTTTACCAGTAAATTCAGCTTATATAATGAAATACAGGATTTAAAAATCCATCTAACTGTTTAGATGTTGAATTTTAAAAGCAGCGGTAATCCTGATAATCTCACAAGTTTGCTGATCTGACAGAACACCACTGCTTTCAAAAACCAACATCAAATCAGTCTGAGGGATTTCAAAATCCTGTATATCACTATATAAGCTCCGTTTACTGGTAAAAATAAGTGTGAAATGCAAGACTCCGGTGGGTGTAAAAAGATGTCCGCTTGTCGCCTTCTCACGGTATCCTTTCTGTGGAGGAGTGTGGGGTGTAGCAAGATGGCGGCGATAGAACGTCACTTTCGTTACAAAATCTGACGGGTCACCTAATCTGACGAAACACACTGGCTGCAACACTACCCGACCCCCTATGTGGGAGCATGTGACCCTATCCCTTGTGACAGTGCTCAGTGTTCTGTCCCACATCTATATATCGTTCTGTTATTGTATTGAACTGTATCATGTTTTTATTGTCCTTATGTATGGTGACATTAGTGGTGCTTTGGGGCCACTACAACCTGTTTAGTTTATGTGATTTGTGATTTTTCTCTCTGTCCTCCCCTCCTGTTTAGTGCTAGTTAGTTCAGTCCCAACTAGACCCTCCCTGTTTATTCCATGTTCCCTCTGTCATGGATATGCATTAATGTCTGTCTGCCATCTTACCTTCCTCCTCATGTGTTCATCTAGAGACCAGACCTCCTTCACCTGGCTTCCTTTATAATCTCCTCCCAGCCTGACTCCACCCCAGGCCCTATCACTGAACACTATATTAACCTGTGCACTGCAAGCCTGCTTTGCTGATCAACGTGTTTGTAGGCATTGTGTGTTTGGGTTCCTGCCTGCCGTGTGCTACGTCTGTCTCTCTGTTACGTTATTGGCTTGTCCCCGACCATCCCTGTCTGCTCGTGACCCTTGACCTTCGGCTCGTTCTTCGTTATCCTTGTCTGCTTGTGGCCCCTGACCTTCGGCTTGTTATTCGGTTCTCTCTATCGTGTGCTGCTGCTTCCCCTTATCCTACGGGGCGTGAGCTAGGAAACTCCAGGGGCCGCGACCTGGTCCCAGCCTGCAGCGTAACATCCTCACCACTAGAGGCCCTGGAGAAGACCAGCTGGGTCTTAGACTCCGCGCCCTGGGGAATCTTGGCTCTCGCTTCCGTTGGGATCCCGGTTGTGCTCCTCTGGTCCCGCTTTCCACAACCACCCAGTTTCCTATCCACAGAAGCCAGCCATAGGGTTCACTACCTCGCGGTGCACTCCTGTCCCCCTACGGTGTGCATCTGTCACCTGGCCACAGGTGACCCTGACAGTTTGATCAGCCATGAACCCGGCTGACATCCCGCTTCCCGCGGATGATCCATTGCAGGGCATAGTTCGCAGACTTGAGACCCAGGAATCAAATCAGACCCAGGTGATGCGATTCCTCCAGGATCTGGCTTCTCGATTCGAGCAGCTTCAGGTCTCCTTGGGAACCCCGAATCCGCAACCCCAAGTACAACCAGCGGCTGTACCTATCGCACCAGTCGCAGCCTCACACTCACTAAGATTGCCAGCTCCGTTCCGTTTCTCTGGGGACTCCAAGGCCTGCAGGGGGTTTCTCAGCCAATGCACTATTCATTTTGAGCTTCAGCCTCAAAGCTTCCTATCTGACCGGGCTAAGGTAGCCTATATCATTTCCCTCCTCTCCGGTGAAGCTTTGGCCTGGGCTGCCCCCCTGTGGGAGAGGAACGATCCGGTGGTTTCCAGTCTGTCCGAATTCTTGAAGCTCTTTCGTAATATCTTCGAAGAGCCGGCTCGGGCTTCTTCAGCGGCTAGTGCTGTCTTACGTCTTCGCCAAGAATCTAGTTCAGTGGGGCAATATGCTCTTCAGTTCCGTATCCACACAGCTGAATTGAGCTGGAATAATGAGGCCCTGGTCACTACCTTTTTACATGGCCTCTCTGACCGAGTGAAAGACGAATTAGCGGGAAGAGCCATTCCCGTCGGTCTGGACGATGTAATTTCATTATGCAACCAGATCGACATTCGTTTTCAAGAGAGGTCCTTAGAAAAAAGACGCCAGCACTCTCTGGGTCCTAGCCAGTCTGAGCTCCCCTCCCTTCATTCCGTGGAGCATCCTCTACCTGCTGAAGAACCTATGCAGCTGGGCCGGACCAGACTAACCCCCGAAGAACGTGCTAGGCGCAGAACTCTGGGCTTGTGCCTCTATTGTGGGGGCAAGGGTCATTTTCGTGACTCCTGCTCGCTTCGTCCGGGAAACGCTCGGGTCTAATACATTTGGAAGGTGGAGTATTGGACCCAGAACATCACCTTCTCGCCTGCTCTTGCCGGTGTCCCTTCATGTAGGCACTTCTCCTCAGTCAACCCTTGCATACCTGGATTCCGGGGCTGCCGGCAATTTCATGGATTGGAGAACTGCTTCTTCTATGAAGCTTACCCTTTCACCTCTCACTACCCCATTGGTAGTCTCGGCAATTGATGGCACTGTTCTCCCAGGGGGCCCTATTCGCTTCCAGACGCTACCCATTAGGATGTCGGTAGGGATTCTCCACCAGGAGTGGATATCCTTTCTTATTCTACCCAAGGCCTCTACCCCAGTTGTATTGGGCCTCCCTTGGCTACAGCTCCACTCTCCACATGTGGACTGGGTCTCTGGGCAGATCCTGGCCTGGGGTTCCTCATGTTTCTCGTCGTGTCTTCTCAAGGTGACCCCCAAGGAGAGTCTTCCGGTTGCTGCCACTTCTGTTTCTTCTGATCTTCCCGCCGCATACAGCGATTACCGGGATGTGTTCTGTAAAAAATCAGCTGAGGTGCTTCCTCCCCACAGGTCTTTTGACTGTGCTATTGATCTTGTCCCCGGAGCAACTCTACCCAGGGGTCGTACCTACCCTCTGTCCATCCCAGAGACCCAGGCCATGTCGGAGTATGTAGCAGAGAATCTGGAGAGAGGGTTCATCCGGAAATCCTCATCGCCTGCAGGGTGTCATGGATATGCATTAATGTCTGTCTGCCATCTTACCTTCCTCCTCATGTGTTCATCTAGAGACCAGACCTCCTTCACCTGGCTTCCTTTATAATCTCCTCCCAGCCTGACTCCACCCCAGGCCCTATCACTGAACACTATATTAACCTGTGCACTGCAAGCCTGCTTTGCTGATCAACGTGTTTGTTAGGCATTGTGTGTTTGGGTTCCTGCCTGCCGTGTGCTACGTCTGTCTCTCTGTTACGTTATTGGCTTGTCCCCGACCATCCCTGTCTGCTCGTGACCCTTGACCTTCGGCTCGTTCTTCGTTATCCTTGTCTGCTTGTGGCCCCTGACCTTCGGCTTGTTATTCGGTTCTCTCTATCGTGTGCCGCTGCTTCCCCTTAATCCTACGGGGCGTGAGCTAGGAAAACTCCAGGGGCCGCGACCTGGTCCCAGCCTGCAGCGTAACATCCTCACCACTAGAGGCCCTGGAGAAGACCAGCTGGGTCTTAGACTCCGCGCCCTGGGGAATCTTGGCTCTCGCTTCCGTTGGGATCCCGGTTGTGCTCCTCTGGTCCCGCTTTCCACAACCACCCAGTTTCCTACCCACAGAAGCCAGCCATAGGGTTCACTACCTCGCGGTGCACTCCTGTCCCCCTACGGTGTGCATCTGTCACCTGGCCACAGGTGACCCTGACAGTTTGATCAGCCATGGACCCGGCTGACATCCCGATCCCCGCGGATGATCCATTGCAGGGCATAGTCCACAGACTTGAAACCCAGGAATCGAATCAGACTCAGGTGATGCGATTCCTCCAGGATCTGGCTTCTCGATTCGAGCAGCTTCAGGCCTCCTTGGGAACCCCGAATCCGCAACCTCAAGTACAACCAGCGGTGGTACCTATCGCACCAGTCGCAGCCACACACTCACTAATACTGCCAGCTCCGTTCCGTTTCTCTGGGGACTCCAAGGCCTGCAGAGGGTTTCTTAGCCAATGCACGATTCATTTTGAGCTTCAGCCTCAAAACTTTCTGTCTGATAGGGCAAAGGTAGCCTATATCATTTCCCTCCTCTCCGGTGAAGCTTTAGCCTGGGCAGCCCCTCTGTGGGAACTGAATGATCCAGTGGTTTCTAGCCTGTCTGGCTTCTTGAAACTTTTTCGGAATATCTTGAAGAACCGGCTCGTGTCTCTTCAGCGGCCAGCGCCCTTCTACGTCTCCGCCAAGAGTCTGCTTCAGTGGGACAGTACGCCCTTAATTTCCGCATACTGTCGGCTGAGTTGAGCTGGAACAATGAGGCCTTAGTCGCAACCTTTTTGCATGGCCTTTCTGATAGAGTGAAGGATGAATTAGCAGGAAGAACCATCCCCACTGATCTGGACGGAGTTATCTCCTTGTGTAACCAGATCGATATTCGCTTTCAGGAAAGGACCCTAGAAAAGCGGCGCCAGCACTCCTTGGTCCTTAGTCAGCCTGAGCTCCCCTCTCCTCGACCCGTGGAGCATCTCCTGCCAGCTGAGGAACCCATGCAGCTGGGCAGGACCAGGCTATCCCCAGAGGAACGTGCCAGGCGCAGAAATCTAGGCCTGTGTCTCTACTGTGGGGGCAAAGGTCATTTTCGTGACACTTGCTCTCTTTGTCCAGAAAAACGTTTGGGTCCACTTCATCTGGAAAGTGGAGTATTGGACCCAGAAATATCACCTTCCCCTTCTCGTCTTCTGCTTTCTGTGTTCCTTCATGTTGGTGCTTCTTCTCATTCGGTCTCAGCATATCTGGATTCCGGAGCCGCTGGTAATTTCATGGACTGGGAAATCGCATCGTCCATGAGACTTACTCTTTTGCCTCTCACCACGCCATTGGTGGTCTTGGCGATTGATGGTACTATTCTCCCAGGGGGACCTATCCGCTTCCAGACCCTCCCTGTTAAGATGTCGGTGGGTACACTCCACCAGGAGTGGATATCCTTCCTTATCTTACCCAAGGCCTCAACGCCTATAATTTTGGGTCTCCCATGGTTACAGCTCCATTCTCCTCATGTGGACTGGACTACTGGACAGATCCTGGCTTGGGGTCCCTCCTGTTCCTCGTCCTGCCTACCCAAGGTTGCCCCCTGTGAATCTGAGCCGGTCATTCATTCCAGGTTGCATAACCATTTACATTTCTCTGTCCCTAACCACCCTTGGACGCACAGCCAGGCTAGCTTGTCTACAAGTCCTGCAGTCGCTACGTCTTGCGATGCGATTCAGGTAGTCGCTACACCTGACCTCAGCTATTCACTCTGCCTCTGTACTAGTTATGCCAGTCCAGCCCATGCCCAGTGAGCCTCTCACTTTTCTTGTTCGGGACATTCTGCTTGTCCTTCAGCTATTCAGCTTGACTCCGGCGACATGTCACCTTCTAACCAACCTGACTTCAGGTTCCACTGACATCTGCCCAGTCTGATGGTCCTGTGCAAGATGACCAGTTCCCCTTTAAGGGTCTAGGGGACCCTCCTCAGATTCCTGTTGATCGTCTCATGCCCTGCTTATTCCTAGAGAGCCTTTGGTCCTCAATAGATCTTCTTGTCATCTCCCTACCTCGTTTTCAGTCTCTGAGGATAATCTTAAGTACGAGGTTAGACAAGTTCTGGATTCTCGGCTCTGCAGAGGCATTCTTCAGTACCTTGTGCATTGGAGAGGTTTTGGTCCTGAGGAGGCGTCTTGGATCGCTGCATCTGATGTCGCTGCACCTCATCTGTTGAGAAGGTTTCATCAGAGATTTCCCTTTAAGCCTGGGTCCAGGCGGGGGAGGGCCCATAAGAGGGAGGGTACTGTCATGGATATGCATTAATGTCTGTCTGCCATCTTACCTTCCTCCTCATGTGTTCATCTAGAGACCAGACCTCCTTCACCTGGCTTCCTTTATAATCTCCTCCCAGCCTGACTCCACCCCAGGCCCTATCACTGAACACTATATTAACCTGTGCACTGCAAGCCTGCTTTGCTGATCAACGTGTTTGTTAGGCATTGTGTGTTTGGGTTCCTGCCTGCCGTGTGCTACGTCTGTCTCTCTGTTACGTTATTGGCTTGTCCCCGACCATCCCTGTCTGCTCGTGACCCTTGACCTTCGGCTCGTTCTTCGTTATCCTTGTCTGCTTGTGGCCCCTGACCTTCGGCTTGTTATTCGGTTCTCTCTATCGTGTGCCGCTGCTTCCCCTTATCCTACGGGGCGTGAGCTAGGAAACTCCAGGGGCCGCGACCTGGTCCCAGCCTGCAGCGTAACATCCTCACCACTAGAGGCCCTGGAGAAGACCAGCTGGGTCTTAGACTCCGCGCCCTGGGGAATCTTGGCTCTCGCTTCCGTTGGGATCCCGGTTGTGCTCCTCTGGTCCCGCTTTCCACAACCACCCAGTTTCCTACCCACAGAAGCCAGCCATAGGGTTCACTACCTCGCGGTGCACTCCTGTCCCCCTACGGTGTGCATCTGTCACCTGGCCACAGGTGACCCTGACACAGGGGCAGGGTTCTTTTTTGTTGCCAAAAAGGATGGTACCTTAAGACCCTGCATCGATTATCGGGGTTTAAATGCGGTTACTATTAAAAATCGATACCCCTTACCCTTAATATCTGAGCTATTCGATAGGTTGAAGGGTGCCTCCATTTTCACCAAGTTGGATCTCAGAGGCGCGTACAATCTCATTCGAATACGGGAGGGTGACGAATGGAAGACTGCATTTAACACTAGAGACGGGCATTACGAATATCTGGTGATGCCTTTTGGTCTGTGTAATGCTCCAGCCGTGTTTCAAAACTTTGTCAATGAAATCTTCAGAGATCTGCTGTACCAGTTTGTTGTCATCTATCTGGATGACATTCTGATCTTTTCTGAAAATCTGCTCGTCCACAGAAACCATGTCCGCACTGTACTTCAACGTCTTAGAGAGAACAATCTCTATGCCAAGCTGGAGAAATGTTCCTTTGAATGTTCTGAGGTCCTGTTTTTGGGGTGCTTTGTCTCATGTTCGGGGCTTCGTATGGACCCTGGGAAGGTCTTGGCTATCACCAACTGGCCTCTTCCTGCTAGCCTCAAGGCCACACAGCGCTTTCTTGGCTTCACTAATTATTATAGGCAGTTCATAAGGAATTACTCTTCCATTGCCGCGCCTATTATCGCTTTGACCAAGAAGGGTGTGAATGCCAGAGACTGGCCTCCCGAAGCTGTCTCTGCATTTCACAACCTGAAACAGGCCTTTGTTTCTGGCCCCCTCTTGAGGAGACCAAATCCTGGGAATGCATTTTTTATTGAAGTGGACGCTTCCTCAATGGGGGTGGGAGCTGTGCTTCTTCAAATCTTTGAGAAGAGACGCCAACCATGTGCGTTCTTCTCCAAAAAAATTTCTCAGGCAGAGAGGAATTATGCCATCGGTGATCGGGAACTTCTCGCAATTAAATTGGCGTTAGAGGAGTGGCGTCATCTCTTGGAGGGTTCCCCTCACTCCATAACGATCTTTACCGATCACAAGAATTTACAGTATCGACAGAATGCTAAACGTCTGAATCCTAGACAGGCCAGGTGGAGTCTCTTCTTTGCCCGTTTAATTTCACGATTACCTACAAACCTGGTTCCTGCAACGGTCGGGCTGATGCGCTCTCTAGGTCATTTGACACTTTGGACGAGGGAGTCCGCCCCTGAACCTGAGCCGATCATTCCCACCTCATGCATTGTTGCCCACTCTACCACCCTGAAGTCTAAAATTCCGCCTGGTAAGACCTTTGTCCCCACTGAGCTAAGAGCTAAGATCCTTCGTTGGGACATGATTCCAAGGTGGCAGGGCATTCTGGATTCCTCCGATCCTTCCTACTCATCAGTCGTCACTACTGGTGGCCTAATCTCCGCTCAGACGTCAAAGACTACGTTAAAGCTTGTCATGTCGTGCTCAGTCCAAATCCTCCACACAAGCTCCTGCTGGTCTCCTCATGCCCTTGCCTATTCCTAAGGAACCCTGGGCCCATATTGCCATGGATTTTATCACCGATCTCCCACTGTCTGAGAATAATACAGTCATTTGGGTGGTAATCGATCGATTCTCCAAGATGGCTCATTTTGTTCCTCTTCCTGGTCTTCCTTCTGCCCCTGCCTTGGTTCCCATTTTCATTCGAGAAATTCTCCGCCTACATGGGGTCCCTTCTCATATTGTTTCCGACAGGGGAGTCCAATTCACGTCTCGTTTTTGGAGAGCCTTTTGCAAATCCCTCAATATTGTCTTGGATTTTTCTTCTTCTTACCATCCCCAATCCAATGGACAGACTGAGAGGGTTAATCAGGAGTTAGAGGTCTTTCTTCGCACCTTTGTGTCTTCTCACCATGACGATTGGTCCTCTCTACTCCCGTGGGCAGAATTCTCCCATAACAATCATGTGAATACCAGTTCGCAGAAGACACCCTTTTTCACAGTTTATGGAAAACACCCTCAACTTCCTCTTCCTATGATCTGTTCTCCAGACATTCCAGCTTTGGCTTCGGTTCAGGAGTCTCTCAATTCCGTTTGGGGTCACGTTCATGATTCCTCCGGGCAGCTGCTGAAAAATTCAAAGGCTTTGCCGACCGCCGCAGGCGTAAAACCGCCTTCTCTTCAGCCAGGGGACAAAGTCTGGCTCTCTACCAGGAACATCAAGCTCCGAGTTCCTTCTCTGAAGTTTGCTCCACGATTCATCGGTCCATACACGGTACTGCTAAACTGAATCCGGTTTGTTTCAAACTCCAGATTCCTAAGAGCCTTAAAATCACTAACTCCTTTCATGTTGCTCTTCTAAAGCCTTTAGTCCTCAATAAATTCTCTCGTCCTCTTCCTACCGTGGCGCCTGTCTCGGAGGATAATCAGGAGTACGAGATCAGTCAAATTCTGGACTCCCGACTCTGTAAAGGCGTTCTTCAGTACCTCGTTCATTGGAAAGGGTTTGGTCCTGAGGAGAGGTCTTGGATCACTGCATCTGAGGTCTTTGCACCTCGTCTGTTAAAGGAGTTTCATCTGAAGTTTCCCTCTAAACCTGGGCCCAGGCGGGGAAGGGGGAGGCCTCGTAAGAGGGAGGGTACTGTCATGGATATGCATTAATGTCTGTCTGCCATCTTACCTTCCTCCTCATGTGTTCATCTAGAGACCAGACCTCCTTCACCTGGCTTCCTTTATAATCTCCTCCCAGCCTGACTCCACCCCAGGCCCTATCACTGAACACTATATTAACCTGTGCACTGCAAGCCTGCTTTGCTGATCAACGTGTTTGTTAGGCATTGTGTGTTTGGGTTCCTGCCTGCCGTGTGCTACGTCTGTCTCTCTGTTACGTTATTGGCTTGTCCCCGACCATCCCTGTCTGCTCGTGACCCTTGACCTTCGGCTCGTTCTTCGTTATCCTTGTCTGCTTGTGGCCCCTGACCTTCGGCTTGTTATTCGGTTCTCTCTATCGTGTGCTGCTGCTTCCCCTTATCCTACGGGGCGTGAGCTAGGAAACTCCAGGGGCCGCGACCTGGTCCCAGCCTGCAGCGTAACATCCTCACCACTAGAGGCCCTGGAGAAGACCAGCTGGGTCTTAGACTCCGCGCCCTGGGGAATCTTGGCTCTCGCTTCCGTTGGGATCCCGGTTGTGCTCCTCTGGTCCCGCTTTCCACAACCACCCAGTTTCCTATCCACAGAAGCCAGCCATAGGGTTCACTACCTCGCGGTGCACTCCTGTCCCCCTACGGTGTGCATCTGTCACCTGGCCACAGGTGACCCTGACACCCTCAGTCGGTATTAGTCTAGTTTTTCACTGCGGTATATGTCAGCAGGGCCGCCATCAGGAATTTTGGGGCCCCTTACACAGCTTCAGGCATGGGCCCCCTGGAGCAGAGGAGGGGGGGGGTGCTGCTGCCGCAAATTGAGAAGCGGGGGGGGAGGCTGCTGTGAATTGAGAACGAATTGGGAAGCGGGGGGTGCTGCCGCCGCGAATTGTTGAGGTCGGGGGGGCTTTGGGTGCTGGCGAACAAATTAACCCCCAAAAGAACAAAAAAAGGGGGGGTTGCCATCCGGGGCCTCTGGGGACCTCTGGGCCCCTTACAAAAAAAGTAATAAAAAAAAAATGTAATTAAAAAAAAAAATTATAAAAAAAAGGGGGGTTGCCATCTGGGGCCCTGGGGACCTCCGGGCCCCTTACAAAAAAAGAAATAATAAAAAAAATGTAAATAAAAAAAGAAATTAAAAAAATTATAATTGTTTTTTTAAAAAATAAAATTTTTATAAAAATAAATAAATAAATAAAAAGGGGGGTTTCCATCCGGGGCCCTGGGGACCTCTGGGCCCCTTACAAAAAAATAAAAATAAAAAAATAAAATAAAATAAAAAAAGAAATAAAAAAATAATAAAAAAATTAAATTTTTATAAAAATAAATAAATAAAAAGGGGGTTGCCATCTGGGGCCCTGGGGACCTCCGGGCCCCTGGGGAGCTCTGGGCCCCTTAAAAAAAATGAAATAAAAAAAAGAAATAAAAATATTATAAAAAAATAAAAAAAATAAAATTTTTATAAAAAATAAATAAATAAAAAGGGGGGTTTCCATCCGGGCCCTGGGGACCTCTGGGCCCCTTACAAAAAATAAAAAAATAAAGAAATAAAAAAAATTATATATATATTTTTTTTAATAAAAATAAATAAATAAAAAGGGGGTTGCCATCCTGGGCCCTGAGGACCTCCGGGCCTCTGGGGAGCTCTGGGCCCCTTACAAAGAAAAATTTAATAAAAAATATATATATATAAAAAAAAGGGGGGTTGCCATCCGGGGCCCTGGGGACCTCTGGGCCCCTTACAAAAAAAAAGAGGGGGTTCCCATCCGGGCCCCTGGGGACCTCCGGGCCCCTTACAAGTGTACTGCCTGTACCCCCCTGATGGCGGCCCTGTATGTCAGCGCTATATAAAAGGCATAATAATAGTGTGTGACTGTGGGGGGGGCATTAGAGTGTAAGCTCCTCTGGTGCAGAGACTGATGTGATTGGCTCAGTGTTCTCTGTACAGCACTGCGGTATATGTCAGAGCTACATAATTATATAATAATAATAATAGTGTGTGATTGTGGAGGGGGGGTGGGGGATTAGAGTGTAAGCTCCTCTGGTGCAGAGACCATTGTGAACATGAAGAATGAACTACCCATGGGGCATATCTGTAATCTTTAGTCCCCGGAATAGGAATGGGAATATTTTAGGAATACATCCTTCGTAGCGCTGATAAAAGAAAGTCAACGCAGAAAACACGCTTACGGCATCATGAGACGGCGCGGTCCTTTAAAGCGATAACGCCGCCGCTCCCGGCAGACAGACGTGAAATTATCACACCGTGAATGTGATTCGGAAAAAGATGCAAACGGGAATAAACTGATGTCATTTAGATGGAATGAAAACGAATAATGAAAGCGAGCGCGGAATGACTGAGAGGAATCGGAAACGCAGATGGCGCAGCCTAAGGATAACTGGCTCCGACGGCGGTACAACTTCACCGCAAAGAGCAGATGGTGTTGTGGAAGAAATAAAGTTGAAATTGAATTATTAGCTACGAATAATAACTTCTTTCAACAAAAAGATAAGCCGACCGAGCGCAGCCCTCCCCCGTTTAAAGCAGAACTCTGGGTAAGACACCATTAATGCGACTCAACATTCCCTAAGGCCCCTTTCACACTGAGGCGTATTTCAGGCGTTTTAGCGCTAAAATCGCGCATAAATAACGCCTGAAATACTCCTGCCCCAGCATTCTCAATGTGAAAGCCTGAGGGCTTTCACACTGAGGCGATGCGCTGGCGGGAGGAAAAAAAATCTCCTGCAAGCCGCATCTTTGGAGCGGGGAAGGAGCGGTGTGTGTATACCGCTCCTTTACCGATCCTTTCCATTGAAATCAATGGGACACCGCGGTAATACCGCCCGCAAACCGCGTCTGTAGCCGCGGTTTGTGGGCGGTATTAACCCTTTTCGGCCGCTAGCGGGGGTTAAAACCGCACCGCTAGCGGCCGAATATGGCGGTAAATACGACAATATAGCGGCGCTGAAAATCGCGCCGCTATACCGCCTCCGCACATGCCCGCCCCAGTGTGAAAGGGGCCTAATACATTCTTATGCCGCATACACACACTTGGAATTTTTTTATTGGATATTCCGACCGTGTGTGGGCCCCATCGGACTTACATGTTCTCTTTTTTTCCCGACGGAAAAATTTTCTATCAGAATTTCCGTTCGTCTGGATGCAATTCCGATGGACTAAAAACCACGCATGCTCAGAATCAAGTCGACGCATGCTCGGAAAGCATTGAACTTCATTTTTCTCGGCTCGTCGTAGTGTTGTCCGTACGTCACCGCGTTCTTGGCGGTCGGAATTTGGGGGGACGGTGTGTATGCAAGACGGAATTTCGTCGGGGGAAAAACCCGTCTGAGTTTATTCCGACGGAAAATCCTAACGCGTGTGCAGCTTTTTAAAATGCAAGCAGTATAAGTGCCTGAATTCAGTCTGGTATCAGCCCCTTGCAACCCTGTACAGCAGAGCATCTGACCAAGAGAGGGAAAAGCAGCACAAGGAGCCAATCAGTTGCAAGGAGCATGCTGATAGGAGGAGGCTGCGGAGTGACAGAGAGACATACTCCTTGGTCTGCTGTTTCTCTTCCCACTATCCAATCACCAGGGCTGGGACAAGGGGGTGGGCAGGAGGGGAGGCTGCCTGGGGCACTGTGGCATCATGTGAGGTGGGGGGTGGGCACCACAAGAAGATGGGGGAGAGGATTGTTGTTGGGTGGGGAAATTTGGGGGGCAGCAGGGAGTAAGAATTATTCTAGATGGGGAAAGTTGAGTAGGGGGGGTGCTAGGCAAAGAGTGATTAGGGGGGATTTGTGTTGGGCGGGGGGTTGGGGGAAGAGGACTAGTGCAAGAAGAGGTGATATGGTAGAGGGAATTTGTGCTAGGAAGGGAAATTTGTGTGATGGGGAAGAGGATTGTTGTTGGGTGGGGGAATTTGGGGGGCAGCAGGGCATAAGAATTATTCTAGGAAGGGAAATTTGAGGGGGGGAGGGTGCTAGGATAAGTGATTAGAGGGGATTTGTGTTGGGCGGGGGGTTGGGGGAAGAGGAATAGTGCAAGAAGAGGTGATATGGGGAATTTGGGGGGCAGCAGGGCGTAAATTGTTCTAGGAGGGGAAAAGTTTGGGGGAGGGTGCTAGGATAAGTAATTTGGGGGGATTTGTGTTGGGCGGGGGGTTGGGGGAAGAGGACTAGTGATATGGTAGAGGGGATTTGTGCTAGGAGGGGACATTTTTGTGGGGGAGGGGGGGTATTTGTGCTAGTAGGTATGATTGGAGGGTAAATATGCTAGGAGAGGAATTTTTTTTTGGGGGGGGGACGACTTGTGCTAAGAAGGGGGATGGGAGGATTTGTAATGGGAGGGGGCATTTGTGCTGGGCTGGAGGGGGGATTTGGAGTGGGGGGGTGTACTCGGAGGGGAAATTTGTGGGGTAGAGAATTTGTGCCAGGTGGAGTTATTTTGTTTTGGGGGGGGGGATTCTGCCAGGGGGATTGGAGGAGAGAGAGTATTTGAGATGGGGGGGGATTTGTGCTGGGAGGGGCAATTTTAGCAGGAGGGGCAATTTATTCTTGGGGGGTAAGCATGCAGATTAGTGCTCATTTTTTTTTGGGGGGGGGCAGATTTTTGCCAACACATAATGCTCATACATCTTGGGGGGGGGGGTTGCAGTTTGATATATGTTTGGCCTGGGCTCTAGATGGCCTTGCCCCGGCACTGCCAATTACAGGCTGTGGGCTGGATCAAGACTTGTAAGTGTTACTGACAGGGCCGGGACGAGGGGTGGGCAGGAGGGGCGTCTGCCCTGGGCACTGTGATATCATGTGAGGTGGGGGGGGGCACCAGGAGGGGGTTGGGGGGGAGGGGATTTATGTTGTGAGGGCGAATTTTGGGGGGCGTGAGGGGATAAGAATTGTTCTAAGAGGGGAAATTTGGGGAGGTGTGCTAGGAGTGTTGATTTGAGGGGATGAGTGTTGGAAGGGGAGACGGGGGAAGAATATTTGTGCTAGAAAAGGTAATATGGAGGTGGTGGGGGGGGGGGCGGGGTGGATTTATTCTAACAGGGATGTTTAAGGGGATTAGTGCTAGGAGGGGAAATTTGGAGGGATTTGTGCTAGGATGGGGGAATTGGGGAGAATTTGTGCTGGGAGGGGGGATTTAGAGTGGGTGGTGAGGGGTTTGCACTAGGAGGGGAGAATTTTTTTTAGGGGGGGGGATTTCTGCTGGGGGCATATGGGAAATGAGAGGATTTGAGCTGAGGTGGTTTGGGGGGGGGGGGGAAAGTTTGCTGGCAAGGGGATTTCAGGAGGGGGTGAATTTGTAGAGGGAGGAGGGGGGATTTATACTTCAGGGGTAATCATGTAGATTAGTGCTTGATTATTATTTTTTTGAGGGGGGGGGGGCGAGACACGTATTGCTCATACATCTCGGGGGGGGGGGGGCTCAATTTGGCATGTTCGGCCCTGGGGCTCTAGATGAACTTGTCCCGGCACTGGTTACTGAACTGCAGCAGAAAAAAACAGGTCCCCTGTATGTCCGACGGGACCGCGCTGTGTAAATCTCAGGACTGGATGGACAAAAATACACTTTTTTTTTATTTTTTTGCCTAGAGTTGGGATTTACTAATCTAATCTACTTTAATGCGGAGCTCAAGTGGGACCTAATGGGGCTGTGGACGCGGCACTTACGTCAATGAAAACGGTAAAACCCATGGCGCGACCGCCACACAATGGTCACAGGGCTACAGACAGCGACTACCCGCCAATATGAAGAATAACTGGTATTCTCTGTAACACGCAGGAGAAGACAAAGTGATGCCGAAGGGATGAGGAGATCTCTGAATTCCCAGATAGCATGAATTATGGATGAGCCATAGAGAAGAGCGAAGGATTCAGAAGAATATCGCCGAGCTCCATCTCATGAATAAGTCATGACTTTGGCATTGTAGCGCACGCCACAAATCTCACCCTGGATTTCAGATATGTTATGTATTGTTCTGGGGGGGGGGGGGGTTGGGAAACAATCGGCTCTTCAGCTATGATCGACGAGCGGACGTGTCGCAGGCGTTGGCGCCCTACTTGGAGAGGAAGAATTACAATTTCAGCCTGTGACTTATGGTGTGCTAGAAAGACGGGAAGGGCCATAACTACGATTTATGGGGCCCCATAACATAATCTGATGAGCTCCCCTCCCACAGAGTCCTCTCTGTGACACCTGGCAATGTCACTTGTATCATCAACGTTACCGATCCGCACATAAAGTACATCTAATTCGAGGACAGCCAACAGGGTCGCTGTTAACTTAGTTGAAATGTAGCATTTGTAGTTCAGATTCCCCTTTTTTCAGTGCAAGGGCATCTTCAGTTTGGAGGTGTCCGGTACTTTTAGGCCGACCCTTGGCACATGGTTTTGCACAGTCCCTCATATTGATTCATATGTGAGTATTGAGTAGGCATCAGTCATCATTTTTATTCATCTTTCCTTTCCCCTTATGGCCAGTCATCTTATATCATGGGTTCTCTTCATTCCCTTTCTTTTAGAATTTGATGCATCGTGCTCCTGACGAGTGGGTATAAGCTCACGAAACGCGTCGAGAATATTTCTGATGCATCTAACAGTATTTCAATTCAATGGTTTTATCATGTTGTTTTATTTTAGACTGACTTCTTTATCCATTATGGGGAACTATATATGCAAAAATCTTTTGTACCATGCAATGTACTGTTATACAATGTTATCAGCATAATGAAATTTTTAATTACATTGTGTCATGAAATGTCAACCATTGATGTATCAATAAATGTTATTTATACCCTTATCATCATGTTTTGGTTCCACCACATACACCTCATATAAAGTCCCAAACCTTTCCCCCCTTATATCTACAGACAGGGATGGGGGCGTGAACCTTCCCTCACATCCCATTTAAAGTCCCAACATTTGTCCCCCCCTTTATTCGGTACTTTAAGGGTAGGTGGGGGCTGGGAAAGGGGAGTTTTAGCTGAAGAGCACCACGTGTGCCGTGTAGAGTGGGCAGGGCCACCATCAGGGGGGTACAGGCAGTACACATGTAAGAGGCCCGGAGGTCCCCAGGGGCCCGGATGGCAACCCCCCTTCCTTTTATTATTTTTATTTTTTTCTTGTAAGGGGCCCGGATGGCAACCCCACTTTTCTTTTTTTTTTGTTCGTCAGTCAGCCCCGAAAGCCCCCCCCCGACCATAATTCTCAACTTGCGGCACCAACCCGCCCCCGCTTCTCAACTTGCGGCACCCCCCCCGGTTTTCAATTAGCGGCGGCACCCCCCCGCTTCTTAATTCTTCTCAACCTTGGGGTTCAGAGTCGGAGGGCGCAGCCGCACCCAGGCACCTTCAGCTTGGGTGCTGGCGTTCCGGAGTTCCGGGCCCAGGTGCCCTTGACCTGGCCGGAGCGGGAGATGGAGTCCATCTCAGGCACCTTTAGCCTGGGGTGAGGTACTATGGCGGAAGCCTGGAGCTCAGTACCTTCGACTGAGTTCCGCGAGGGTGGAGGAGGAATCCGAGGGGGCCCTAACTCCTTGGTTGCCCGTGTCTGAGATGAGGAGGCCGGTGAGCGGAACTTCTCCGGAGAGTCCAGCGCAGCATTGCTGGTGACGAAGAGGCCTCCGGTGACTGTCTTGGATGGATGTCCTTCCCCTGATAGGGGGCTACGTTAGCGAAGGTAATCCATGTTCTTGTTCTATATAGTCAGTGGCAGTGACTATTCGCCACTGGTGACACTACAGTGGTTAGCTCTATCTAGAAGAATTGTGCCTTGGCCTACTCCCCCACAAATACTGAAGTGTTATATGGGTCTCAACCTGTCTGTGTTATTTATTGAGGAGAATAAATACAAGTTGGACCTTTTCAGTGTGTGGAACTCTGGTTACTGGGAGCAAAGGGGAGTCAATCCGAGGAGAGGATTTGACTCTGGGACACATACACAAAACCCGATAGTTCTGGCTTTTACCTCTACACCTTGGAGGACATGGGCCGTGGTGTATCTCATCCCTCCCCCTGGTACTAACCCCTAGACGAGACAGACAAGCCGTGAAGGAGAAGGGGTGAGAGGGGTGAGGTCGCTACATTTGGAAACATATATATAGAACCATATCTTTGGAACCACATCGGTAGAATCATGTCTATGACACATTATCTTTGGCACCATAGCTATGGAACCATATCCTTAGAACAATTTATTTGGAACTATATCCATGGAACCATATCTTTGATCCATATATATGAAAACGTATTTATAGAACCATATCTAAGGAACAATACCTTCAAACCTTATCTATAGAACCATATCTTTGGAATCATTTATAGAACCATACCTATGGAACCATATCTTTGGGAACATATCTATAGAACTGTAGTGGCCTCACCTCTCTCCCTTGCTTTATCGATTATGTGGCTGTTGTCTAGGGGTACCTGGGAGAGAGAGATGATACACACCACGGCCCGTGTCCTACTTTTACTAGGAGATGAAGGCCAGAAGATTGGGCTTTCGTGTAGATGTCCTAGAGTCAAGTCCAGTCCTTCGTCCCTGACTCCTTCGCTTAGTAACCCAAGTTCCACACAGTGAATAGGTACAACTCAGTTTTATTCTTCTTGCCAAGCAATAAAACAGTTTTTCTCCTTTTGAATAATGGGGGGACAGATCGAGGCACAATCCTTTCCCTTCTTGCTGCTGCCCACTGTGCTGTCACCAGTGGTGAATAGTCACTGCCACTGACTAGGTAATATAGAACGTGAATTACCTTTGCTCACTTTGCCCCTGTCAGGGGAAGAAATCCGTCCAAGGGAGAAGTGGAGGCCTCTCCGTCACCAGCGATGCTGCGCCAGACTCTCCGGAGAAGTTACTGCGCACCAGTCCTCACGAACTCAGACACGGGCACCCAAGGCGTTAGGGCCCCCTCGAATTCCTCCACCCTCACGGAACTCAGTCCAAGGTACTGAGCCCCAGGCATCCGCCATAGTACCTCACCCCAGGCTAAAGGTGCCTGAGATGGACTCCATCTCCACTCCTGCTAGGCCAAGGGCGCCTAGGCCTGGAACACTGGAAAGCCAGCACCCAAGCTGAAGGTGCCTGGGCGCGGCCACGTCCTCTGACTCTCTCCTCAAAATCAGGGCCTCCGCCCCTTTTATGACCTCTCCCTTTGCATCACAGCGGGTTCCCCGCCCCGCTGTACCAGCTCCAGGGGAGGACAAAAAGGCACAGTTTGCGGTGTGTGTTCAGCTCGGGCCCAAGGCAACAGCGCCACCCAGGGACCCCAAGGAACTTCACACCACCAGAGTCCTTACAAAATTCAAATACCCGCTACAGAACCATATCAAGATGGAGCCATATCTTTGAGAACATATCTATAGAACCATGTCTTTAGAACCATATCTATGGAACCATATGAATAGAATCATATCTATGGTGCAATATCTGTGGCACAATATCTATGGGAACCATATCTTTAGAAACATTTCTTTGGAATCATATCGATAGCACAGTATCTATGCATCCATATAAATAGAATCATATCTTTGGCACAATATCTTTAGAACAATTTCTTTGGAATCATATCAATGGAATCATAGCTATGGCACCATATCTAAGGAACCATATCCTTAGAACAATTTCTTTGGAACTACAGTATATGCATGGAACCATATCTTTAGAACCAAATCTTCAAACCATATCTACGGTACCATATCTATGAAAACATATTTATAAAACCATATCTATGGAACAATATCTTCAAACCTTATCTATAGAACTATATCCTTTGGAACCATATCTATAGAACCATGTTTATGGAACCATATGTCTGGTAGACATGTGCGATTCGTTTCGTACGAATCGAAAATTCGTAAGAATTTCCGAAAATTCGCACATTCGGAAGCATCCAAAATACGAATTTATATGCTTCCGAATTTTACGAAATACGAAATTTCTTTGACGAATTTCGGATCCGAATTTCTCAGACAAAATAAGAATGTTCGTTAATATCGCTTTATTATTGTGATAATAATTCCGAACATTCATTATGAATTTAAAAAGCAAACCCAGGAAGTAAGCAAAGCACAGGGATGGTGGGAGCCCCTCATAATTAGCACAGCAGGGGTACAGCCCCAGGAGGAAGTCAGCACAGCACAGGGATGGTGGGAGCCCCTCATAATGAGCCCAGGAGGAAGTCAGCACAGCACACTGAGCACAGGGATGGTGGGAGCCCCGGAATTTTCGTTAGGTTTGTTAACTTTTCGCAACAATTACGAACATTTGTTATGATGAATTTAAAAAGCAAACCCAGGAAGTCAGCAGCACTGCTGACTTCCTGGGTTTGCTTTTTTAATTCATCATAAGGAATGTTCGAAATTTTACGAACCTAACGAAAATTCATATTTCGTACTAATCCAAATTGAATTTCGGCCAATACGGAACGAAACAAAACAAATTTATTGACGGCGCATATGTCTAATGTCTGGAACCATATCTATCGAACAGTATCATTGGAACCATTTCTATAGAACGATATGTCTGGAACCGTATCTATGGAACCATATGTCTGGAACCATATCTATGGAACCATATCATTTGAATCATATGTCTGGAACCATATCTATGGAACCATATGTCTGGAACCATATCATTGGAACCATATGTCTGGAACCATATCTATGGAACCATGTGTTTGGAACCATATCTATGGAACCATATGTCTGGAACCATATCTATGGAACCATATGTCTGGAACCATATCTATGGAACCATATGTCTGAAACCATATCTATGGAACCATATGTCTGGAACCATATGTCTGGAACCATATCTATGGAACCATATGTCTGGAACCATATCTACGGAACCATATGTCTGGAACCATATCTATGGAACCATGTGTTTGGAACCATATCTATGGAACCATATGTCTGGAACCATATCTATGGAACCATATCTATGGAACCATGTGTTTGGAACCATATCTATGGAACCATGTGTTTGGAACCATATCTATGGAACCATATGTCTGGAACCATATGTCTGGAACCATATCTATGGAACCATATGTTTGGAACCATATGTTTGGAACCATATCTATGGAATTCTAACTGCTAATGGAACCCTCAGTTGGGAAAAATCTTACTTATTGTTATGTGTGTGAGCTAGCTAGGAATATTTCATCCGAAATTAAAAAATTTGTGCTCATGAACATTTATTCTTTTAAAAAATAATGTATAATATCAAACAAAACTAGTTAGCTCAATGACGGCATTACTATTGACAAACACATTTTCAGAATTATGTAAAAATGTTCCAAAGAAATTCTAGCTGTTTATGGTCACCTTAGGCATTGAGGGTTAATATCAAAGTGCTGGCCAGGATGAGCAGAGGCTCTAATGTCAGCTTCTTCACAGAGTGATCTGCAGCCTAACAAAGAGAATGTCCAGCATGGATCTGCTTCCAATGGCCAACTGGCGCAGAGTGGCCGCCGTCCTCATTGCCCAGCAAGAGAGCGGCCAAGGGGTGAGCTGCCTCAAACGCATGGCCACTTGTGTGCTCTGTACTAATCCCTAATTTCAATTGAGCTCTGTTCACTGCGGTGGTTGGCATGGCCACCTGCTGCTCTATAAAAAGTACTATATGCAGTACTTTTTTTTTCAGTGGACACAGAGGCATAACTAGAACCTTCAGGGCCCCGGTGTAAGAAACCATGAAGGGCCCCCCACCTGCTGGGCCCTCCTACCGAGCCTGGGGCCCTTCACACTGATCCCATTTTATTCCCATTGTGTGGCCCTTTATTACGGTCCCACAGCAGGACCCTTTCACATGTTCTGCAGTGGGCCCCCTTCCCGCCCTCATAGTGACGAAACGGCAGGGCCCGGTTGCAAGTGCGACCTTTGTGACCCTGATAGTTCCGCCACTGGTGTCAGTAGGACAGTCGATTGTGTCAGTAGGGTAGTGGATGGTGTCAGTATGGCAGTGGGCTTTGTCAGTAGGACAGTGGACGGGGTCAGAATTTTTTATTTTTTGCTATTTTATTTTTTATTATTTTTTACTATTCTATTTTATTATTTTTTTACAATGTTATTTTTCAGATTTTTTTTTTTTTTTTTAGGAGCACCGCTTTTGGGGGGCATTGGTGAAAAATGAGGGGTCTAAAAAGACCTCTGATGTTTTACCTTGTGAGACAGAGAAAAGAGATTAAGGAGACAGCCCTCCATCTCTGCAGCCTCAGCTGCACAGAATGAATGGACAGGAATAGGTCTGTACAGAGCTTCCTGTTCATTCACAAACTGAAGCATAGTAAATATAGTTTTCTATGGCTCAGTTATGAGTGGACACAGGAGCGATCGGTACTGATCACTGACTCTGTCCATTCAGAAAAGAAAGGGCTCGGTAAGTGACATATTTACCGGCCCCTTTCCCCTGCTCTTCGGGGGGGGGAACCAGGGGAGCACCCAGGGGCAGCAGGAAACAAGTTACCTGGATAGAAGAGGCAGCGGGGGGTGGCATATAGAGGAACCAATGCCCTCCATTTTCTTCCTGCTGCCGGAGGAAAATGAAGGGCATTGGTTCCTCTATATGCCACTCCCCACTGCCCCTCTTATCCATGTGTAGAACCAAATATTACAGGGGAGCCACATGGGCCCGCTGAAGCATGGGGCCGGGTTGCAATTGCGACCCCTACAGTTACTCGGCAACCCTATGGTGTGAATTGTTACCATAGAGAGAAAGGCATTCAGCCTTGTCCATGCATTCCGGCAGTGCTGGAAATAGCTGCCAACACAGCTCCACCGCATGTGGTGTGATTGGACCCTAAAGGCAATAAATCTACTCTACGACTGAGGATGCAAAGAAGATCTGTAGGTAGGAACAGTCTGATCCTAAAGCACGATTCTGTGCATCGGACGTCAGCTCTTCTGTCATGGAGACATCAGACAACCTCCCTAGTGGGGCCCCCTTCCCAACCTCGGGCCCCATAGCAGCCATGTGGGCTGCTATGGGAAGAGTTACACCTCTGATACCAAGCAATGTGTTCAATTAAAAGTCATGTTTGCCAATGTGATATGTAATTGTATGGATCACTTTCCCAAAATCAGACCGCTGAAAATATATTTATTTTTATAAGATATAGGAGTGTGAATAGTCCTTTAGGTGGTTGTCACCAGAACAGGTGTCCCCACTGGACGATTGTTTTTCTCTATGTCCCTTTGGTTACCCATAAAGGACCCCTTTCTTCTTTCCTCCATACACAAGCGGCATCCTCATGTCCTTTGTACAATTCTTGGGATGAAAGACTCACTTCTTCTATTGGTCTCGGCGCAGCCCATTGCATTAGGGTGTGCATCCCAAAGCTCAAACACATGTTAGTGCGTATGTGTATATATACTGACGGTGTCATTAGAGCAGTGGACGGTGTCAGTAGGGTAGAAATTGGTGTCAGTAGGGTAGTGGAATGGTGCCAGTAGTTTATTTTTTAATTATTTTATTTTGTATTATTTTTTACAATTTAATTTTGTATTTATTTATTTTTTTATCATTTTTGAAAATAGGGGGAATGTGTGGCACATGGGGTGATTAGGGTGTGCCCAGGCACACCTGGCACACCCTGTGCACACGCCTATGGGTCTCGGTCGGATACATTTGTACATTTGGTCAGCGCAGTTTTCCTGTCCTTCCATAGATGCTTCCAATGCCTTCCACTCCGAACCGTCTTCATATCTCCGAAGTCCTTCTAAGGAGCTCAGACCGTGCAAACTTTATTTATTAGGAAAGCCGTCACGGCCAAAGACTGGATTTGAACATTCGATGTATCAGCCGCTAAATTCTGTAATAACAGATTATTAAATTCCGTGGCTGACGTCTCATAAACTGTCAGATAAGAAATCCTCCTCATCCCTCTTCTTATCTTAATGCTTTTCATTTCAAATCCCGTCTTCTGTGCTACAAAAAGTCTCTCCAGCGAGTTGTTGTTTTTATTTTATTAATTTTCTAAAACTTTGTGTGCCAGACTGCATGAAGGTAAATGCTTGAGAGATTCACATCTTGACACATGTCAGAACAGTGCGTACTACATAAACCCCTCCCCCCCCCCCCCCCAGGGCCTGAAACAGGGAACTGCGCTTTAGTCCAGGTTCACACTGGGCTGCGGGAGTTCAGCTGAACTCGCACGATTTCACTCCCGCTGGTCAGTAAATCGCAAAAAGTAGTACAGAAACTACTTTTTGAAATCGGTGCAGCGCCGCAGATGCGGCGTCGCACCGATTAGGACGGTGCCATTGCCGGCAAATTCCGCCGTTTTGACATGCAATTTGACGTGTCAAATCGCATGTCATGACGCACAAGTGTGAACCAGGGCTAAATCTATGAGGCTGCATCGGTGATGGAATGACTCATTCAAGCTGCCTCCCTCATCCCTTCATATACAGCGCATCCGGAAAGTATTCACTAGACATGTGCACTGCCGAAAAATTCGGGTTTTTTTCGTTTTCGTTTTGTTCGTTTTTTTTTTTGCTTTTTTTGGAAATTCAGGAAATTCGAAAAAATTGTTTTTTTTCGTTTTCGTTTTTTTCATTTTGTTGCTTTTTCGGAAATTCGGAAATTCGAAAAATTTGTTTTTTTGGGAAATTCTGAATTATGAATTTCCGAATTCTGAATTTTCGAATTTCCAAAAAAAACAAATAAAACGAAAACGAATTTTTCGAATTTCCGAAAAAAGCATAAAAGCGAAAAAAAAGAATTTCCGAATTTTGGAAATTCGGAAATTCTAAAAATTCGGAATTCTGAAATTCAACTTTCCAAATTTCCCATTTTCGAATTTTCGATTTTCTAATTTTGCAAGTTCGAATTTTCGATTCTCAAATTTTCCAATTTTCGAATTTTCGAAATTCGGCATTTCGGAAATTCGAAAATCCGGAAATTCGGAAAATGAAAAATTCGGAAATTTCATAATTAACTAATTTCTCTAAATTCGTGAAAAACTATTTAGAAACTAAACGAATTGCACATGTCTAGTATTCACAGCGCTTCACTTTTTCCACATTTTGCTAGTTTACAGCCATATTCAAAAATGGATAAAACTCATCATATTCTTCAAAATTCTACAAACAATCCCCCATAATGACAACATGAAAGAAGTTTGTTTGAAATCTTTGCAAATTTATTAAAAATTAAGTATCACAGACTCCTCCAATAGACATAAGTATCACAGACTCCTCCCATGGACATAAGTATCACAGACTCCTCCCATGGACATAAGTATCACAGACTCCTCCCATGTACATGGGAGGAGTCTGTAATACTTATGTCCATGGGAGGAGTCTGTGATACTTATGTCCATGGGAGGAGTCTGTGATACTTATGTCCATGGGAGGAGCCTGTGATACTTATGTACATGGGAGGAGCCTGTGATACTTATGTACATGGGAGGAGCCTGTGATACTTATGTACATGGGAGGAGCCTTCGATACTTATGTACATGGGATTTTTTCATTTTTTTCTATTTTAATAAATTTGCAAAGATTTCAAACAAACTTCTTTCACGTTGTCATTATGGGGGATTGTTTGTCGAATTTTGAGGAAAATAATGAATTTAATCCATTTTGGAATAAGGCTGTAACATAACAAAATGTGGAAAAAGTGAAGCGCTGTGAATACTTTCCAGGTGCACTGTGCTTTAATACTATGAATCTACAATACAAAGTATCTTTTTTGGAAGACTTTAGTCTTTCGCAATGTCCTGGTGTGTTCTAAGTATCACATTAGGACAGTTGGCATATATGAAAATACAGACTAACAGCTTAAAAGTCTGCAATGGGGCATCCTCCCATTATGATACCCTTCCAGGGATGTGCTGCCAATGAGTGGCAGCAGGCATGGCATCAGGAATTTTGGGGCCCCTTACACAGCTTCAGGCATGGGCCCCCTGGAGCAGAGGAGAACCGGGGGGTGCTGCCGCAAATTGAGAAGCGGGGGGGGGTGCCACGAATTGAGAGGGGAAGCGGGGGGCCGCAAATTGTTGACCAAAGGAACAAAAACAAAAAAGGGGACCTCTGGGCCCCTTACAAAAAAATAAATAAATAAAATAAATAAAACATTTTTATAAAAAAAATAAAAAAGGGGGTTGCCACCCGGGGCTCTGGGGACCTCTGGGACCCTTACAAAAAAATAAATAAATAAATAAATAAAATAAAAAAAATAAATACATTTTTATAATAGAAAAAAAAATGGGGGGTTTGGGTGCTGATGAACAAAAAAAACCCCCCAAAAGAACAAAAAAAAAGGGGGGGGTTGCCATCCAGGGCCCTGGGGACCTCCGGGCCTCTGGGGACCTCTGGGCCCCTTACAAAAAAAAAGTTAAAAAAAAATTATAAAAAAAAGAAGAAAAAAAATTATAAAAAGAAAAAAAAAAAGGGGGTTGGCATCCAGGGCCCTGGGGACCTCCGGGCCTATTGGCCCCTTACAAAAAATAATGATAAAAAAAAAAAGAAAAAAAAAGGGGGGTTGCCATCCGGGCCCCTGGGGACCTCCGGGCCCTTTACAGGTGTACTGCCTGTACCCCCCTGATGGCGGCCCTGGCAGCAGGGGCTGACTGGCAACTTTTGTCCCAGGGGGAAAGTACAACCCAAAGGCCCACAGTGCAGTGACTTGCTCCAACCCCCCCCCCCCCCCACCCCACCTCACTCTTCCTCTTCCCTGACTTTTCCCAACCCTCATCCCAGACTGAAGCTCTGCTCAAGGTACTCTCTGCTCACCGGGCTGGTCGGGCTGGACAGCTCTTGCTGCACCTACCCCAGGTACCCGAACTGGCCGGCAGGGGGGAGCCGAGATGGCTTGGTCGGGGCTGGCCAGGGAAGGAGCGATTCCTGTGGGGCACAGGCCCAACCTCTACTTGGACATGGCATGCACATCCATACCGGGGAAGGGGGGCTGCCTACGTTCTATCCTCCTAGTCATCCTCACCCGCACTTGGTAGGACACTTTTTACTCCTCTTTAGCAGGAAGCCTTTAGGAATGTCTGCAGTGGAAGCGGTGCAACCCCCTGCCCAGTCCGCCCCCTGAGTGGAAGTGAGGTGACCACCTTAGGCCACACTTGGCGGTGGTAATGTGGGGGGGGGAAGCATCAGCATGCAAGCTTCACTGCCGCTCAGTTGATTCTGCACAGCCCAGTTCTAGTAACCAATGAAGCCCAGCTGCATAGCGTCCTTGGTTGCTAGGATGCTGATGGTCAGGTCACAGTGTCATTGGGTGCTGTGCCAGCATCCTAGCAACCAAAAGGGGATGGTAAAAATGGGGTTGTATTTGGGGAAGGTTGGGGTTGTGTCAACCTGGCGGCTACCAATTACGGACTGTTGGTCAAAGTGGCACAGTGCCTTGATTACTAGGATGCTGGTGGTCAGGTCGCAGTGTCATTGGGTGCTGTGCCAGCATCCTAGCAACCAAAAGGGGATGGCAAAAATGGGGTTGTATTCGGGGAAGGTTGGGGTTGTGTCAACCTGGGGGCTACCAATTACACACTGTTGGTCAAAGTGGCACAGTGCCTTGGTTGCTAGGATGCTGGTGGTTAGGTTACAGTGTCATTGGGTGCTGTGCCATCATCCTAGCAACCAAAAGGGAACAGCATGCTGGGGGCAGGGGCAGGTAGCATGGAAGCTGAAGCCTTTTCACTGTGGTTCAGTTTATGCTGCACTGCCCAGCCGTCTATATCCTAGCAACCAATGAAATACAGCTGCACAGTGTCATTGGTTGCTAGGATGCTGGCGGCCAGGTCACAATGCCATTGGGAAGCTGTGCCATCGTCCAGCAACCAAGAGGGGACAGGAAAAATGGGGTTGTAGTTGGGGAAGGTTGGGCTTGTGTCAACCTGGGGGCTACCAATTACGCACTTCTGGTCAAAGTGGCAAAGTGCCTTGGTTGCTAGGATGCTGATGGTCAGGTCACAGTCACACAAAAAAACACAAAAAAATCTCCTGCACTCGGAAGCTTGATCTCTTAGTGGCACAACCAGAGTCTTCTGTTGGAAAGGGAATGACCAGGGATCTTGCTGCCCTCCTCAGAATAATTGGTATTCTTAGGACTAAAATGTAAAAAAGAAAAAGAAGGGTGCACCGACCTAGTGCACTACCAATGGCTAGGTTTATTAAAAGTGACTAAAAGATCATAAATACTCACAAGTACAAAATTAGACACAAACACTGTTCCATCAAACGGATAGTTGCCTTCAGCGGGCCTCCTACTGGAACCAGACAACCAGAGAGTTAGACGACATGTAATACAGCTACGGCTGACGCGTTGCGAAGGCGAACCTTCTTCCTTAGAGCCAAAAGTGGTCAGGTCACAGTGTCATTGGGTGCTGTGCCAGCATCCTAGCAACTAAAGGGGGACAGCATGGTGAGGGACGTAGCATGGAAGCTGAAGAATCTTCACTGTCGCTCAGTTGATGCTGTACTGCCCAGCCGCCTGTGCCCTAGCAACCAATGAAATACAACTGCACAGTGCCATTGGTTGCTAGGATGCTAGCGACCAGGTCCCATTGCCATTGGGGAGCTGTGCCAGCATCCTAGCAACCAAAAGGGGACAGGAAAAATGGGGTTGTATTCGGGGAAGGTTGTGGTTGTGTCAGCCTGGGGGCTACCAATTACGCACTGTTGGTCAAAGTGGTGCAGTGTAAGAGGGGTGTACCAGGGCTATGGAACTTCATTGCAAGCTGATTGCCCAAATTTGTGTCTCTCAAACAGTGAGGCAGGTCCCATGCATATTTCCTTTTAAATCTGTATATGTTAGTTTGATTAGTATGCTCAGATTGACTGGTTTGTATTAATTAGGGCTGTATAATATGTTTTATTTGCACGGTTCTACACTTTGCACTCACAGTTGTGCACAGATAATAGCAAGCACCCCCCCTCCCCCCTTTGTTCCTTTATCCAGTCTCTCCTCTTTGTGATCCGACGCTTTGATTAGCATGCATGCTGAACCCCGGGCCTTTGAATACATTTTTAATGAAAACCTGTCAAAATTCTTTGGAGATTTAATGAAACAAATTACCAGGAGCGCGTTTCCTAATTGCGTGCATTTTTATTGTACGCATTTTCCGTGTCATACAGAAGACTTCAGTGGGGTCAGCGAGGAGAGAAAAATAAGACACAAGTTTCACTGCGGCGAAAACAAAAACGTTTACAGGAGAGAGGGGGGGGGGCTGCATTTTTTAGCTGGATCTCTGTTACTCCTCTGTGACCGCACTCTGCTCTACGCGTTACACCATTCTAAGGCTACGTTCGCACTCCGTGCGTGTTCCAAAAATTGCGCACTTTCTTCACATGCACAGAAACATGCTGCCCCTTCCTAATGGCAGCCCACGCATCTGCTAACGCACGCATTTCTGTGCGCGCTGAAACGCATGGTGCCGCACGACCGTGCAGTTTGGTACGGCACGATTTTGCAAAAGGGTCAAGGATTCCCTTTTGCACATTTCTTGTGTGTAGGGCAGCAACATTGAAACAAATGGGCTGTGTCCTACACACGACGCGTGGAAACGTGCGCCGTTCGCCCTCTATGGTGTGAACCTACAGTGCTTTGAAAACGTATTCATACCCTTTGAAATTTTCCACATTTTGTCATGTTACAACCGAAAACCTAAAATGTATTTTATTGGGATTTTATGTGATAGACCAACACAAAGTGGCACATAATTGTGAAGTGGAAGGAAAATGATAAATGGTTTTCAAAAATTTTTTTTTAGTTTTTATACTTTAAAAATATGGCTGTGGGCCTGGGCCGATATGTCAACTGTGCATGCGCTGTGATGTAATGGCGCCGGGCGGCGCCATTTCAAAAATGTAAGGCAGCAGTGGCACTCGTCGCTGTGAGGTCTCGGTGGTGGCCTCATTACAGCCTGATAAGACCAGGCCCCTGCGCAGCCTCTGACCACCTCCTGTACCATGTCCGCAGCCTCTGCATCTCCTGTACCATGTCCGCAGCCTCTGCATCTCCTGTACCATGTCCGCAGCCTCTGCATCTCCTGTACCATGTCCGCAGCCACTGCATCTCCTGTACCATGTCCTCAGCCTCTGCATCTCCTGTACCATGTCCGCTGCCTCTGCATCTCCTGTACCATGTCCACAGCCTCTGCATCTCCTGTACCATGTCCGCAGCCTCTGCATCTCCTGTACCATGTCCGCAGCCTCTGCATCTCCTGTACCATGTCGGCAGCCTCTGCATCTCCTGTACCATGTCCGCAGCCTCTGCATCTCCTTTACCATGTCCACAGCCTCTGCATCTCCTGTACCATATCCAAAGCCTCTGCATCTCCTGTACCATGTCCACAGCCTCTGCATCTCCTGTACCATGTCCGCTCCCTCTGCATCTCCTGTACCATGTACACAGCCTCTTCATCTCCTGTACCATATCCAAAGCCTCTGAATCTCCTGTACCATGTCCACAGCCTCTGCATCTCCTGTACCATGTCCGCAGCCTCTGCATCTCCTGTACCATGTCCGCAGCCTCTGCATCTCCTGTACCATGTCCACAGCCTCTGCATCTCCTGTACCATGTCCACAGCCTCTGCATCTCCTGTACCATGTCCACAGCCTCTGCATCTCATGTTCCATGTCCACAGCCTCTGCATCTCCTGTACCATGTCCACAGCCTCTGACATGTCCTTCTGTACCATGTCCACAGCCTCTCCATCTCCTGTACCATGTCCACAGCCTCTGCATCTCCTGTACCATGTCCACAGCCTCTGCATCTCCTGTACCATGTCCGCAGCCTCTGCATCTCCTGTACCATGTCCGCAGCCTCTGCATCTCCTGTACCATGTCCGCAGCCTCTGCATCTCCTGTACCATGTCCGCAGCCTCTGCATCTCCTGTACCATGTCCGCAGCCTCTGCATCTCCTGTACCATGTCCGCAGCCTCTGCATCTCCTGTACCATGTCCGCAGCCTCTGCATCTCCTGTACCATGTCCGCAGCCTCTTCATCTCCTGTACCATGTCCACAGCCTCTGCATCTCCTGTACCATGTCCGCAGCCTCTGCATCTCCTGTACCATGTCCGCAGCCTCTGCATCTCCTGTACCATGTCCGCAGCCTCTGCATCTCCTGTACCATGTCCACAGCCTCTGACATGTCCTTCTGTACCATGTCCACAGCCTCTCCATCTCCTGTACCATGTCCACAGCCTCTGCATCTCCTGTACCATGTCCACAGCCTCTGCATCTCCTGTACCATGTCCGCAGCCTCTGCATTTCCTGTACCATGTCCGCAGCCTCTGCATCTCCTGTACCATGTCCGCAGCCTCTGCATCTCCTGTACCATGTCCGCAGCCTCTGCATCTCCTGTACCATGTCCGCAGCCTCTGCATCTCCTGTACCATGTCCACAGCCTCTGACATGTCCTTCTGTACCATGTCCACAGCCTCTCCATCTCCTGTACCATGTCCACAGCCTCTGCATCTCCTGTACCATGTCCACAGCCTCTGCATCTCCTGTACCATGTCCGCAGCCTCTGCATCTCCTGTACCATGTCCGCAGCCTCTGCATCTCCTGTACCATGTCCACAGCCTCTGCATCTCCTGTACCATGTCCACAGCCTCTCCATCTCCTGTACCATGTCCGCAGCCTCTGCATCTCCTGTACCATGTCCACAGCCTCTCCATCTCCTGTACCATGTCCACAGCCTCTGCATCTCCTGTACCATGTCCACAGCCTCTGCATCTCCTGTATCATGTCCACAGCCTCTGCATCTCCTGTACCATGTCCACAGCCTCTGCATCTCCTGTACCATGTGCGCAGCCTCTGCATCTCCTGTACCATGTCCTCAGCCTCTGCATCTCCTGTACCATATACAAAGGCTCTGCATCTCCTGTACCATGTCCACAGCCTCTGCATCTCATGTACCATGTCCGCAGCCTTTGCATCTCCTGTACCATATCCGCAGCCTCTTACATGTCCTGTACCATATCCACAGCCTCTGCATCTCCTGTACCATGTCCACAGCCTCTGCATCTCCTGTACCATGTCCACAGCCTCTGCATCTCCTGTACCATGTCCACAGCCTCTGCATCTCCTGTACCATGTCCGCAGCCTCTGCATCTCCTGTGCCATGTCCACAGCCTCTGCATCTCTTGTACCATATCCAAAGCCTCTGCATCTCCTGTACCATGTCCACAGCCTCTGCATCTCCTGTACCATGTCCGCTGCCTCTGCATCTCCTGTACCATGTCCGCACCCTCTGCATCTCCTGTACCATGTCCGCAGCCTCTGCATCTCCTGTACCATGTCCGCAGCCTCTGCATCTCCTGTACCATGTCCACAGCCTCTGCATCTCCTGTACCATGTCCACAGCCTCTGCATCTCCTGTACCACGTCCACAGCCTCTAACATGTCCTTCTGTACCATGTCCGCAGCCTCTGCATCTCCTGTACCATGTCCGCAGCCTCTGCATCTCCTGTACCATGTCCACTGCCTCTGCATCTCCTGTACCATGTCCACAGCCTCTGCATCTCCTGTACCATGTCCACAGCCTCTGCATCTCCTGTACCATGTGCGCAGCCTCTGCATCTCCTGTACCATGTCCGCTGCCTCTGCATCTCATGTACCATGTCTGCAGCCTCTGCATCTACTGTACCATATCCACAGCCTCTTACATGTCCTGTACCATATCCACAGCCTCTGCATCTCCTGTACCATGTCCACAGCCTCTGCATCTCCTGTACCATGTCCACAGCCTCTGCATCTCCTGTACCATGTCCGCAGCCTCTGCATCTCCTGTACCATGTCCGCAGCCTCTGCATCTCCTGTACCATGTCCGCAGCCACTGCATCTCCTGTACCATGTCCTCAGCCTCTGCATCTCCTGTACCATGTCCGCTGCCTCTGCATCTCCTGTACCATGTCCACAGCCTCTGCATCTCCTGTACCATGTCCGCAGCCTCTGCATCTCCTGTACCATGTCCGCAGCCTCTGCATCTCCTGTACCATGTCGGCAGCCTCTGCATCTCCTGTACCATGTCCGCAGCCTCTGCATCTCCTTTACCATGTCCACAGCCTCTGCATCTCCTGTACCATATCCAAAGCCTCTGCATCTCCTGTACCATGTCCACAGCCTCTGCATCTCCTGTACCATGTCCGCTCCCTCTGCATCTCCTGTACCATGTACACAGCCTCTTCATCTCCTGTACCATATCCAAAGCCTCTGCATCTCCTGTACCATGTCCACAGCCTCTGCATCTCCTGTACCATGTCCGCAGCCTCTGCATCTCCTGTACCATGTCCGCAGCCTCTGCATCTCCTGTACCATGTCCACAGCCTCTGCATCTCCTGTACCATGTCCACAGCCTCTGCATCTCCTGTACCATGTCCACAGCCTCTGCATCTCATGTTCCATGTCCACAGCCTCTGCATCTCCTGTACCATGTCCACAGCCTCTGCATCTCCTGTACCGTGTCCACTGCCTCTGCATCTCCTGTACCGTGTCCACAGCCTCTGCATCTCCTGTACCATTTCCACAGCCTCTGCATCTCCTGTACCATGTCCACAGCCTCTGCATCTCCTGTACCATATCCAAAGCCTCTGCATCTCCTGTACCATGTCCACTGCCTCTGCATCTCCTGTACCATGTCCACAGCCTCTGCATCTCCTGTACCATGTCCACAGCCTCTGCATCTCCTGTACCATGTCCACAGCCTCTGCATCTCGTGTACCATGTCCGCAGCCTCTGCATCTCCTGTACCATGTCCGCAGCCTCTGCATCTCCTGTACCATGTCCACAGCCTCTGCATCTCGTGTACCATGTCCACAGCCTCTGCATCTCCTGTACCATATCCGCAGCCTCTGCATCTCCTGTACCATGTCCGCAGCCTCTGCATCTCCTGTACCATGTCCGCAGCCTCTGCATCTCCTGTACCATGTCCACAGCCTCTGCATCTCATGTACCACGTCCAAAGCCTCTGCATCTCCTGTACCACGTCCACAGCCTCTGCATCTCCTGTACCATGTCCACAGCCTCTGCATCTCATGTACCATGTGCACAGCCTCTGCATCTCCTGTACCATGTCCACAGCCTCTGCATCTCCTGTACCACGTCCACAGCCTCTCCATCTCCTGTACCATGTCCACAGCCTCTGCATCTCCTGTACCATGTCCACAGCCTCTGCATCTCCTGTACCATGTCTGCTGCCTCTGCATCTCCTGTACCATGTCCACAGCCTCTGCATCTCCTGTACCATGTCCACAGCCTCTGCATCTCCTGTACCATGTCCACAGCCTCTGCATCTCCTGTACCATGTGCGCAGCCTCTGCATCTCCTGTACCATGTCCTCAGCCTCTGCATCTCCTGTACCATATCCAAAGGCTCTGCATCTCCTGTACCATGTCCACAGCCTCTGCATCTCCTGTACCATATCCAAAGGCTCTGCATCTCCTGTACCATGTCCGCAGCCTCTGCATCTCCTGTACCATGTCCACAGCCTCTGCATCTCCTGTACCATGTCCACAGCCTCTGCATCTCCTGTACCATGTCCGCAGCCTCTGCATCTCCTGTGCCATGTCCACAGCCTCTGCATCTCCTGTACCATGTCCACAGCCTCTGCATCTCCTGTACCATGTCCGCTGCCTCCGCATCTCATGTACCATGTCCGCAGCCTCTGCATCTCCTGTACCATATCCGCAGCCTCTTACATCTCCTGTACCATGTCCACAGCCTCTGCATCTCCTGTACCACGTCCACAGCCTCTAACATGTCCTTCTGTACCATGTTCGCAGCTTCTGCATCTCCTGTACCATGTCCGCAGCCTCTGCATCTCCTGTACCATGTCCACAGCCTCTGCATCTCCTATACCATGTCCACAGCCTCTGCATCTCCTGTACCATGTCCACTGCCTCTGCATCTCCTGTACCATGTCCACAGCCTCTGCATCTCCTGTACCATGTCCACAGCCTCTGCATCTCCTGTACCATGTCCGCAGCCTCTGCATCTCCTGTACCATGTGCGCAGCCTCTGCATCTCCTGTACCATGTCCTCAGCCTCTGCATCTCCTGTACCATATCCAAAGGCTCTGCATCTCCTGTACCATGTCCGCAGCCTCTGCATCTCCTGTACCATGTCCGCAGCTTCTGCATCTCCTGTACCATGTCCGCAGCCTCTGCATCTCCTGTACCATGTCCACAGCCTCTGCATCTCCTGTACCATGTCCACAGCCTCTGCATCTCCTGTACCATGTCCACAGCCTCTGCATCTCCTGTACCATGTCCACTGCCTCTGCATCTCCTGTACCATGTCCACAGCCTCTGCATCTCCTGTACCATGTCCACAGCCTCTGCATCTCCTGTACCATGTCCGCAGCCTCTGCATCTCCAGTACCATGTGCGCAGCCTCTGCATCTCCTATACCATGTGCGCAGCCTCTGCATCTCCTGTACCATGTCCGCTGCCTCTGCATCTCATGTACCATGTCCGCAGCCTCTGCATCTACTGTACCATATCCGCAGCCTCTGCATCTCCTGTACCATGTCCACAGCCTCTGCATCTCCTGTACCATGTCCACAGCCTCTGCATCTCCTGTACCATGTCCGCAGCCTCTGCATCTCCTGTACCATGTCCGCAGCCTCTGCATCTCCTGTACCATGTCCGCAGCCTCTGCATCTCCTGTACCATGTCCGCTGCCTCTGCAGCTCCTGTACCATGTCCACAGCCTCTGCATCTCCTGTACCATGTCCGCTGCCTCTGCAGCTCCTGTACCATGTCCACAGCCTCTCCATCTCCTGTACCATGTCCACAGCCTCTGCATCTCCTGTACCATGTCCACAGCCTCTGCATCTCCTGTACCATGTCCACAGCCTCTGCATCTCCTGTACCATGTCCGCAGCCTCTGCATCTCCTGTACCTTGTCCGCAGCCTCTGCATCTCCTGTTCCATGTCCACAGCTTCTGCATCTCCTGTACCATGTCCACAGCCTCTGCATCTCCTGTACCATGTCCACAGCCTCTGCATCTCCTGTACCATGTCCACAGCCTCTGCATCTCCTGTACCATGTCCGCAGCCTCTGCATCTCCCGTACCATGTCCACAGCCTCTGCATCTCCTGTACCATATCCCAAGCCTCTGCATCTCCTGTACCATGTCCACAGCCTCTGCATCTCCTGTACCATGTCCGCTGCCTCTGCATCTCCTGTACCATGTCCACAGCCTCTGCATCTCCTGTACCATATCCAAAGCCTCTGCATCTCCTGTACCATGTCCGCAGCCTCTGCATCTCCTGTACCATGTCCACAGCCTCTGCATCTCCTGTACCATGTCCACAGCCTCTGCATCTCCTGTACCATGTCCGCAGCCTCTGCATCTCCTGTACCATGTCCGCAGCCTCTGCATCTCCTGTACCATGTTTGCAGCCTCTGCATCTCCTGTACCATGTCCGCAGCCTCTGACATGTCCTTCTGTACCATGTCCACAGCCTCTCCATCTCCTGTACCATGTCCACAGCCTCTGCATCTCCTGTACCATGTCCACAGCCTCTGCATCTCCTGTACCATGTCCGCAGCCTCTGCATCTCCTGTACCATGTCCGCAGCCTCTGCATCTCCTGTACCATGTCCGCAGCCTCGGCATCTCCTGTACCATGTCCACAGCCTCTCCATCTCCTGTACCATGTCCGCAGTCTCTGCATCTCCTGTACCATGTCCGCAGCCTCTGCATCTCCTGTACCATGTCCACAGCCTCTCCATCTCCTGTACCATGTCCGCAGCCGCTGCATCTCCTGTACCATGTCCACAGCCTCTCCATCTCCTGTACCATGTCCACAGCCTCTGCATCTCCTGTACCATGTCCAAAGTGTCATGGATATGCATTAATGTCTGTCTGCCATCTTACCTTCCTCCTCATGTGTTCATCTAGAGACCAGACCTCCTTCACCTGGCTTCCTTTATAATCTCCTCCCAGCCTGACTCCACCCCAGGCCCTATCACTGAACACTATATTAACCTGTGCACTGCAAGCCTGCTTTGCTGATCAACGTGTTTGTTAGGCATTGTGTGTTTGGGTTCCTGCCTGCCGTGTGCTACGTCTGTCTCTCTGTTACGTTATTGGCTTGTCCCCGACCATCCCTGTCTGCTCGTGACCCTTGACCTTCGGCTCGTTCTTCGTTATCCTTGTCTGCTTGTGGCCCCTGACCTTCGGCTTGTTATTCGGTTCTCTCTATCGTGTGCCGCTGCTTCCCCTTATCCTACGGGGCGTGAGCTAGGAAACTCCAGGGGCCGCGACCTGGTCCCAGCCTGCAGCGTAACATCCTCACCACTAGAGGCCCTGGAGAAGACCAGCTGGGTCTTAGACTCCGCGCCCTGGGGAATCTTGGCTCTCGCTTCCGTTGGGATCCCGGTTGTGCTCCTCTGGTCCCGCTTTCCACAACCACCCAGTTTCCTACCCACAGAAGCCAGCCATAGGGTTCACTACCTCGCGGTGCACTCCTGTCCCCCTACGGTGTGCATCTGTCACCTGGCCACAGGTGACCCTGACAGTTTGATCAGCCATGAACCCGGCTGACATCCCGCTTCCCGCGGATGATCCATTGCAGGGCATAGTTCGCAGACTTGAGACCCAGGAATCAAATCAGACCCAGGTGATGCGATTCCTCCAGGATCTGGCTTCTCGATTCGAGCAGCTTCAGGTCTCCTTGGGAACCCCGAATCCGCAACCCCAAGTACAACCAGCGGCTGTACCTATCGCACCAGTCGCAGCCTCACACTCACTAAGATTGCCAGCTCCGTTCCGTTTCTCTGGGGACTCCAAGGCCTGCAGGGGGTTTCTCAGCCAATGCACTATTCATTTTGAGCTTCAGCCTCAAAGCTTCCTATCTGACCGGGCTAAGGTAGCCTATATCATTTCCCTCCTCTCCGGTGAAGCTTTGGCCTGGGCTGCCCCCCTGTGGGAGAGGAACGATCCGGTGGTTTCCAGTCTGTCCGAATTCTTGAAGCTCTTTCGTAATATCTTCGAAGAGCCGGCTCGGGCTTCTTCAGCGGCTAGTGCTGTCTTACGTCTTCGCCAAGAATCTAGTTCAGTGGGGCAATATGCTCTTCAGTTCCGTATCCACACAGCTGAATTGAGCTGGAATAATGAGGCCCTGGTCGCTACCTTTTTACATGGCCTCTCTGACCGAGTGAAAGACGAATTAGCGGGAAGAGCCATTCCCGTCGGTCTGGACGATGTAATTTCATTATGCAACCAGATCGACATTCGTTTTCAAGAGAGGTCCTTAGAAAAAAGACGCCAGCACTCTCTGGGTCCTAGCCAGTCTGAGCTCCCCTCCCTTCATTCCGTGGAGCATCCTCTACCTGCTGAAGAACCTATGCAGCTGGGCCGGACCAGACTAACCCCCGAAGAACGTGCTAGGCGCAGAACTCTGGGCTTGTGCCTCTATTGTGGGGGCAAGGGTCATTTTCGTGACTCCTGCTCGCTTCGTCCGGGAAACGCTCAGGTCTAATACATTTGGAAGGTGGAGTATTGGACCCAGAAACATCACCTTCTCGCCTGCTCTTGCCGGTGTCCCTTCATGTAGGCACTTCTCCTCAGTCAACCCTTGCATACCTGGATTCCGGGGCTGCCGGCAATTTCATGGATTGGAGAACTGCTTCTTCTATGAAGCTTACCCTTTCACCTCTCACTACCCCATTGGTAGTCTCGGCAATTGATGGCACTGTTCTCCCAGGGGGCCCTATTCGCTTCCAGACGCTACCCATTAGGATGTCGGTAGGGATTCTCCACCAGGAGTGGATATCCTTTCTTATTCTACCCAAGGCCTCTACCCCAGTTGTATTGGGCCTCCCTTGGCTACAGCTCCACTCTCCACATGTGGACTGGGTCTCTGGGCAGATCCTGGCCTGGGGTTCCTCATGTTTCTCGTCGTGTCTTCTCAAGGTGACCCCCAAGGAGAGTCTTCCGGTTGCTGCCACTTCTGTTTCTTCTGATCTTCCCGCCGCATACAGCGATTACCGGGATGTGTTCTGTAAAAAATCAGCTGAGGTGCTTCCTCCCCACAGGTCTTTTGACTGTGCTATTGATCTTGTCCCCGGAGCAACTCTACCCAGGGGTCGTACCTACCCTCTGTCCATCCCAGAGACCCAGGCCATGTCGGAGTATGTAGCAGAGAATCTGGAGAGAGGGTTCATCCGGAAATCCTCATCGCCTGCAGGGGCAGGGTTCTTTTTTGTTGCCAAAAAGGATGGTACCTTAAGACCCTGCATCGATTATCGGGGTTTAAATGCGGTTACTATTAAAAATCGATACCCCTTACCCTTAATATCTGAGCTATTCGATAGGTTGAAGGGTGCCTCCATTTTCACCAAGTTGGATCTCAGAGGCGCGTACAATCTCATTCGAATACGGGAGGGTGACGAATGGAAGACTGCATTTAACACTAGAGACGGGCATTACGAATATCTGGTGATGCCTTTTGGTCTGTGTAATGCTCCAGCCGTGTTTCAAAACTTTGTCAATGAAATCTTCAGAGATCTGCTGTACCAGTTTGTTGTCATCTATCTGGATGACATTCTGATCTTTTCTGAAAATCTGCTCGTCCACAGAAACCATGTCCGCACTGTACTTCAACGTCTTAGAGAGAACAATCTCTATGCCAAGCTGGAGAAATGTTCCTTTGAATGTTCTGAGGTCCTGTTTTTGGGGTGCTTTGTCTCATGTTCGGGGCTTCGTATGGACCCTGGGAAGGTCTTGGCTATCACCAACTGGCCTCTTCCTGCTAGCCTCAAGGCCACACAGCGCTTTCTTGGCTTCACTAATTATTATAGGCAGTTCATAAGGAATTACTCTTCCATTGCCGCGCCTATTATCGCTTTGACCAAGAAGGGTGTGAATGCCAGAGACTGGCCTCCCGAAGCTGTCTCTGCATTTCACAACCTGAAACAGGCCTTTGTTTCTGGCCCCCTCTTGAGGAGACCAAATCCTGGGAATGCATTTTTTATTGAAGTGGACGCTTCCTCAATGGGGGTGGGAGCTGTGCTTCTTCAAATCTTTGAGAAGAGACGCCAACCATGTGCGTTCTTCTCCAAAAAATTTTCTCAGGCAGAGAGGAATTATGCCATCGGTGATCGGGAACTTCTCGCTATTAAATTGGCGTTAGAGGAGTGGCGTCATCTCTTGGAGGGTTCCCCTCACTCCATAACGATCTTTACCGATCACAAGAATTTACAGTATCTACAGAATGCTAAACGTCTGAATCCTAGACAGGCCAGGTGGAGTCTCTTCTTTGCCCGTTTTAATTTCACGATTACCTACAAACCTGGTTCCTGCAACGGTCGGGCTGATGCGCTCTCTAGGTCATTTGACACTTTGGACGAGGAGTCCGCCCCTGAACCTGAGCCGATCATTCCCACCTCATGCATTGTTGCCCACTCTACCACCCTGAAGTCTAAAATTCCGCCTGGTAAGACCTTTGTCCCCACTGAGCTAAGAGCTAAGATCCTTCGTTGGGGACATGATTCCAAGGTGGCAGGGCATTCTGGATTCCTCCGATCCTTCCTACTCATCAGTCGTCACTACTGGTGGCCTAATCTCCGCTCAGACGTCAAAGACTACGTTAAAGCTTGTCATGTCTGTGCTCAGTCCAAATCCTCCACACAAGCTCCTGCTGGTCTCCTCATGCCCTTGCCTATTCCTAAGGAACCCTGGGCCCATATTGCCATGGATTTTATCACCGATCTCCCACTGTCTGAGAATAATACAGTCATTTGGGTGGTAATCGATCGATTCTCCAAGATGGCTCATTTTGTTCCTCTTCCTGGTCTTCCTTCTGCCCCTGCCTTGGTTCCCATTTTCATTCGAGAAATTCTCCGCCTACATGGGGTCCCTTCTCATATTGTTTCCGACAGGGGAGTCCAATTCACGTCTCGTTTTTGGAGAGCCTTTTGCAAATCCCTCAATATTGTCTTGGATTTTTCTTCTTCTTACCATCCCCAATCCAATGGACAGACTGAGAGGGTTAATCAGGAGTTAGAGGTCTTTCTTCGCACCTTTGTGTCTTCTCACCATGACGATTGGTCCTCTCTACTCCCGTGGGCAGAATTCTCCCATAACAATCATGTGAATACCAGTTCGCAGAAGACACCCTTTTTCACAGTTTATGGAAAACACCCTCAACTTCCTCTTCCTATGATCTGTTCTCCAGACATTCCAGCTTTGGCTTCGGTTCAGGAGTCTCTCAATTCCGTTTGGGGTCACGTTCATGATTCCCTCCGGGCAGCTGCTGAAAAATTCAAAGGCTTTGCAGACCGCCGCAGGCGTAAACCGCCTTCTCTTCAGCCAGGGGACAAAGTCTGGCTCTCTACCAGGAACATCAAGCTCCGAGTTCCTTCTCTGAAGTTTGCTCCACGATTCATCGGTCCATACACGGTAACTGCTAAACTGAATCCGGTTTGTTTCAAACTCCAGATTCCTAAGAGCCTTAAAATCACTAACTCCTTTCATGTTGCTCTTCTAAAGCCTTTAGTCCTCAATAAATTCTCTCGTCCTCTTCCTACCGTGGCGCCTGTCTCGGAGGATAATCAGGAGTACGAGATCAGTCAAATTCTGGACTCCCGACTCTGTAAAGGCGTTCTTCAGTACCTCGTTCATTGGAAAGGGTTTGGTCCTGAGGAGAGGTCTTGGATCACTGCATCTGAGGTCTTTGCACCTCGTCTGTTAAAGGAGTTTCATCTGAAGTTTCCCTCTAAACCTGGGCCCAGGCGGGGAAGGGGGAGGCCTCGTAAGAGGGAGGGTACTGTCATGGATATGCATTAATGTCTGTCTGCCATCTTACCTTCCTCCTCATGTGTTCATCTAGAGACCAGACCTCCTTCACCTGGCTTCCTTTATAATCTCCTCCCAGCCTGACTCCACCCCAGGCCCTATCACTGAACACTATATTAACCTGTGCACTGCAAGCCTGCTTTGCTGATCAACGTGTTTGTTAGGCATTGTGTGTTTGGGTTCCTGCCTGCCGTGTGCTACGTCTGTCTCTCTGTTACGTTATTGGCTTGTCCCCGACCATCCCTGTCTGCTCGTGACCCTTGACCTTCGGCTCGTTCTTCGTTATCCTTGTCTGCTTGTGGCCCCTGACCTTCGGCTTGTTATTCGGTTCTCTCTATCGTGTGCCGCTGCTTCCCCTTATCCTACGGGGCGTGAGCTAGGAAACTCCAGGGGCCGCGACCTGGTCCCAGCCTGCAGCGTAACATCCTCACCACTAGAGGCCCTGGAGAAGACCAGCTGGGTCTTAGACTCCGCGCCCTGGGGAATCTTGGCTCTCGCTTCCGTTGGGATCCCGGTTGTGCTCCTCTGGTCCCGCTTTCCACAACCACCCAGTTTCCTACCCACAGAAGCCAGCCATAGGGTTCACTACCTCGCGGTGCACTCCTGTCCCCCTACGGTGTGCATCTGTCACCTGGCCACAGGTGACCCTGACACAAAGCCTCTCCATCTCCTGTACCATGTCCACAGCCTCTCCATCTCCTGTACCATGTCCACAGCCTCTGCATCTCCTGTACCATATCCACAGCCTCTCCATCTCCTGTACCATGTCCACAGCCTCTGCATCTCCTGTACCATGTCCACAGCCTCTCCATCTCCTGTACCATGTCCACAGCCTCTCCATCTCCTGTACTATGTCCACAGCCTCTGCATCTCCTGTACCATGTCCGCAGCCTCTGCATCTCCTGTACCATGTCCGCAGCCTCTGCATCTCCCGTACCATGTCCGCTGCCTCTGCAGCTCCTGTACCATGTCCACAGCCTCTCCATCTCCTGTACCATGTCCACAGCCTCTGCATCTCCTGTACCATGTCCACAGCCTCTGCATCTCCTGTACCATGTCCACAGCCTCTGCATCTCCTGTACCATGTCCGCAGCCTCTGCATCTCCTGTACCATGTCCACAGCCTCTGCATCTCCTTTACCATATCCAAAGCCTCTGCATCTCCTGTACCATGTCCACAGCCTCTGCATCTCCTGTACCATGTCCGCAGCCTCTGCATCTCCTGTACCATGTCCGCAGCCTCTGCATCTCCTGTACCATGTTTGCAGCCTCTGCATCTCCTGTACCATGTCCGCAGCCTCTGACATGTCCTTCTGTACCATGTCCACAGCCTCTCCATCTCCTGTACCATGTCCACAGCCTCTGCATCTCCTGTACCATGTCCACAGCCTCTGCATCTCCTGTACCATGTCCGCAGCCTCTGCATCTCCTGTACCATGTCCGCAGCCTCTGCATCTCCTGTACCATGTCCGCAGCCTCGGCATCTCCTGTACCATGTCCACAGCCTCTCCATCTCCTGTACCATGTCCGCAGTCTCTGCATCTCCTGTACCATGTCCGCAGCCTCTGCATCTCCTGTACCATGTCCACAGCCTCTCCATCTCCTGTACCATGTCCGCAGCCGCTGCATCTCCTGTACCATGTCCACAGCCTCTCCATCTCCTGTACCATGTCCACAGCCTCTGCATCTCCTGTACCATGTCCAAAGCCTCTCCATCTCCTGTACCATGTCCACAGCCTCTCCATCTCCTGTACCATGTCCACAGCCTCTGCATCTCCTGTACCATATCCACAGCCTCTCCATCTCCTGTACCATGTCCACAGCCTCTGCATCTCCTGTACCATGTCCACAGCCTCTCCATCTCCTGTACCATGTCCACAGCCTCTCCATCTCCTGTACCATGTCCACAGCCTCTGCATCTCCTGTACCATGTCCACAGCCTCTGCATCTCCTGTACCATGTCCGCTGCCTCTGCAGCTCCTGTACCATGTCCACAGCCTCTGCATCTCCTGTACCATGTCCGCTGCCTCTGCAGCTCCTGTACCATGTCCACAGCCTCTCCATCTCCTGTACCATGTCCACAGCCTCTGCATCTCCTGTACCATGTCCACAGCCTCTGCATCTCCTGTACCATGTCCACAGCCTCTGCATCTCCTGTACCATGTCCGCAGCCTCTGCATCTCCTGTACCATGTCCACAGCCTCTGCATCTCCTTTACCATATCCAAAGCCTCTGCATCTCCTGTACCATGTCCGCAGCCTCTGCATCTCCTGTACCTTGTCCGCAGCCTCTGCATCTCCTGTACCTTGTCCGCAGCCTCTGCATCTCCTGTTCCATGTCCACAGCTTCTGCATCTCCTGTACCATGTCCACAGCCTCTGCATCTCCTGTACCATGTCCACAGCCTCTGCATCTCCTGTACCATGTCCACAGCCTCTGCATCTCCTGTACCATGTCCGCAGCCTCTGCATCTCCCGTACCATGTCCACAGCCTCTGCATCTCCTGTACCATATCCCAAGCCTCTGCATCTCCTGTACCATGTCCACAGCCTCTGCATCTCCTGTACCATGTCCGCTGCCTCTGCATCTCCTGTACCATGTCCACAGCCTCTGCATCTCCTGTACCATATCCAAAGCCTCTGCATCTCCTGTACCATGTCCGCAGCCTCTGCATCTCCTGTACCATGTCCACAGCCTCTGCATCTCCTGTACCATGTCCACAGCCTCTGCATCTCCTGTACCATGTCCGCAGCCTCTGCATCTCCTGTACCATGTCTGCAGCCTCTGCATCTCCTGTACCATGTTTGCAGCCTCTGCATCTCCTGTACCATGTCCGCAGCCTCTGACATGTCCTTCTGTACCATGTCCACAGCCTCTCCATCTCCTGTACCATGTCCACAGCCTCTGCATCTCCTGTACCATGTCCACAGCCTCTGCATCTCCTGTACCATGTCCGCAGCCTCTGCATCTCCTGTACCATGTCCGCAGCCTCTGCATCTCCTGTACCATGTCCGCAGCCTCGGCATCTCCTGTACCATGTCCACAGCCTCTCCATCTCCTGTACCATGTCCGCAGTCTCTGCATCTCCTGTACCATGTCCGCAGCCTCTGCATCTCCTGTACCATGTCCACAGCCTCTCCATCTCCTGTACCATGTCCGCAGCCGCTGCATCTCCTGTACCATGTCCACAGCCTCTCCATCTCCTGTACCATGTCCACAGCCTCTGCATCTCCTGTACCATGTCCAAAGCCTCTCCATCTCCTGTACCATGTCCACAGCCTCTCCATCTCCTGTACCATGTCCACAGCCTCTGCATCTCCTGTACCATATCCACAGCCTCTCCATCTCCTGTACCATGTCCACAGCCTCTGCATCTCCTGTACCATGTCCACAGCCTCTCCATCTCCTGTACCATGTCCACAGCCTCTCCATCTCCTGTACCATGTCCACAGCCTCTGCATCTCCTGTACCATGTCCACAGCCTCTGCATCTCCTGTACCATGTCCGCAGCCTCTGCATCTCCTGTACCATGTCCACAGCCTCTCCATCTCCTGTACCATGTCCACAGCCTCTGCATCTCCTGTACCATGTGCGCAGCCTCTGCATCTCCTGTACCATGTGCGCAGCCTCTGCATCTCCTGTACCATGTCCTCAGCCTCTGCATCTCCTGTACCATATCCAAAGGCTCTGCATCTCCTGTACCATGTCCACAGCCTCTGCATCTCATGTACCATGTCCGCAGCCTCTGCATCTCCTGTACCATATCCGCAGCCTCTTACATGTCCTGTACCATATCCACAGCCTCTGCATCTCCTGTACCATGTCCACAGCCTCTGCATCTCCTGTACCATGTCCACAGCCTCTGCATCTCCTGTACCATGTCCACAGCCTCTCCATCTCCTGTACCATGTCCACAGCCTCTGCATCTCCTGTACCATGTCCACAGCCTCTCCATCTCCTGTACCATGTCCACAGCCTCTCCATCTCCTGTACCATGTCCACAGCCTCTGCATCTCCTGTACCATGTCCACAGCCTCTGCATCTCCTGTACCACGTCCAAAGCCTCTGCATCTCCTGTACCACGTCCACAGCCTCTGCATCTCCTGTACCATGTCCACAGCCTCTGCATCTCATGTACCATGTGCACAGCCTCTGCATCTCCTGTACCATGTCCACAGCCTCTGCATCTCCTGTACCATGTCCACAGCCTCTCCATCTCCTGTACCATGTCCACAGCCTCTGCATCTCCTGTACCATGTCCACAGCCTCTGCATTTCCTGTACCATGTCCGCTGCCTCTGCATCTCCTGTATCATGTCCACAGCCTCTGCATCTCCTGTACCATGTCCACAGCCTCTGCATCTCCTGTACCATGTGCGCAGCCTCTGCATCTCCTGTACCATGTCCTCAGCCTCTGCATCTCCTGTACCATATACAAAGGCTCTGCATCTCCTGTACCATGTCCACAGCCTCTGCATCTCATGTACCATGTCCGCAGCCTTTGCATCTCCTGTACCATATCCGCAGCCTCTTACATGTCCTGTACCATATCCACAGCCTCTGCATCTCCTGTACCATGTCCACAGCCTCTGCATCTCCTGTACCATGTCCACAGCCTCTGCATCTCCTGTACCATGTCCACAGCCTCTGCATCTCCTGTACCATGTCCGCTGCCTCTGCATCTCCTGTACCATGTCCACAGCCTCTGCATCTCCTGTACCATGTCCGCAGCCTCTGCATCTCCTGTACCATGTCCGCAGCCTCTGCATCTCCTGTACCATGTCGGCAGTCTCTGCATCTCCTGTACCATGTCCGCAGCCTCTGCATCTCCTTTACCATGTCCACAGCCTCTGCATCTCCTGTACCATATCCAAAGCCTCTGCATCTCCTGTACCATGTCCACAGCCTCTGCATCTCCTGTACCATGTCCGCTCCCTCTGCATCTCCTGTACCATGTACACAGCCTCTTCATCTCCTGTACCATATCCAAAGCCTCTGCATCTCCTGTACCATGTCCACAGCCTCTGCATCTCCTGTACCATGTCCGCAGCCTCTGCATCTCCTGTACCATGTCCGCAGCCTCTGCATCTCCTGTACCATGTCCACAGCCTCTGCATCTCCTGTACCATGTCCACAGCCTCTGCATCTCCTGTACCATGTCCACAGCCTCTGCATCTCATGTTCCATGTCCACAGCCTCTGCATCTCATGTTCCATGTCCACAGCCTCTGCATCTCCTGTACCATGTCCACAGCCTCTGCATCTCCTGTACCGTGTCCACTGCCTCTGCATCTCCTGTACCGTGTCCACAGCCTCTGCATCTCCTGTACCATGTCCACAGCCTCTGCATCTCCTGTACCATGTCCACAGCCTCTGCATCTCCTGTACCATGTCCACAGCCTCTGCATCTCCTGTACCATGTCCGCAGCCTCTGCATCTCCTGTGCCATGTCCACAGCCTCTGCATCTCCTGTACCATATCCAAAGCCTCTGCATCTCCTGTACCATGTCCACAGCCTCTGCATCTCCTGTACCATGTCCGCTGCCTCTGCATCTCCTGTACCATGTCCGCACCCTCTGCATCTCCTGTACCATGTCCGCAGCCTCTGCATCTCCTGTACCATGTCCGCAGCCTCTGCATCTCCTGTACCATGTCCGCAGCCTCTACATCTCCTGTACCATGTCCACAGCCTCTGCATCTCCTGTACCACGTCCACAGCCTCTAACATGTCCTTCTGTACCATGTCCGCAGCCTCTGCATCTCCTGTACCATGTCCGCAGCCTCTGCATCTCCTGTACCATGTCCACTGCCTCTGCATCTCCTGTACCATGTCCACAGCCTCTGCATCTCCTGTACCATGTCCACAGCCTCTGCATCTCCTGTACCATGTGCGCAGCCTCTGCATCTCCTGTACCATGTCCGCTGCCTCTGCATCTCATGTACCATGTCTGCAGCCTCTGCATCTACTGTACCATATCCACAGCCTCTTACATGTCCTGTACCATATCCACAGCCTCTGCATCTCCTGTACCATGTCCACAGCCTCTGCATCTCCTGTACCATGTCCACAGCCTCTGCATCTCCTGTACCATGTCCGCAGCCTCTGCATCTCCTGTACCATGTCCGCAGCCTCTGCATCTCCTGTACCATGTCCGCAGCCACTGCATCTCCTGTACCATGTCCTCAGCCTCTGCATCTCCTGTACCATGTCCGCTGCCTCTGCATCTCCTGTACCATGTCCACAGCCTCTGCATCTCCTGTACCATGTCCGCAGCCTCTGCATCTCCTGTACCATGTCCGCAGCCTCTGCATCTCCTGTACCATGTCGGCAGCCTCTGCATCTCCTGTACCATGTCCGCAGCCTCTGCATCTCCTTTACCATGTCCACAGCCTCTGCATCTCCTGTACCATATCCAAAGCCTCTGCATCTCCTGTACCATGTCCACAGCCTCTGCATCTCCTGTACCATGTCCGCTCCCTCTGCATCTCCTGTACCATGTACACAGCCTCTTCATCTCCTGTACCATATCCAAAGCCTCTGCATCTCCTGTACCATGTCCACAGCCTCTGCATCTCCTGTACCATGTCCGCAGCCTCTGCATCTCCTGTACCATGTCCGCAGCCTCTGCATCTCCTGTACCATGTCCACAGCCTCTGCATCTCCTGTACCATGTCCACAGCCTCTGCATCTCCTGTACCATGTCCACAGCCTCTGCATCTCATGTTCCATGTCCACAGCCTCTGCATCTCCTGTACCTTGTCCACAGCCTCTGCATCTCCTGTACCGTGTCCACTGCCTCTGCATCTCCTGTACCGTGTCCACAGCCTCTGCATCTCCTGTACCATTTCCACAGCCTCTGCATCTCCTGTACCATGTCCACAGCCTCTGCATCTCCTGTACCATATCCAAAGCCTCTGCATCTCCTGTACCATGTCCACTGCCTCTGCATCTCCTGTACCATGTCCACAGCCTCTGCATCTCCTGTACCATGTCCACAGCCTCTGCATCTCCTGTACCATGTCCACAGCCTCTGCATCTCGTGTACCATGTCCGCAGCCTCTGCATCTCGTGTACCATGTCCACAGCCTCTGCATCTCCTGTACCATATCCGCAGCCTCTGCATCTCCTGTACCATGTCCGCAGCCTCTGCATCTCCTGTACCATGTCCGCAGCCTCTGCATCTCCTGTACCATGTCCGCTGCCTCTGCATCTCCTGTACCATGTCCACAGCCTCTGCATCTCCTGTACCATGTCCGCAGCCTCTGCATCTCCTGTACCATGTCCGCAGCCTCTGCATCTCCTGTACCATGTCGGCAGCCTCTGCATCTCCTGTACCATGTCCGCAGCCTCTGCATCTCCTTTACCATGTCCACAGCCTCTGCATCTCCTGTACCATATCCAAAGCCTCTGCATCTCCTGTACCATGTCCACAGCCTCTGCATCTCCTGTACCATGTCCGCTCCCTCTGCATCTCCTGTACCATGTACACAGCCTCTTCATCTCCTGTACCATATCCAAAGCCTCTGCATCTCCTGTACCATGTCCACAGCCTCTGCATCTCCTGTACCATGTCCGCAGCCTCTGCATCTCCTGTACCATGTCCGCAGCCTCTGCATCTCCTGTACCATGTCCACAGCCTCTGCATCTCCTGTACCATGTCCACAGCCTCTGCATCTCCTGTACCATGTCCACAGCCTCTGCATCTCATGTTCCATGTCCACAGCCTCTGCATCTCCTGTACCTTGTCCACAGCCTCTGCATCTCCTGTACCGTGTCCACTGCCTCTGCATCTCCTGTACCGTGTCCACAGCCTCTGCATCTCCTGTACCATTTCCACAGCCTCTGCATCTCCTGTACCATGTCCACAGCCTCTGCATCTCCTGTACCATATCCAAAGCCTCTGCATCTCCTGTACCATGTCCACTGCCTCTGCATCTCCTGTACCATGTCCACAGCCTCTGCATCTCCTGTACCATGTCCACAGCCTCTGCATCTCCTGTACCATGTCCACAGCCTCTGCATCTCGTGTACCATGTCCGCAGCCTCTGCATCTCCTGTACCATGTCCGCAGCCTCTGCATCTCCTGTACCATGTCCACAGCCTCTGCATCTCGTGTACCATGTCCACAGCCTCTGCATCTCCTGTACCATATCCGCAGCCTCTGCATCTCCTGTACCATGTCCGCAGCCTCTGCATCTCCTGTACCATGTCCGCAGCCTCTGCATCTCCTGTACCATGTCCACAGCCTCTGCATCTCATGTACCACGTCCAAAGCCTCTGCATTTCCTGTACCACGTCCACAGCCTCTGCATCTCCTGTACCATGTCCACAGCCTCTGCATCTCATGTACCATATCCACAGCCTCTTACATGTCCTGTACCATATCCACAGCCTCTGCATCTCCTGTACCATGTCCACAGCCTCTGCATCTCCTGTACCATGTCCACAGCCTCTGCATCTCCTGTACCATGTCCGCAGCCTCTGCATCTCCTGTACCATGTCCGCAGCCTCTGCATCTCCTGTACCATGTCCGCAGCCACTGCATCTCCTGTACCATGTCCTCAGCCTCTGCATCTCCTGTACCATGTCCGCTGCCTCTGCATCTCCTGTACCATGTCCACAGCCTCTGCATCTCCTGTACCATGTCCGCAGCCTCTGCATCTCCTGTACCATGTCCGCAGCCTCTGCATCTCCTGTACCATGTCGGCAGCCTCTGCATCTCCTGTACCATGTCCGCAGCCTCTGCATCTCCTTTACCATGTCCACAGCCTCTGCATCTCCTGTACCATATCCAAAGCCTCTGCATCTCCTGTACCATGTCCACAGCCTCTGCATCTCCTGTACCATGTCCGCTCCCTCTGCATCTCCTGTACCATGTACACAGCCTCTTCATCTCCTGTACCATATCCAAAGCCTCTGCATCTCCTGTACCATGTCCACAGCCTCTGCATCTCCTGTACCATGTCCGCAGCCTCTGCATCTCCTGTACCATGTCCGCAGCCTCTGCATCTCCTGTACCATGTCCACAGCCTCTGCATCTCCTGTACCATGTCCACAGCCTCTGCATCTCCTGTACCATGTCCACAGCCTCTGCATCTCATGTTCCATGTCCACAGCCTCTGCATCTCCTGTACCATGTCCACAGCCTCTGCATCTCCTGTACCGTGTCCACTGCCTCTGCATCTCCTGTACCGTGTCCACAGCCTCTGCATCTCCTGTACCATTTCCACAGCCTCTGCATCTCCTGTACCATGTCCACAGCCTCTGCATCTCCTGTACCATATCCAAAGCCTCTGCATCTCCTGTACCATGTCCACTGCCTCTGCATCTCCTGTACCATGTCCACAGCCTCTGCATCTCCTGTACCATGTCCACAGCCTCTGCATCTCCTGTACCATGTCCACAGCCTCTGCATCTCGTGTACCATGTCCGCAGCCTCTGCATCTCCTGTACCATGTCCGCAGCCTCTGCATCTCCTGTACCATGTCCACAGCCTCTGCATCTCGTGTACCATGTCCACAGCCTCTGCATCTCCTGTACCATATCCGCAGCCTCTGCATCTCCTGTACCATGTCCGCAGCCTCTGCATCTCCTGTACCATGTCCGCAGCCTCTGCATCTCCTGTACCATGTCCACAGCCTCTGCATCTCATGTACCACGTCCAAAGCCTCTGCATCTCCTGTACCACGTCCACAGCCTCTGCATCTCCTGTACCATGTCCACAGCCTCTGCATCTCATGTACCATGTGCACAGCCTCTGCATCTCCTGTACCATGTCCACAGCCTCTGCATCTCCTGTACCACGTCCACAGCCTCTCCATCTCCTGTACCATGTCCACAGCCTCTGCATCTCCTGTACCATGTCCACAGCCTCTGCATCTCCTGTACCATGTCTGCTGCCTCTGCATCTCCTGTACCATGTCCACAGCCTCTGCATCTCCTGTACCATGTCCACAGCCTCTGCATCTCCTGTACCATGTCCACAGCCTCTGCATCTCCTGTACCATGTGCGCAGCCTCTGCATCTCCTGTACCATGTCCTCAGCCTCTGCATCTCCTGTACCATATCCAAAGGCTCTGCATCTCCTGTACCATGTCCACAGCCTCTGCATCTCCTGTACCATATCCAAAGGCTCTGCATCTCCTGTACCATGTCCGCAGCCTCTGCATCTCCTGTACCATGTCCACAGCCTCTGCATCTCCTGTACCATGTCCACAGCCTCTGCATCTCCTGTACCATGTCCGCAGCCTCTGCATCTCCTGTGCCATGTCCACAGCCTCTGCATCTCCTGTACCATGTCCACAGCCTCTGCATCTCCTGTACCATGTCCGCTGCCTCCGCATCTCATGTACCATGTCCGCAGCCTCTGCATCTCCTGTACCATATCCGCAGCCTCTTACATCTCCTGTACCATGTCCACAGCCTCTGCATCTCCTGTACCACGTCCACAGCCTCTAACATGTCCTTCTGTACCATGTTCGCAGCTTCTGCATCTCCTGTACCATGTCCGCAGCCTCTGCATCTCCTGTACCATGTCCACAGCCTCTGCATCTCCTATACCATGTCCACAGCCTCTGCATCTCCTGTACCATGTCCACTGCCTCTGCATCTCCTGTACCATGTCCACAGCCTCTGCATCTCCTGTACCATGTCCACAGCCTCTGCATCTCCTGTACCATGTCCGCAGCCTCTGCATCTCCTGTACCATGTGCGCAGCCTCTGCATCTCCTGTACCATGTCCTCAGCCTCTGCATCTCCTGTACCATATCCAAAGGCTCTGCATCTCCTGTACCATGTCCGCAGCCTCTGCATCTCCTGTACCATGTCCGCAGCTTCTGCATCTCCTGTACCATGTCCGCAGCCTCTGCATCTCCTGTACCATGTCCACAGCCTCTGCATCTCCTGTACCATGTCCACAGCCTCTGCATCTCCTGTACCATGTCCACAGCCTCTGCATCTCCTGTACCATGTCCACTGCCTCTGCATCTCCTGTACCATGTCCACAGCCTCTGCATCTCCTGTACCATGTCCACAGCCTCTGCATCTCCTGTACCATGTCCGCAGCCTCTGCATCTCCAGTACCATGTGCGCAGCCTCTGCATCTCCTATACCATGTGCGCAGCCTCTGCATCTCCTGTACCATGTCCGCTGCCTCTGCATCTCATGTACCATGTCCGCAGCCTCTGCATCTACTGTACCATATCCGCAGCCTCTGCATCTCCTGTACCATGTCCACAGCCTCTGCATCTCCTGTACCATGTCCACAGCCTCTGCATCTCCTGTACCATGTCCGCAGCCTCTGCATCTCCTGTACCATGTCCGCAGCCTCTGCATCTCCTGTACCATGTCCGCAGCCTCTGCATCTCCTGTACCATGTCCGCTGCCTCTGCAGCTCCTGTACCATGTCCACAGCCTCTGCATCTCCTGTACCATGTCCGCTGCCTCTGCAGCTCCTGTACCATGTCCACAGCCTCTCCATCTCCTGTACCATGTCCACAGCCTCTGCATCTCCTGTACCATGTCCACAGCCTCTGCATCTCCTGTACCATGTCCACAGCCTCTGCATCTCCTGTACCATGTCCGCAGCCTCTGCATCTCCTGTACCTTGTCCGCAGCCTCTGCATCTCCTGTTCCATGTCCACAGCTTCTGCATCTCCTGTACCATGTCCACAGCCTCTGCATCTCCTGTACCATGTCCACAGCCTCTGCATCTCCTGTACCATGTCCACAGCCTCTGCATCTCCTGTACCATGTCCGCAGCCTCTGCATCTCCCGTACCATGTCCACAGCCTCTGCATCTCCTGTACCATATCCCAAGCCTCTGCATCTCCTGTACCATGTCCACAGCCTCTGCATCTCCTGTACCATGTCCGCTGCCTCTGCATCTCCTGTACCATGTCCACAGCCTCTGCATCTCCTGTACCATATCCAAAGCCTCTGCATCTCCTGTACCATGTCCGCAGCCTCTGCATCTCCTGTACCATGTCCACAGCCTCTGCATCTCCTGTACCATGTCCACAGCCTCTGCATCTCCTGTACCATGTCCGCAGCCTCTGCATCTCCTGTACCATGTCCGCAGCCTCTGCATCTCCTGTACCATGTTTGCAGCCTCTGCATCTCCTGTACCATGTCCGCAGCCTCTGACATGTCCTTCTGTACCATGTCCACAGCCTCTCCATCTCCTGTACCATGTCCACAGCCTCTGCATCTCCTGTACCATGTCCACAGCCTCTGCATCTCCTGTACCATGTCCGCAGCCTCTGCATCTCCTGTACCATGTCCGCAGCCTCTGCATCTCCTGTACCATGTCCGCAGCCTCGGCATCTCCTGTACCATGTCCACAGCCTCTCCATCTCCTGTACCATGTCCGCAGTCTCTGCATCTCCTGTACCATGTCCGCAGCCTCTGCATCTCCTGTACCATGTCCACAGCCTCTCCATCTCCTGTACCATGTCCGCAGCCGCTGCATCTCCTGTACCATGTCCACAGCCTCTCCATCTCCTGTACCATGTCCACAGCCTCTGCATCTCCTGTACCATGTCCAAAGTGTCATGGATATGCATTAATGTCTGTCTGCCATCTTACCTTCCTCCTCATGTGTTCATCTAGAGACCAGACCTCCTTCACCTGGCTTCCTTTATAATCTCCTCCCAGCCTGACTCCACCCCAGGCCCTATCACTGAACACTATATTAACCTGTGCACTGCAAGCCTGCTTTGCTGATCAACGTGTTTGTTAGGCATTGTGTGTTTGGGTTCCTGCCTGCCGTGTGCTACGTCTGTCTCTCTGTTACGTTATTGGCTTGTCCCCGACCATCCCTGTCTGCTCGTGACCCTTGACCTTCGGCTCGTTCTTCGTTATCCTTGTCTGCTTGTGGCCCCTGACCTTCGGCTTGTTATTCGGTTCTCTCTATCGTGTGCCGCTGCTTCCCCTTATCCTACGGGGCGTGAGCTAGGAAACTCCAGGGGCCGCGACCTGGTCCCAGCCTGCAGCGTAACATCCTCACCACTAGAGGCCCTGGAGAAGACCAGCTGGGTCTTAGACTCCGCGCCCTGGGGAATCTTGGCTCTCGCTTCCGTTGGGATCCCGGTTGTGCTCCTCTGGTCCCGCTTTCCACAACCACCCAGTTTCCTACCCACAGAAGCCAGCCATAGGGTTCACTACCTCGCGGTGCACTCCTGTCCCCCTACGGTGTGCATCTGTCACCTGGCCACAGGTGACCCTGACAGTTTGATCAGCCATGAACCCGGCTGACATCCCGCTTCCCGCGGATGATCCATTGCAGGGCATAGTTCGCAGACTTGAGACCCAGGAATCAAATCAGACCCAGGTGATGCGATTCCTCCAGGATCTGGCTTCTCGATTCGAGCAGCTTCAGGTCTCCTTGGGAACCCCGAATCCGCAACCCCAAGTACAACCAGCGGCTGTACCTATCGCACCAGTCGCAGACTCACACTCACTAAGATTGCCAGCTCCGTTCCGTTTCTCTGGGGACTCCAAGGCCTGCAGGGGGTTTCTCAGCCAATGCACTATTCATTTTGAGCTTCAGCCTCAAAGCTTCCTATCTGACCGGGCTAAGGTAGCCTATATCATTTCCCTCCTCTCCGGTGAAGCTTTGGCCTGGGCTGCCCCCCTGTGGGAGAGGAACGATCCGGTGGTTTCCAGTCTGTCCGAATTCTTGAAGCTCTTTCGTAATATCTTCGAAGAGCCGGCTCGGGCTTCTTCAGCGGCTAGTGCTGTCTTACGTCTTCGCCAAGAATCTAGTTCAGTGGGGCAATATGCTCTTCAGTTCCGTATCCACACAGCTGAATTGAGCTGGAATAATGAGGCCCTGGTCGCTACCTTTTTACATGGCCTCTCTGACCGAGTGAAAGACGAATTAGCGGGAAGAGCCATTCCCGTCGGTCTGGATGATGTAATTTCATTATGCAACCAGATCGACATTCGTTTTCAAGAGAGGTCCTTAGAAAAAAGACGCCAGCACTCTCTGGGTCCTAGCCAGTCTGAGCTCCCCTCCCTTCATTCCGTGGAGCATCCTCTACCTGCTGAAGAACCTATGCAGCTGGGCCGGACCAGACTAACCCCCGAAGAACGTGCTAGGCGCAGAACTCTGGGCTTGTGCCTCTATTGTGGGGGCAAGGGTCATTTTCGTGACTCCTGCTCGCTTCGTCCGGGAAACGCTCAGGTCTAATACATTTGGAAGGTGGAGTATTGGACCCAGAAACATCACCTTCTCGCCTGCTCTTGCCGGTGTCCCTTCATGTAGGCACTTCTCCTCAGTCAACCCTTGCATACCTGGATTCCGGGGCTGCCGGCAATTTCATGGATTGGAGAACTGCTTCTTCTATGAAGCTTACCCTTTCACCTCTCACTACCCCATTGGTAGTCTCGGCAATTGATGGCACTGTTCTCCCAGGGGGCCCTATTCGCTTCCAGACGCTACCCATTAGGATGTCGGTAGGGATTCTCCACCAGGAGTGGATATCCTTTCTTATTCTACCCAAGGCCTCTACCCCAGTTGTATTGGGCCTCCCTTGGCTACAGCTCCACTCTCCACATGTGGACTGGGTCTCTGGGCAGATCCTGGCCTGGGGTTCCTCATGTTTCTCGTCGTGTCTTCTCAAGGTGACCCCCAAGGAGAGTCTTCCGGTTGCTGCCACTTCTGTTTCTTCTGATCTTCCCGCCGCATACAGCGATTACCGGGATGTGTTCTGTAAAAAATCAGCTGAGGTGCTTCCTCCCCACAGGTCTTTTGACTGTGCTATTGATCTTGTCCCCGGAGCAACTCTACCCAGGGGTCGTACCTACCCTCTGTCCATCCCAGAGACCCAGGCCATGTCGGAGTATGTAGCAGAGAATCTGGAGAGAGGGTTCATCCGGAAATCCTCATCGCCTGCAGGGGCAGGGTTCTTTTTTGTTGCCAAAAAGGATGGTACCTTAAGACCCTGCATCGATTATCGGGGTTTAAATGCGGTTACTATTAAAAATCGATACCCCTTACCCTTAATATCTGAGCTATTCGATAGGTTGAAGGGTGCCTCCATTTTCACCAAGTTGGATCTCAGAGGCGCGTACAATCTCATTCGAATACGGGAGGGTGACGAATGGAAGACTGCATTTAACACTAGAGACGGGCATTACGAATATCTGGTGATGCCTTTTGGTCTGTGTAATGCTCCAGCCGTGTTTCAAAACGTTGTCAATGAAATCTTCAGAGATCTGCTGTACCAGTTTGTTGTCATCTATCTGGATGACATTCTGATCTTTTCTGAAAATCTGCTCGTCCACAGAAACCATGTCCGCACTGTACTTCAACGTCTTAGAGAGAACAATCTCTATGCCAAGCTGGAGAAATGTTCCTTTGAATGTTCTGAGGTCCTGTTTTTGGGGTGCTTTGTCTCATGTTCGGGGCTTCGTATGGACCCTGGGAAGGTCTTGGCTATCACCAACTGGCCTCTTCCTGCTAGCCTCAAGGCCACACAGCGCTTTCTTGGCTTCACTAATTATTATAGGCAGTTCATAAGGAATTACTCTTCCATTGCCGCGCCTATTATCGCTTTGACCAAGAAGGGTGTGAATGCCAGAGACTGGCCTCCCGAAGCTGTCTCTGCATTTCACAACCTGAAACAGGCCTTTGTTTCTGGCCCCCTCTTGAGGAGACCAAATCCTGGGAATGCATTTTTTATTGAAGTGGACGCTTCCTCAATGGGGGTGGGAGCTGTGCTTCTTCAAATCTTTGAGAAGAGACGCCAACCATGTGCGTTCTTCTCCAAAAAATTTTCTCAGGCAGAGAGGAATTATGCCATCGGTGATCGGGAACTTCTCGCTATTAAATTGGCGTTAGAGGAGTGGCGTCATCTCTTGGAGGGTTCCCCTCACTCCATAACGATCTTTACCGATCACAAGAATTTACAGTATCTACAGAATGCTAAACGTCTGAATCCTAGACAGGCCAGGTGGAGTCTCTTCTTTGCCCGTTTTAATTTCACGATTACCTACAAACCTGGTTCCTGCAACGGTCGGGCTGATGCGCTCTCTAGGTCATTTGACACTTTGGACGAGGAGTCCGCCCCTGAACCTGAGCCGATCATTCCCACCTCATGCATTGTTGCCCACTCTACCACCCTGAAGTCTAAAATTCCGCCTGGTAAGACCTTTGTCCCCACTGAGCTAAGAGCTAAGATCCTTCGTTGGGGACATGATTCCAAGGTGGCAGGGCATTCTGGATTCCTCCGATCCTTCCTACTCATCAGTCGTCACTACTGGTGGCCTAATCTCCGCTCAGACGTCAAAGACTACGTTAAAGCTTGTCATGTCTGTGCTCAGTCCAAATCCTCCACACAAGCTCCTGCTGGTCTCCTCATGCCCTTGCCTATTCCTAAGGAACCCTGGGCCCATATTGCCATGGATTTTATCACCGATCTCCCACTGTCTGAGAATAATACAGTCATTTGGGTGGTAATCGATCGATTCTCCAAGATGGCTCATTTTGTTCCTCTTCCTGGTCTTCCTTCTGCCCCTGCCTTGGTTCCCATTTTCATTCGAGAAATTCTCCGCCTACATGGGGTCCCTTCTCATATTGTTTCCGACAGGGGAGTCCAATTCACGTCTCGTTTTTGGAGAGCCTTTTGCAAATCCCTCAATATTGTCTTGGATTTTTCTTCTTCTTACCATCCCCAATCCAATGGACAGACTGAGAGGGTTAATCAGGAGTTAGAGGTCTTTCTTCGCACCTTTGTGTCTTCTCACCATGACGATTGGTCCTCTCTACTCCCGTGGGCAGAATTCTCCCATAACAATCATGTGAATACCAGTTCGCAGAAGACACCCTTTTTCACAGTTTATGGAAAACACCCTCAACTTCCTCTTCCTATGATCTGTTCTCCAGACATTCCAGCTTTGGCTTCGGTTCAGGAGTCTCTCAATTCCGTTTGGGGTCACGTTCATGATTCCCTCCGGGCAGCTGCTGAAAAATTCAAAGGCTTTGCAGACCGCCGCAGGCGTAAACCGCCTTCTCTTCAGCCAGGGGACAAAGTCTGGCTCTCTACCAGGAACATCAAGCTCCGAGTTCCTTCTCTGAAGTTTGCTCCACGATTCATCGGTCCATACACGGTAACTGCTAAACTGAATCCGGTTTGTTTCAAACTCCAGATTCCTAAGAGCCTTAAAATCACTAACTCCTTTCATGTTGCTCTTCTAAAGCCTTTAGTCCTCAATAAATTCTCTCGTCCTCTTCCTACCGTGGCGCCTGTCTCGGAGGATAATCAGGAGTACGAGATCAGTCAAATTCTGGACTCCCGACTCTGTAAAGGCGTTCTTCAGTACCTCGTTCATTGGAAAGGGTTTGGTCCTGAGGAGAGGTCTTGGATCACTGCATCTGAGGTCTTTGCACCTCGTCTGTTAAAGGAGTTTCATCTGAAGTTTCCCTCTAAACCTGGGCCCAGGCGGGGAAGGGGGAGGCCTCGTAAGAGGGAGGGTACTGTCATGGATATGCATTAATGTCTGTCTGCCATCTTACCTTCCTCCTCATGTGTTCATCTAGAGACCAGACCTCCTTCACCTGGCTTCCTTTATAATCTCCTCCCAGCCTGACTCCACCCCAGGCCCTATCACTGAACACTATATTAACCTGTGCACTGCAAGCCTGCTTTGCTGATCAACGTGTTTGTTAGGCATTGTGTGTTTGGGTTCCTGCCTGCCGTGTGCTACGTCTGTCTCTCTGTTACGTTATTGGCTTGTCCCCGACCATCCCTGTCTGCTCGTGACCCTTGACCTTCGGCTCGTTCTTCGTTATCCTTGTCTGCTTGTGGCCCCTGACCTTCGGCTTGTTATTCGGTTCTCTCTATCGTGTGCCGCTGCTTCCCCTTATCCTACGGGGCGTGAGCTAGGAAACTCCAGGGGCCGCGACCTGGTCCCAGCCTGCAGCGTAACATCCTCACCACTAGAGGCCCTGGAGAAGACCAGCTGGGTCTTAGACTCCGCGCCCTGGGGAATCTTGGCTCTCGCTTCCGTTGGGATCCCGGTTGTGCTCCTCTGGTCCCGCTTTCCACAACCACCCAGTTTCCTACCCACAGAAGCCAGCCATAGGGTTCACTACCTCGCGGTGCACTCCTGTCCCCCTACGGTGTGCATCTGTCACCTGGCCACAGGTGACCCTGACACAAAGCCTCTCCATCTCCTGTACCATGTCCACAGCCTCTCCATCTCCTGTACCATGTCCACAGCCTCTGCATCTCCTGTACCATATCCACAGCCTCTCCATCTCCTGTACCATGTCCACAGCCTCTGCATCTCCTGTACCATGTCCACAGCCTCTCCATCTCCTGTACCATGTCCACAGCCTCTCCATCTCCTGTACTATGTCCACAGCCTCTGCATCTCCTGTACCATGTCCGCAGCCTCTGCATCTCCTGTACCATGTCCGCAGCCTCTGCATCTCCCGTACCATGTCCGCTGCCTCTGCAGCTCCTGTACCATGTCCACAGCCTCTCCATCTCCTGTACCATGTCCACAGCCTCTGCATCTCCTGTACCATGTCCACAGCCTCTGCATCTCCTGTACCATGTCCACAGCCTCTGCATCTCCTGTACCATGTCCGCAGCCTCTGCATCTCCTGTACCATGTCCACAGCCTCTGCATCTCCTTTACCATATCCAAAGCCTCTGCATCTCCTGTACCATGTCCACAGCCTCTGCATCTCCTGTACCATGTCCGCAGCCTCTGCATCTCCTGTACCATGTCCGCAGCCTCTGCATCTCCTGTACCATGTTTGCAGCCTCTGCATCTCCTGTACCATGTCCGCAGCCTCTGACATGTCCTTCTGTACCATGTCCACAGCCTCTCCATCTCCTGTACCATGTCCACAGCCTCTGCATCTCCTGTACCATGTCCACAGCCTCTGCATCTCCTGTACCATGTCCGCAGCCTCTGCATCTCCTGTACCATGTCCGCAGCCTCTGCATCTCCTGTACCATGTCCGCAGCCTCGGCATCTCCTGTACCATGTCCACAGCCTCTCCATCTCCTGTACCATGTCCGCAGTCTCTGCATCTCCTGTACCATGTCCGCAGCCTCTGCATCTCCTGTACCATGTCCACAGCCTCTCCATCTCCTGTACCATGTCCGCAGCCGCTGCATCTCCTGTACCATGTCCACAGCCTCTCCATCTCCTGTACCATGTCCACAGCCTCTGCATCTCCTGTACCATGTCCAAAGCCTCTCCATCTCCTGTACCATGTCCACAGCCTCTCCATCTCCTGTACCATGTCCACAGCCTCTGCATCTCCTGTACCATATCCACAGCCTCTCCATCTCCTGTACCATGTCCACAGCCTCTGCATCTCCTGTACCATGTCCACAGCCTCTCCATCTCCTGTACCATGTCCACAGCCTCTCCATCTCCTGTACCATGTCCACAGCCTCTGCATCTCCTGTACCATGTCCACAGCCTCTGCATCTCCTGTACCATGTCCGCTGCCTCTGCAGCTCCTGTACCATGTCCACAGCCTCTGCATCTCCTGTACCATGTCCGCTGCCTCTGCAGCTCCTGTACCATGTCCACAGCCTCTCCATCTCCTGTACCATGTCCACAGCCTCTGCATCTCCTGTACCATGTCCACAGCCTCTGCATCTCCTGTACCATGTCCACAGCCTCTGCATCTCCTGTACCATGTCCGCAGCCTCTGCATCTCCTGTACCATGTCCACAGCCTCTGCATCTCCTTTACCATATCCAAAGCCTCTGCATCTCCTGTACCATGTCCGCAGCCTCTGCATCTCCTGTACCTTGTCCGCAGCCTCTGCATCTCCTGTACCTTGTCTGCAGCCTCTGCATCTCCTGTTCCATGTCCACAGCTTCTGCATCTCCTGTACCATGTCCACAGCCTCTGCATCTCCTGTACCATGTCCACAGCCTCTGCATCTCCTGTACCATGTCCACAGCCTCTGCATCTCCTGTACCATGTCCGCAGCCTCTGCATCTCCCGTACCATGTCCACAGCCTCTGCATCTCCTGTACCATATCCCAAGCCTCTGCATCTCCTGTACCATGTCCACAGCCTCTGCATCTCCTGTACCATGTCCGCTGCCTCTGCATCTCCTGTACCATGTCCACAGCCTCTGCATCTCCTGTACCATATCCAAAGCCTCTGCATCTCCTGTACCATGTCCGCAGCCTCTGCATCTCCTGTACCATGTCCACAGCCTCTGCATCTCCTGTACCATGTCCACAGCCTCTGCATCTCCTGTACCATGTCCGCAGCCTCTGCATCTCCTGTACCATGTCTGCAGCCTCTGCATCTCCTGTACCATGTTTGCAGCCTCTGCATCTCCTGTACCATGTCCGCAGCCTCTGACATGTCCTTCTGTACCATGTCCACAGCCTCTCCATCTCCTGTACCATGTCCACAGCCTCTGCATCTCCTGTACCATGTCCACAGCCTCTGCATCTCCTGTACCATGTCCGCAGCCTCTGCATCTCCTGTACCATGTCCGCAGCCTCTGCATCTCCTGTACCATGTCCGCAGCCTCGGCATCTCCTGTACCATGTCCACAGCCTCTCCATCTCCTGTACCATGTCCGCAGTCTCTGCATCTCCTGTACCATGTCCGCAGCCTCTGCATCTCCTGTACCATGTCCACAGCCTCTCCATCTCCTGTACCATGTCCGCAGCCGCTGCATCTCCTGTACCATGTCCACAGCCTCTCCATCTCCTGTACCATGTCCACAGCCTCTGCATCTCCTGTACCATGTCCAAAGCCTCTCCATCTCCTGTACCATGTCCACAGCCTCTCCATCTCCTGTACCATGTCCACAGCCTCTGCATCTCCTGTACCATATCCACAGCCTCTCCATCTCCTGTACCATGTCCACAGCCTCTGCATCTCCTGTACCATGTCCACAGCCTCTCCATCTCCTGTACCATGTCCACAGCCTCTCCATCTCCTGTACCATGTCCACAGCCTCTGCATCTCCTGTACCATGTCCACAGCCTCTGCATCTCCTGTACCATGTCCGCAGCCTCTGCATCTCCTGTACCATGTCCACAGCCTCTCCATCTCCTGTACCATGTCCACAGCCTCTGCATCTCCTGTACCATGTGCGCAGCCTCTGCATCTCCTGTACCATGTGCGCAGCCTCTGCATCTCCTGTACCATGTCCTCAGCCTCTGCATCTCCTGTACCATATCCAAAGGCTCTGCATCTCCTGTACCATGTCCACAGCCTCTGCATCTCATGTACCATGTCCGCAGCCTCTGCATCTCCTGTACCATATCCGCAGCCTCTTACATGTCCTGTACCATATCCACAGCCTCTGCATCTCCTGTACCATGTCCACAGCCTCTGCATCTCCTGTACCATGTCCACAGCCTCTGCATCTCCTGTACCATGTCCACAGCCTCTCCATCTCCTGTACCATGTCCACAGCCTCTGCATCTCCTGTACCATGTCCACAGCCTCTCCATCTCCTGTACCATGTCCACAGCCTCTCCATCTCCTGTACCATGTCCACAGCCTCTGCATCTCCTGTACCATGTCCACAGCCTCTGCATCTCCTGTACCACGTCCAAAGCCTCTGCATCTCCTGTACCACGTCCACAGCCTCTGCATCTCCTGTACCATGTCCACAGCCTCTGCATCTCATGTACCATGTGCACAGCCTCTGCATCTCCTGTACCATGTCCACAGCCTCTGCATCTCCTGTACCATGTCCACAGCCTCTCCATCTCCTGTACCATGTCCACAGCCTCTGCATCTCCTGTACCATGTCCACAGCCTCTGCATTTCCTGTACCATGTCCGCTGCCTCTGCATCTCCTGTATCATGTCCACAGCCTCTGCATCTCCTGTACCATGTCCACAGCCTCTGCATCTCCTGTACCATGTGCGCAGCCTCTGCATCTCCTGTACCATGTCCTCAGCCTCTGCATCTCCTGTACCATATACAAAGGCTCTGCATCTCCTGTACCATGTCCACAGCCTCTGCATCTCATGTACCATGTCCGCAGCCTTTGCATCTCCTGTACCATATCCGCAGCCTCTTACATGTCCTGTACCATATCCACAGCCTCTGCATCTCCTGTACCATGTCCACAGCCTCTGCATCTCCTGTACCATGTCCACAGCCTCTGCATCTCCTGTACCATGTCCACAGCCTCTGCATCTCCTGTACCATGTCCGCTGCCTCTGCATCTCCTGTACCATGTCCACAGCCTCTGCATCTCCTGTACCATGTCCGCAGCCTCTGCATCTCCTGTACCATGTCCGCAGCCTCTGCATCTCCTGTACCATGTCGGCAGTCTCTGCATCTCCTGTACCATGTCCGCAGCCTCTGCATCTCCTTTACCATGTCCACAGCCTCTGCATCTCCTGTACCATATCCAAAGCCTCTGCATCTCCTGTACCATGTCCACAGCCTCTGCATCTCCTGTACCATGTCCGCTCCCTCTGCATCTCCTGTACCATGTACACAGCCTCTTCATCTCCTGTACCATATCCAAAGCCTCTGCATCTCCTGTACCATGTCCACAGCCTCTGCATCTCCTGTACCATGTCCGCAGCCTCTGCATCTCCTGTACCATGTCCGCAGCCTCTGCATCTCCTGTACCATGTCCACAGCCTCTGCATCTCCTGTACCATGTCCACAGCCTCTGCATCTCCTGTACCATGTCCACAGCCTCTGCATCTCATGTTCCATGTCCACAGCCTCTGCATCTCATGTTCCATGTCCACAGCCTCTGCATCTCCTGTACCATGTCCACAGCCTCTGCATCTCCTGTACCGTGTCCACTGCCTCTGCATCTCCTGTACCGTGTCCACAGCCTCTGCATCTCCTGTACCATGTCCACAGCCTCTGCATCTCCTGTACCATGTCCACAGCCTCTGCATCTCCTGTACCATGTCCACAGCCTCTGCATCTCCTGTACCATGTCCGCAGCCTCTGCATCTCCTGTGCCATGTCCACAGCCTCTGCATCTCCTGTACCATATCCAAAGCCTCTGCATCTCCTGTACCATGTCCACAGCCTCTGCATCTCCTGTACCATGTCCGCTGCCTCTGCATCTCCTGTACCATGTCCGCACCCTCTGCATCTCCTGTACCATGTCCGCAGCCTCTGCATCTCCTGTACCATGTCCGCAGCCTCTGCATCTCCTGTACCATGTCCGCAGCCTCTACATCTCCTGTACCATGTCCACAGCCTCTGCATCTCCTGTACCACGTCCACAGCCTCTAACATGTCCTTCTGTACCATGTCCGCAGCCTCTGCATCTCCTGTACCATGTCCGCAGCCTCTGCATCTCCTGTACCATGTCCACTGCCTCTGCATCTCCTGTACCATGTCCACAGCCTCTGCATCTCCTGTACCATGTCCACAGCCTCTGCATCTCCTGTACCATGTGCGCAGCCTCTGCATCTCCTGTACCATGTCCGCTGCCTCTGCATCTCATGTACCATGTCTGCAGCCTCTGCATCTACTGTACCATATCCACAGCCTCTTACATGTCCTGTACCATATCCACAGCCTCTGCATCTCCTGTACCATGTCCACAGCCTCTGCATCTCCTGTACCATGTCCACAGCCTCTGCATCTCCTGTACCATGTCCGCAGCCTCTGCATCTCCTGTACCATGTCCGCAGCCTCTGCATCTCCTGTACCATGTCCGCAGCCACTGCATCTCCTGTACCATGTCCTCAGCCTCTGCATCTCCTGTACCATGTCCGCTGCCTCTGCATCTCCTGTACCATGTCCACAGCCTCTGCATCTACTGTACCATGTCCGCAGCCTCTGCATCTCCTGTACCATGTCCGCAGCCTCTGCATCTCCTGTACCATGTCGGCAGCCTCTGCATCTCCTGTACCATGTCCGCAGCCTCTGCATCTCCTTTACCATGTCCACAGCCTCTGCATCTCCTGTACCATATCCAAAGCCTCTGCATCTCCTGTACCATGTCCACAGCCTCTGCATCTCCTGTACCATGTCCGCTCCCTCTGCATCTCCTGTACCATGTACACAGCCTCTTCATCTCCTGTACCATATCCAAAGCCTCTGCATCTCCTGTACCATGTCCACAGCCTCTGCATCTCCTGTACCATGTCCGCAGCCTCTGCATCTCCTGTACCATGTCCGCAGCCTCTGCATCTCCTGTACCATGTCCACAGCCTCTGCATCTCCTGTACCATGTCCACAGCCTCTGCATCTCCTGTACCATGTCCACAGCCTCTGCATCTCATGTTCCATGTCCACAGCCTCTGCATCTCCTGTACCTTGTCCACAGCCTCTGCATCTCCTGTACCGTGTCCACTGCCTCTGCATCTCCTGTACCGTGTCCACAGCCTCTGCATCTCCTGTACCATTTCCACAGCCTCTGCATCTCCTGTACCATGTCCACAGCCTCTGCATCTCCTGTACCATATCCAAAGCCTCTGCATCTCCTGTACCATGTCCACTGCCTCTGCATCTCCTGTACCATGTCCACAGCCTCTGCATCTCCTGTACCATGTCCACAGCCTCTGCATCTCCTGTACCATGTCCACAGCCTCTGCATCTCGTGTACCATGTCCGCAGCCTCTGCATCTCGTGTACCATGTCCACAGCCTCTGCATCTCCTGTACCATATCCGCAGCCTCTGCATCTCCTGTACCATGTCCGCAGCCTCTGCATCTCCTGTACCATGTCCGCAGCCTCTGCATCTCCTGTACCATGTCCGCTGCCTCTGCATCTCCTGTACCATGTCCACAGCCTCTGCATCTCCTGTACCATGTCCGCAGCCTCTGCATCTCCTGTACCATGTCCGCAGCCTCTGCATCTCCTGTACCATGTCGGCAGCCTCTGCATCTCCTGTACCATGTCCGCAGCCTCTGCATCTCCTTTACCATGTCCACAGCCTCTGCATCTCCTGTACCATATCCAAAGCCTCTGCATCTCCTGTACCATGTCCACAGCCTCTGCATCTCCTGTACCATGTCCGCTCCCTCTGCATCTCCTGTACCATGTACACAGCCTCTTCATCTCCTGTACCATATCCAAAGCCTCTGCATCTCCTGTACCATGTCCACAGCCTCTGCATCTCCTGTACCATGTCCGCAGCCTCTGCATCTCCTGTACCATGTCCGCAGCCTCTGCATCTCCTGTACCATGTCCACAGCCTCTGCATCTCCTGTACCATGTCCACAGCCTCTGCATCTCCTGTACCATGTCCACAGCCTCTGCATCTCATGTTCCATGTCCACAGCCTCTGCATCTCCTGTACCTTGTCCACAGCCTCTGCATCTCCTGTACCGTGTCCACTGCCTCTGCATCTCCTGTACCGTGTCCACAGCCTCTGCATCTCCTGTACCATTTCCACAGCCTCTGCATCTCCTGTACCATGTCCACAGCCTCTGCATCTCCTGTACCATATCCAAAGCCTCTGCATCTCCTGTACCATGTCCACTGCCTCTGCATCTCCTGTACCATGTCCACAGCCTCTGCATCTCCTGTACCATGTCCACAGCCTCTGCATCTCCTGTACCATGTCCACAGCCTCTGCATCTCGTGTACCATGTCCGCAGCCTCTGCATCTCCTGTACCATGTCCGCAGCCTCTGCATCTCCTGTACCATGTCCACAGCCTCTGCATCTCGTGTACCATGTCCACAGCCTCTGCATCTCCTGTACCATATCCGCAGCCTCTGCATCTCCTGTACCATGTCCGCAGCCTCTGCATCTCCTGTACCATGTCCGCAGCCTCTGCATCTCCTGTACCATGTCCACAGCCTCTGCATCTCATGTACCACGTCCAAAGCCTCTGCATTTCCTGTACCACGTCCACAGCCTCTGCATCTCCTGTACCATGTCCACAGCCTCTGCATCTCATGTACCATGTGCACAGCCTCTGCATCTCCTGTACCATGTCCACAGCCTCTGCATCTCCTGTACCACGTCCACAGCCTCTCCATCTCCTGTACCATGTCCACAGCCTCTGCATCTCCTGTACCATGTCCACAGCCTCTGCATCTCCTGTACCATGTCCGCTGCCTCTGCATCTCCTGTACCATGTCCACAGCCTCTGCATCTCCTGTACCATGTCCACAGCCTCTGCATCTCCTGTACCATGTCCACAGCCTCTGCATCTCCTGTACCATGTGCGCAGCCTCTGCATCTCCTGTACCATGTCCTCAGCCTCTGCATCTCCTGTACCATATCCAAAGGCTCTGCATCTCCTGTACCATGTCCACAGCCTCTGCATCTCCTGTACCATATCCAAAGGCTCTGCATCTCCTGTACCATGTCCGCAGCCTCTGCATCTCCTGTACCATGTCCACAGCCTCTGCATCTCCTGTACCATGTCCACAGCCTCTGCATCTCCTGTACCATGTCCGCAGCCTCTGCATCTCCTGTGCCATGTCCACAGCCTCTGCATCTCCTGTACCATGTCCACAGCCTCTGCATCTCCTGTACCATGTCCGCTGCCTCCGCATCTCATGTACCATGTCCGCAGCCTCTGCATCTCCTGTACCATATCCGCAGCCTCTTACATCTCCTGTACCATGTCCACAGCCTCTGCATCTCCTGTACCACGTCCACAGCCTCTAACATGTCCTTCTGTACCATGTTCGCAGCTTCTGCATCTCCTGTACCATGTCCGCAGCCTCTGCATCTCCTGTACCATGTCCACAGCCTCTGCATCTCCTATACCATGTCCACAGCCTCTGCATCTCCTGTACCATGTCCACTGCCTCTGCATCTCCTGTACCATGTCCACAGCCTCTGCATCTCCTGTACCATGTCCACAGCCTCTGCATCTCCTGTACCATGTCCGCAGCCTCTGCATCTCCTGTACCATGTGCGCAGCCTCTGCATCTCCTGTACCATGTCCTCAGCCTCTGCATCTCCTGTACCATATCCAAAGGCTCTGCATCTCCTGTACCATGTCCGCAGCCTCTGCATCTCCTGTACCATGTCCGCAGCTTCTGCATCTCCTGTACCATGTCCGCAGCCTCTGCATCTCCTGTACCATGTCCACAGCCTCTGCATCTCCTGTACCATGTCCACAGCCTCTGCATCTCCTGTACCATGTCCACAGCCTCTGCATCTCCTGTACCATGTCCACTGCCTCTGCATCTCCTGTACCATGTCCACAGCCTCTGCATCTCCTGTACCATGTCCACAGCCTCTGCATCTCCTGTACCATGTCCGCAGCCTCTGCATCTCCAGTACCATGTGCGCAGCCTCTGCATCTCCTATACCATGTGCGCAGCCTCTGCATCTCCTGTACCATGTCCGCTGCCTCTGCATCTCATGTACCATGTCCGCAGCCTCTGCATCTACTGTACCATATCCGCAGCCTCTGCATCTCCTGTACCATGTCCACAGCCTCTGCATCTCCTGTACCATGTCCACAGCCTCTGCATCTCCTGTACCATGTCCGCAGCCTCTGCATCTCCTGTACCATGTCCGCAGCCTCTGCATCTCCTGTACCATGTCCGCAGCCTCTGCATCTCCTGTACCATGTCCGCTGCCTCTGCAGCTCCTGTACCATGTCCACAGCCTCTGCATCTCCTGTACCATGTCCGCTGCCTCTGCAGCTCCTGTACCATGTCCACAGCCTCTCCATCTCCTGTACCATGTCCACAGCCTCTGCATCTCCTGTACCATGTCCACAGCCTCTGCATCTCCTGTACCATGTCCACAGCCTCTGCATCTCCTGTACCATGTCCGCAGCCTCTGCATCTCCTGTACCATGTCCACAGCCTCTGCATCTCCTTTACCATATCCAAAGCCTCTGCATCTCCTGTACCATGTCCGCAGCCTCTGCATCTCCTGTACCTTGTCCGCAGCCTCTGCATCTCCTGTACCTTGTCCGCAGCCTCTGCATCTCCTGTTCCATGTCCACAGCTTCTGCATCTCCTGTACCATGTCCACAGCCTCTGCATCTCCTGTACCATGTCCACAGCCTCTGCATCTCCTGTACCATGTCCACAGCCTCTGCATCTCCTGTACCATGTCCGCAGCCTCTGCATCTCCCGTACCATGTCCACAGCCTCTGCATCTCCTGTACCATATCCCAAGCCTCTGCATCTCCTGTACCATGTCCACAGCCTCTGCATCTCCTGTACCATGTCCGCTGCCTCTGCATCTCCTGTACCATGTCCACAGCCTCTGCATCTCCTGTACCATATCCAAAGCCTCTGCATCTCCTGTACCATGTCCGCAGCCTCTGCATCTCCTGTACCATGTCCACAGCCTCTGCATCTCCTGTACCATGTCCACAGCCTCTGCATCTCCTGTACCATGTCCGCAGCCTCTGCATCTCCTGTACCATGTCCGCAGCCTCTGCATCTCCTGTACCATGTTTGCAGCCTCTGCATCTCCTGTACCATGTCCGCAGCCTCTGACATGTCCTTCTGTACCATGTCCACAGCCTCTCCATCTCCTGTACCATGTCCACAGCCTCTGCATCTCCTGTACCATGTCCACAGCCTCTGCATCTCCTGTACCATGTCCGCAGCCTCTGCATCTCCTGTACCATGTCCGCAGCCTCTGCATCTCCTGTACCATGTCCGCAGCCTCGGCATCTCCTGTACCATGTCCACAGCCTCTCCATCTCCTGTACCATGTCCGCAGCCGCTGCATCTCCTGTACCATGTCCACAGCCTCTCCATCTGCTGTACCATGTCCACAGCCTCTGCATCTCCTGTACCATGTCCAAAGCCTCTCCATCTCCTGTACCATGTCCACAGCCTCTCCATCTCCTGTACCATGTCCACAGCCTCTGCATCTCCTGTACCATATCCACAGCCTCTCCATCTCCTGTACCATGTCCACAGCCTCTGCATCTCCTGTACCATGTCCACAGCCTCTCCATCTCCTGTACCATGTCCACAGCCTCTCCATCTCCTGTACTATGTCCACAGCCTCTGCATCTCCTGTACCATGTCCGCAGCCTCTGCATCTCCTGTACCATGTCCGCAGCCTCTGCATCTCCCGTACCATGTCCGCTGCCTCTGCAGCTCCTGTACCATGTCCACAGCCTCTCCATCTCCTGTACCATGTCCACAGCCTCTGCATCTCCTGTACCATGTCCACAGCCTCTGCATCTCCTGTACCATGTCCACAGCCTCTGCATCTCCTGTACCATGTCCGCAGCCTCTGCATCTCCTGTACCATGTCCACAGCCTCTGCATCTCCTTTACCATATCCAAAGCCTCTGCATCTCCTGTACCATGTCCGCAGCCTCTGCATCTCCTGTACCATGTCCGCAGCCTCGGCATCTCCTGTACCATGTCCACAGCCTCTCCATCTCCTGTACCATGTCCGCAGTCTCTGCATCTCCTGTACCATGTCCGCAGCCTCTGCATCTCCTGTACCATGTCCACAGCCTCTCCATCTCCTGTACCATGTCCGCAGCCGCTGCATCTCCTGTACCATGTCCACAGCCTCTCCATCTCCTGTACCATGTCCACAGCCTCTGCATCTCCTGTACCATGTCCAAAGCCTCTCCATCTCCTGTACCATGTCCACAGCCTCTCCATCTCCTGTACCATGTCCACAGCCTCTGCATCTCCTGTACCATATCCACAGCCTCTCCATCTCCTGTACCATGTCCACAGCCTCTGCATCTCCTGTACCATGTCCACAGCCTCTCCATCTCCTGTACCATGTCCACAGCCTCTCCATCTCCTGTACCATGTCCACAGCCTCTGCATCTCCTGTACCATGTCCACAGCCTCTGCATCTCCTGTACCATGTCCGCAGCCTCTGCATCTCCTGTACCATGTCCACAGCCTCTCCATCTCCTGTACCATGTCCACAGCCTCTGCATCTCCTGTACCATGTGCGCAGCCTCTGCATCTCCTGTACCATGTGCGCAGCCTCTGCATCTCCTGTACCATGTCCTCAGCCTCTGCATCTCCTGTACCATATCCAAAGGCTCTGCATCTCCTGTACCATGTCCACAGCCTCTGCATCTCATGTACCATGTCCGCAGCCTCTGCATCTCCTGTACCATATCCGCAGCCTCTTACATGTCCTGTACCATATCCACAGCCTCTGCATCTCCTGTACCATGTCCACAGCCTCTGCATCTCCTGTACCATGTCCACAGCCTCTGCATCTCCTGTACCATGTCCGCAGCCTCTGCATCTCCTGTATCATGTCCGCAGCCTCTGCATCTCCTGTACCATGTCCGCAGCCTCTGCATCTCCTGTACCATATCCAAAGCCTCTGCATCTCCTGTACCATGTCCACAGCCTCTGCATCTCCTGTACCATGTCCGCTGCCTCTGCATCTCCTGTACCATGTCCTCAGCCTCTGCATCTCCTGTACCATATCCGCAGCCTCTTACATGTCCTGTACCATATCCACAGCCTCTGCATCTCCTGTACCATGTCCACAGCCTCTGCATCTCCTGTACCATGTCCACAGCCTCTGCATCTCCTGTACCATGTCCACAGCCTCTGCATCTCATGTTCCATGTCCACAGCCTCTGCATCTCCTGTACCATGTCCACAGCCTCTGCATCTCCTGAACCATGTCCACAGCCTCTGCATCTCCTGTACCATGTCCAAAGCCTCTGCATCTCCTGTACCATGTCCACAGCCTCTGCATCTCCTGTACCATGTCCACAGCCTCTGCATCTCCTGTACCATGTCCACAGCCTCTGCATCTCGTGTACCATGTCCGCAGCCTCTGCATCTCCTGTACCATGTCCGCAGCCTCTGCATCTCCTGTACCATGTCGGCAGCCTCTGCATCTCCTGTACCATGTCCGCAGCCTCTGCATCTCCTTTACCATGTCCACAGCCTCTGCATCTCCTGTACCATATCCAAAGCCTCTGCATCTCCTGTACCATGTCCACAGCCTCTGCATCTCCTGTACCATGTCCGCTCCCTCTGCATCTCCTGTACCATGTACACAGCCTCTTCATCTCCTGTACCATATCCAAAGCCTCTGCATCTCCTGTACCATGTCCACAGCCTCTGCATCTCCTGTACCATGTCCGCAGCCTCTGCATCTCCTGTACCATGTCCGCAGCCTCTGCATCTCCTGTACCATGTCCACAGCCTCTGCATCTCCTGTACCATGTCCACAGCCTCTGCATCTCCTGTACCATGTCCACAGCCTCTGCATCTCATGTTCCATGTCCACAGCCTCTGCATCTCCTGTACCATGTCCACAGCCTCTGACATGTCCTTCTGTACCATGTCCACAGCCTCTCCATCTCCTGTACCATGTCCACAGCCTCTGCATCTCCTGTACCATGTCCACAGCCTCTGCATCTCCTGTACCATGTCCGCAGCCTCTGCATCTCCTGTACCATGTCCGCAGCCTCTGCATCTCCTGTACCATGTCCGCAGCCTCTGCATCTCCTGTACCATGTCCGCAGCCTCTGCATCTCCTGTACCATGTCCGCAGCCTCTGCATCTCCTGTACCATGTCCGCAGCCTCTGCATCTCCTGTACCATGTCCGCAGCCTCTGCATCTCCTGTACCATGTCCGCAGCCTCTTCATCTCCTGTACCATGTCCACAGCCTCTGCATCTCCTGTACCATGTCCGCAGCCTCTGCATCTCCTGTACCATGTCCGCAGCCTCTGCATCTCCTGTACCATGTCCGCAGCCTCTGCATCTCCTGTACCATGTCCACAGCCTCTGACATGTCCTTCTGTACCATGTCCACAGCCTCTCCATCTCCTGTACCATGTCCACAGCCTCTGCATCTCCTGTACCATGTCCACAGCCTCTGCATCTCCTGTACCATGTCCGCAGCCTCTGCATCTCCTGTACCATGTCCGCAGCCTCTGCATCTCCTGTACCATGTCCGCAGCCTCTGCAACTCCTGTACCATGTCCGCAGCCTCTGCATCTCCTGTACCATGTCCGCAGCCTCTGACATGTCCTTCTGTACCATGTCCACAGCCTCTCCATCTCCTGTACCATGTCCACAGCCTCTGCATCTCCTGTACCATGTCCACAGCCTCTGCATCTCCTGTACCATGTCCGCAGCCTCTGCATCTCCTGTACCATGTCCGCAGCCTCTGCATCTCCTGTACCATGTCCACAGCCTCTGCATCTCCTGTACCATGTCCACAGCCTCTCCATCTCCTGTACCATGTCCGCAGCCTCTGCATCTCCTGTACCATGTCCACAGCCTCTCCATCTCCTGTACCATGTCCGCAGCCGCTGCATCTCCTGTACCATGTCCACAGCCTCTCCATCTCCTGTACCATGTCCACAGCCTCTCCATCTCCTGTACCATGTCCACAGCCTCTGCATCTCCTGTACCATGTCCACAGCCTCTCCATCTCCTGTACCATGTCCACAGCCTCTCCATCTCCTGTACCATGTCCGCAGCCTCTGCATCTCCTGTACCATGTCCGCAGCCTCTGCATCTCCTGTACCATGTCCGCAGCCTCTTCATCTCCTGTACCATGTCCACAGCCTCTGCATCTCCTGTACCATGTCCGCAGCCTCTGCATCTCCTGTACCATGTCCGCAGCCTCTGCATCTCCTGTACCATGTCCGCAGCCTCTGCATCTCCTGTACCATGTCCGCAGCCTCTCCATCTCCTGTACCATGTCCACAGCCTCTGCATCTCCTGTACCATGTCCACAGCCTCTCCATCTCCTGTACCATGTCCACAGCCTCTCCATCTCCTGTACCATGTCCACAGCCTCTGCATCTCCTGTACCATGTCCACAGCCTCTGCATCTCCTGTACCACGTCCAAAGCCTCTGCATCTCCTGTACCACGTCCACAGCCTCTGCATCTCCTGTACCATGTCCACAGCCTCTGCATCTCATGTACCATGTGCACAGCCTCTGCATCTCCTGTACCATGTCCACAGCCTCTGCATCTCCTGTACCATGTCCACAGCCTCTCCATCTCCTGTACCATGTCCACAGCCTCTGCATCTCCTGTACCATGTCCACAGCCTCTGCATTTCCTGTACCATGTCCGCTGCCTCTGCATCTCCTGTATCATGTCCACAGCCTCTGCATCTCCTGTACCATGTCCACAGCCTCTGCATCTCCTGTACCATGTGCGCAGCCTCTGCATCTCCTGTACCATGTCCTCAGCCTCTGCATCTCCTGTACCATGTCCGCAGCCTCTGCATCTCCTGTACCATGTCCGCAGCCTCTGCATCTCCTGTACCATGTTTGCAGCCTCTGCATCTCCTGTACCATGTCCGCAGCCTCTGACATGTCCTTCTGTACCATGTCCACAGCCTCTCCATCTCCTGTACCATGTCCACAGCCTCTGCATCTCCTGTACCATGTCCACAGCCTCTGCATCTCCTGTACCATGTCCGCAGCCTCTGCATCTCCTGTACCATGTCCGCAGCCTCTGCATCTCCTGTACCATGTCCGCAGCCTCGGCATCTCCTGTACCATGTCCACAGCCTCTCCATCTCCTGTACCATGTCCGCAGTCTCTGCATCTCCTGTACCATGTCCGCAGCCTCTGCATCTCCTGTACCATGTCCACAGCCTCTCCATCTCCTGTACCATGTCCGCAGCCGCTGCATCTCCTGTACCATGTCCACAGCCTCTCCATCTCCTGTACCATGTCCACAGCCTCTGCATCTCCTGTACCATGTCCAAAGCCTCTCCATCTCCTGTACCATGTCCACAGCCTCTCCATCTCCTGTACCATGTCCACAGCCTCTGCATCTCCTGTACCATATCCACAGCCTCTCCATCTCCTGTACCATGTCCACAGCCTCTGCATCTCCTGTACCATGTCCACAGCCTCTCCATCTCCTGTACCATGTCCACAGCCTCTCCATCTCCTGTACCATGTCCACAGCCTCTGCATCTCCTGTACCATGTCCACAGCCTCTGCATCTCCTGTACCATGTCCGCTGCCTCTGCAGCTCCTGTACCATGTCCACAGCCTCTGCATCTCCTGTACCATGTCCGCTGCCTCTGCAGCTCCTGTACCATGTCCACAGCCTCTCCATCTCCTGTACCATGTCCACAGCCTCTGCATCTCCTGTACCATGTCCACAGCCTCTGCATCTCCTGTACCATGTCCACAGCCTCTGCATCTCCTGTACCATGTCCGCAGCCTCTGCATCTCCTGTACCATGTCCACAGCCTCTGCATCTCCTTTACCATATCCAAAGCCTCTGCATCTCCTGTACCATGTCCGCAGCCTCTGCATCTCCTGTACCTTGTCCGCAGCCTCTGCATCTCCTGTACCTTGTCTGCAGCCTCTGCATCTCCTGTTCCATGTCCACAGCTTCTGCATCTCCTGTACCATGTCCACAGCCTCTGCATCTCCTGTACCATGTCCACAGCCTCTGCATCTCCTGTACCATGTCCACAGCCTCTGCATCTCCTGTACCATGTCCGCAGCCTCTGCATCTCCCGTACCATGTCCACAGCCTCTGCATCTCCTGTACCATATCCCAAGCCTCTGCATCTCCTGTACCATGTCCACAGCCTCTGCATCTCCTGTACCATGTCCGCTGCCTCTGCATCTCCTGTACCATGTCCACAGCCTCTGCATCTCCTGTACCATATCCAAAGCCTCTGCATCTCCTGTACCATGTCCGCAGCCTCTGCATCTCCTGTACCATGTCCACAGCCTCTGCATCTCCTGTACCATGTCCACAGCCTCTGCATCTCCTGTACCATGTCCGCAGCCTCTGCATCTCCTGTACCATGTCTGCAGCCTCTGCATCTCCTGTACCATGTTTGCAGCCTCTGCATCTCCTGTACCATGTCCGCAGCCTCTGACATGTCCTTCTGTACCATGTCCACAGCCTCTCCATCTCCTGTACCATGTCCACAGCCTCTGCATCTCCTGTACCATGTCCACAGCCTCTGCATCTCCTGTACCATGTCCGCAGCCTCTGCATCTCCTGTACCATGTCCGCAGCCTCTGCATCTCCTGTACCATGTCCGCAGCCTCGGCATCTCCTGTACCATGTCCACAGCCTCTCCATCTCCTGTACCATGTCCGCAGTCTCTGCATCTCCTGTACCATGTCCGCAGCCTCTGCATCTCCTGTACCATGTCCACAGCCTCTCCATCTCCTGTACCATGTCCGCAGCCGCTGCATCTCCTGTACCATGTCCACAGCCTCTCCATCTCCTGTACCATGTCCACAGCCTCTGCATCTCCTGTACCATGTCCAAAGCCTCTCCATCTCCTGTACCATGTCCACAGCCTCTCCATCTCCTGTACCATGTCCACAGCCTCTGCATCTCCTGTACCATATCCACAGCCTCTCCATCTCCTGTACCATGTCCACAGCCTCTGCATCTCCTGTACCATGTCCACAGCCTCTCCATCTCCTGTACCATGTCCACAGCCTCTCCATCTCCTGTACCATGTCCACAGCCTCTGCATCTCCTGTACCATGTCCACAGCCTCTGCATCTCCTGTACCATGTCCGCAGCCTCTGCATCTCCTGTACCATGTCCACAGCCTCTCCATCTCCTGTACCATGTCCACAGCCTCTGCATCTCCTGTACCATGTGCGCAGCCTCTGCATCTCCTGTACCATGTGCGCAGCCTCTGCATCTCCTGTACCATGTCCTCAGCCTCTGCATCTCCTGTACCATATCCAAAGGCTCTGCATCTCCTGTACCATGTCCACAGCCTCTGCATCTCATGTACCATGTCCGCAGCCTCTGCATCTCCTGTACCATATCCGCAGCCTCTTACATGTCCTGTACCATATCCACAGCCTCTGCATCTCCTGTACCATGTCCACAGCCTCTGCATCTCCTGTACCATGTCCACAGCCTCTGCATCTCCTGTACCATGTCCGCAGCCTCTGCATCTCCTGTATCATGTCCGCAGCCTCTGCATCTCCTGTACCATGTCCGCAGCCTCTGCATCTCCTGTACCATATCCAAAGCCTCTGCATCTCCTGTACCATGTCCACAGCCTCTGCATCTCCTGTACCATGTCCGCTGCCTCTGCATCTCCTGTACCATGTCCTCAGCCTCTGCATCTCCTGTACCATATCCGCAGCCTCTTACATGTCCTGTACCATATCCACAGCCTCTGCATCTCCTGTACCATGTCCACAGCCTCTGCATCTCCTGTACCATGTCCACAGCCTCTGCATCTCCTGTACCATGTCCACAGCCTCTGCATCTCATGTTCCATGTCCACAGCCTCTGCATCTCCTGTACCATGTCCACAGCCTCTGCATCTCCTGAACCATGTCCACAGCCTCTGCATCTCCTGTACCATGTCCAAAGCCTCTGCATCTCCTGTACCATGTCCACAGCCTCTGCATCTCCTGTACCATGTCCACAGCCTCTGCATCTCCTGTACCATGTCCACAGCCTCTGCATCTCGTGTACCATGTCCGCAGCCTCTGCATCTCCTGTACCATGTCCGCAGCCTCTGCATCTCCTGTACCATGTCGGCAGCCTCTGCATCTCCTGTACCATGTCCGCAGCCTCTGCATCTCCTTTACCATGTCCACAGCCTCTGCATCTCCTGTACCATATCCAAAGCCTCTGCATCTCCTGTACCATGTCCACAGCCTCTGCATCTCCTGTACCATGTCCGCTCCCTCTGCATCTCCTGTACCATGTACACAGCCTCTTCATCTCCTGTACCATATCCAAAGCCTCTGCATCTCCTGTACCATGTCCACAGCCTCTGCATCTCCTGTACCATGTCCGCAGCCTCTGCATCTCCTGTACCATGTCCGCAGCCTCTGCATCTCCTGTACCATGTCCACAGCCTCTGCATCTCCTGTACCATGTCCACAGCCTCTGCATCTCCTGTACCATGTCCACAGCCTCTGCATCTCATGTTCCATGTCCACAGCCTCTGCATCTCCTGTACCATGTCCACAGCCTCTGACATGTCCTTCTGTACCATGTCCACAGCCTCTCCATCTCCTGTACCATGTCCACAGCCTCTGCATCTCCTGTACCATGTCCACAGCCTCTGCATCTCCTGTACCATGTCCGCAGCCTCTGCATCTCCTGTACCATGTCCGCAGCCTCTGCATCTCCTGTACCATGTCCGCAGCCTCTGCATCTCCTGTACCATGTCCGCAGCCTCTGCATCTCCTGTACCATGTCCGCAGCCTCTGCATCTCCTGTACCATGTCCGCAGCCTCTGCATCTCCTGTACCATGTCCGCAGCCTCTGCATCTCCTGTACCATGTCCGCAGCCTCTTCATCTCCTGTACCATGTCCACAGCCTCTGCATCTCCTGTACCATGTCCGCAGCCTCTGCATCTCCTGTACCATGTCCGCAGCCTCTGCATCTCCTGTACCATGTCCGCAGCCTCTGCATCTCCTGTACCATGTCCACAGCCTCTGACATGTCCTTCTGTACCATGTCCACAGCCTCTCCATCTCCTGTACCATGTCCACAGCCTCTGCATCTCCTGTACCATGTCCACAGCCTCTGCATCTCCTGTACCATGTCCGCAGCCTCTGCATCTCCTGTACCATGTCCGCAGCCTCTGCATCTCCTGTACCATGTCCGCAGCCTCTGCAACTCCTGTACCATGTCCGCAGCCTCTGCATCTCCTGTACCATGTCCACAGCCTCTGACATGTCCTTCTGTACCATGTCCACAGCCTCTCCATCTCCTGTACCATGTCCACAGCCTCTGCATCTCCTGTACCATGTCCACAGCCTCTGCATCTCCTGTACCATGTCCGCAGCCTCTGCATCTCCTGTACCATGTCCGCAGCCTCTGCATCTCCTGTACCATGTCCACAGCCTCTGCATCTCCTGTACCATGTCCACAGCCTCTCCATCTCCTGTACCATGTCCGCAGCCTCTGCATCTCCTGTACCATGTCCACAGCCTCTCCATCTCCTGTACCATGTCCGCAGCCGCTGCATCTCCTGTACCATGTCCACAGCCTCTCCATCTCCTGTACCATGTCCACAGCCTCTCCATCTCCTGTACCATGTCCACAGCCTCTGCATCTCCTGTACCATGTCCACAGCCTCTCCATCTCCTGTACCATGTCCACAGCCTCTCCATCTCCTGTACCATGTCCGCAGCCTCTGCATCTCCTGTACCATGTCCGCAGCCTCTGCATCTCCTGTACCATGTCCGCAGCCTCTTCATCTCCTGTACCATGTCCACAGCCTCTGCATCTCCTGTACCATGTCCGCAGCCTCTGCATCTCCTGTACCATGTCCGCAGCCTCTGCATCTCCTGTACCATGTCCGCAGCCTCTGCATCTCCTGTACCATGTCCACAGCCTCTCCATCTCCTGTACCATGTCCACAGCCTCTGCATCTCCTGTACCATGTCCACAGCCTCTCCATCTCCTGTACCATGTCCACAGCCTCTCCATCTCCTGTACCATGTCCACAGCCTCTGCATCTCCTGTACCATGTCCACAGCCTCTGCATCTCCTGTACCACGTCCAAAGCCTCTGCATCTCCTGTACCACGTCCACAGCCTCTGCATCTCCTGTACCATGTCCACAGCCTCTGCATCTCATGTACCATGTGCACAGCCTCTGCATCTCCTGTACCATGTCCACAGCCTCTGCATCTCCTGTACCATGTCCACAGCCTCTCCATCTCCTGTACCATGTCCACAGCCTCTGCATCTCCTGTACCATGTCCACAGCCTCTGCATTTCCTGTACCATGTCCGCTGCCTCTGCATCTCCTGTATCATGTCCACAGCCTCTGCATCTCCTGTACCATGTCCACAGCCTCTGCATCTCCTGTACCATGTGCGCAGCCTCTGCATCTCCTGTACCATGTCCTCAGCCTCTGCATCTCCTGTACCATATACAAAGGCTCTGCATCTCCTGTACCATGTCCACAGCCTCTGCATCTCATGTACCATGTCCGCAGCCTTTGCATCTCCTGTACCATATCCGCAGCCTCTTACATGTCCTGTACCATATCCACAGCCTCTGCATCTCCTGTACCATGTCCACAGCCTCTGCATCTCCTGTACCATGTCCACAGCCTCTGCATCTCCTGTACCATGTCCACAGCCTCTGCATCTCCTGTACCATGTCCGCAGCCTCTGCATCTCCTGTGCCATGTCCACAGCCTCTGCATCTCCTGTACCATATCCAAAGCCTCTGCATCTCCTGTACCATGTCCACAGCCTCTGCATCTCCTGTACCATGTCCGCTGCCTCTGCATCTCCTGTACCATGTCCGCACCCTCTGCATCTCCTGTACCATGTCCGCAGCCTCTGCATCTCCTGTACCATGTCCGCAGCCTCTGCATCTCCTGTACCATGTCCACAGCCTCTGCATCTCCTGTACCATGTCCACTGCCTCTGCATCTCCTGTACCACGTCCACAGCCTCTAACATGTCCTTCTGTACCATGTCCGCAGCCTCTGCATCTCCTGTACCATGTCCGCAGCCTCTGCATCTCCTGTACCATGTCCACTGCCTCTGCATCTCCTGTACCATGTCCACAGCCTCTGCATCTCCTGTACCATGTCCACAGCCTCTGCATCTCCTGTACCATGTGCGCAGCCTCTGCATCTCCTGTACCATGTCCGCTGCCTCTGCATCTCATGTACCATGTCTGCAGCCTCTGCATCTACTGTACCATATCCACAGCCTCTTACATGTCCTGTACCATATCCACAGCCTCTGCATCTCCTGTACCATGTCCACAGCCTCTGCATCTCCTGTACCATGTCCACAGCCTCTGCATCTCCTGTACCATGTCCGCAGCCTCTGCATCTCCTGTACCATGTCCGCAGCCTCTGCATCTCCTGTACCATGTCCGCAGCCACTGCATCTCCTGTACCATGTCCTCAGCCTCTGCATCTCCTGTACCATGTCCGCTGCCTCTGCATCTCCTGTACCATGTCCACAGCCTCTGCATCTCCTGTACCATGTCCGCAGCCTCTGCATCTCCTGTACCATGTCCGCAGCCTCTGCATCTCCTGTACCATGTCGGCAGCCTCTGCATCTCCTGTACCATGTCGGCAGCCTCTGCATCTCCTTTACCATGTCCACAGCCTCTGCATCTCCTGTACCATATCCAAAGCCTCTGCATCTCCTGTACCATGTCCACAGCCTCTGCATCTCCTGTACCATGTCCGCTCCCTCTGCATCTCCTGTACCATGTACACAGCCTCTTCATCTCCTGTACCATATCCAAAGCCTCTGCATCTCCTGTACCATGTCCACAGCCTCTGCATCTCCTGTACCATGTCCGCAGCCTCTGCATCTCCTGTACCATGTCCGCAGCCTCTGCATCTCCTGTACCATGTCCACAGCCTCTGCATCTCCTGTACCATGTCCACAGCCTCTGCATCTCCTGTACCATGTCCACAGCCTCTGCATCTCATGTTCCATGTCCACAGCCTCTGCATCTCCTGTACCATGTCCACAGCCTCTGCATCTCCTGTACCGTGTCCACTGCCTCTGCATCTCCTGTACCGTGTCCACAGCCTCTGCATCTCCTGTACCATTTCCACAGCCTCTGCATCTCCTGTACCATGTCCACAGCCTCTGCATCTCCTGTACCATATCCAAAGCCTCTGCATCTCCTGTACCATGTCCACTGCCTCTGCATCTCCTGTACCATGTCCACAGCCTCTGCATCTCCTGTACCATGTCCACAGCCTCTGCATCTCCTGTACCATGTCCACAGCCTCTGCATCTCGTGTACCATGTCCGCAGCCTCTGCATCTCCTGTACCATGTCCGCAGCCTCTGCATCTCCTGTACCATGTCCACAGCCTCTGCATCTCGTGTACCATGTCCACAGCCTCTGCATCTCCTGTACCATATCCGCAGCCTCTGCATCTCCTGTACCATGTCCGCAGCCTCTGCATCTCCTGTACCATGTCCGCAGCCTCTGCATCTCCTGTACCATGTCCACAGCCTCTGCATCTCATGTACCACGTCCAAAGCCTCTGCATCTCCTGTACCACGTCCACAGCCTCTGCATCTCCTGTACCATGTCCACAGCCTCTGCATCTCATGTACCATGTGCACAGCCTCTGCATCTCCTGTACCATGTCCACAGCCTCTGCATCTCCTGTACCACGTCCACAGCCTCTCCATCTCCTGTACCATGTCCACAGCCTCTGCATCTCCTGTACCATGTCCACAGCCTCTGCATCTCCTGTACCATGTCCGCTGCCTCTGCATCTCCTGTACCATGTCCACAGCCTCTGCATCTCCTGTACCATGTCCACAGCCTCTGCATCTCCTGTACCATGTCCACAGCCTCTGCATCTCCTGTACCATGTGCGCAGCCTCTGCATCTCCTGTACCATGTCCTCAGCCTCTGCATCTCCTGTACCATATCCAAAGGCTCTGCATCTCCTGTACCATGTCCACAGCCTCTGCATCTCCTGTACCATATCCAAAGGCTCTGCATCTCCTGTACCATGTCCGCAGCCTCTGCATCTCCTGTACCATGTCCACAGCCTCTGCATCTCCTGTACCATGTCCACAGCCTCTGCATCTCCTGTACCATGTCCGCAGCCTCTGCATCTCCTGTGCCATGTCCACAGCCTCTGCATCTCCTGTACCATGTCCACAGCCTCTGCATCTCCTGTACCATGTCCGCTGCCTCCGCATCTCATGTACCATGTCCGCAGCCTCTGCATCTCCTGTACCATATCCGCAGCCTCTTACATCTCCTGTACCATGTCCACAGCCTCTGCATCTCCTGTACCACGTCCACAGCCTCTAACATGTCCTTCTGTACCATGTTCGCAGCTTCTGCATCTCCTGTACCATGTCCACTGCCTCTGCATCTCCTGTACCATGTCCACAGCCTCTGCATCTCCTGTACCATGTCCACAGCCTCTGCATCTCCTGTACCATGTCCGCAGCCTCTGCATCTCCAGTACCATGTGCGCAGCCTCTGCATCTCCTATACCATGTGCGCAGCCTCTGCATCTCCTGTACCATGTCCGCTGCCTCTGCATCTCATGTACCATGTCCGCAGCCTCTGCATCTACTGTACCATATCCGCAGCCTCTGCATCTCCTGTACCATGTCCACAGCCTCTGCATCTCCTGTACCATGTCCACAGCCTCTGCATCTCCTGTACCATGTCCGCAGCCTCTGCATCTCCTGTACCATGTCCGCAGCCTCTGCATCTCCTGTACCATGTCCGCAGCCTCTGCATCTCCTGTACCATGTCCGCTGCCTCTGCAGCTCCTGTACCATGTCCACAGCCTCTGCATCTCCTGTACCATGTCCGCTGCCTCTGCAGCTCCTGTACCATGTCCACAGCCTCTCCATCTCCTGTACCATGTCCACAGCCTCTGCATCTCCTGTACCATGTCCACAGCCTCTGCATCTCCTGTACCATGTCCACAGCCTCTGCATCTCCTGTACCATGTCCGCAGCCTCTGCATCTCCTGTACCATGTCCACAGCCTCTGCATCTCCTTTACCATATCCAAAGCCTCTGCATCTCCTGTACCATGTCCGCAGCCTCTGCATCTCCTGTACCTTGTCCGCAGCCTCTGCATCTCCTGTACCTTGTCCGCAGCCTCTGCATCTCCTGTTCCATGTCCACAGCTTCTGCATCTCCTGTACCATGTCCACAGCCTCTGCATCTCCTGTACCATGTCCACAGCCTCTGCATCTCCTGTACCATGTCCACAGCCTCTGCATCTCCTGTACCATGTCCGCAGCCTCTGCATCTCCCGTACCATGTCCACAGCCTCTGCATCTCCTGTACCATATCCCAAGCCTCTGCATCTCCTGTACCATGTCCACAGCCTCTGCATCTCCTGTACCATGTCCGCTGCCTCTGCATCTCCTGTACCATGTCCACAGCCTCTACATCTCCTGTACCATATCCAAAGCCTCTGCATCTCCTGTACCATGTCCGCAGCCTCTGCATCTCCTGTACCATGTCCACAGCCTCTGCATCTCCTGTACCATGTCCACAGCCTCTGCATCTCCTGTACCATGTCCGCAGCCTCTGCATCTCCTGTACCATGTCCGCAGCCTCTGCATCTCCTGTACCATGTTTGCAGCCTCTGCATCTCCTGTACCATGTCCGCAGCCTCTGACATGTCCTTCTGTACCATGTCCACAGCCTCTCCATCTCCTGTACCATGTCCACAGCCTCTGCATCTCCTGTACCATGTCCACAGCCTCTGCATCTCCTGTACCATGTCCGCAGCCTCTGCATCTCCTGTACCATGTCCGCAGCCTCTGCATCTCCTGTACCATGTCCGCAGCCTCGGCATCTCCTGTACCATGTCCACAGCCTCTCCATCTCCTGTACCATGTCCGCAGTCTCTGCATCTCCTGTACCATGTCCGCAGCCTCTGCATCTCCTGTACCATGTCCACAGCCTCTCCATCTCCTGTACCATGTCCGCAGCCGCTGCATCTCCTGTACCATGTCCACAGCCTCTCCATCTCCTGTACCATGTCCACAGCCTCTGCATCTCCTGTACCATGTCCAAAGCCTCTCCATCTCCTGTACCATGTCCACAGCCTCTCCATCTCCTGTACCATGTCCACAGCCTCTGCATCTCCTGTACCATATCCACAGCCTCTCCATCTCCTGTACCATGTCCACAGCCTCTGCATCTCCTGTACCATGTCCACAGCCTCTGCATCTCCTGTACCATGTCCACAGCCTCTCCATCTCCTGTACCATGTCCACAGCCTCTCCATCTCCTGTACTATGTCCACAGCCTCTGCATCTCCTGTACCATGTCCGCAGCCTCTGCATCTCCTGTACCATGTCCGCAGCCTCTGCATCTCCCGTACCATGTCCGCTGCCTCTGCAGCTCCTGTACCATGTCCACAGCCTCTCCATCTCCTGTACCATGTCCACAGCCTCTGCATCTCCTGTACCATGTCCACAGCCTCTGCATCTCCTGTACCATGTCCACAGCCTCTGCATCTCCTGTACCATGTCCGCAGCCTCTGCATCTCCTGTACCATGTCCACAGCCTCTGCATCTCCTTTACCATATCCAAAGCCTCTGCATCTCCTGTACCATGTCCACAGCCTCTGCATCTCCTGTACCATGTCCGCAGCCTCTGCATCTCCTGTACCATGTCCGCAGCCTCTGCATCTCCTGTACCATGTTTGCAGCCTCTGCATCTCCTGTACCATGTCCGCAGCCTCTGACATGTCCTTCTGTACCATGTCCACAGCCTCTCCATCTCCTGTACCATGTCCACAGCCTCTGCATCTCCTGTACCATGTCCACAGCCTCTGCATCTCCTGTACCATGTCCGCAGCCTCTGCATCTCCTGTACCATGTCCGCAGCCTCTGCATCTCCTGTACCATGTCCGCAGCCTCGGCATCTCCTGTACCATGTCCACAGCCTCTCCATCTCCTGTACCATGTCCGCAGTCTCTGCATCTCCTGTACCATGTCCGCAGCCTCTGCATCTCCTGTACCATGTCCACAGCCTCTCCATCTCCTGTACCATGTCCGCAGCCGCTGCATCTCCTGTACCATGTCCACAGCCTCTCCATCTCCTGTACCATGTCCACAGCCTCTGCATCTCCTGTACCATGTCCAAAGCCTCTCCATCTCCTATACCATGTCCACAGCCTCTCCATCTCCTGTGCCATGTCCACAGCCTCTGCATCTCCTGTACCATATCCACAGCCTCTCCATCTCCTGTACCATGTCCACAGCCTCTGCATCTCCTGTACCATGTCCACAGCCTCTCCATCTCCTGTACCATGTCCACAGCCTCTCCATCTCCTGTACCATGTCCACAGCCTCTGCATCTCCTGTACCATGTCCACAGCCTCTGCATCTCCTGTACCATGTCCGCTGCCTCTGCAGCTCCTGTACCATGTCCACAGCCTCTGCATCTCCTGTACCATGTCCGCTGCCTCTGCAGCTCCTGTACCATGTCCACAGCCTCTCCATCTCCTGTACCATGTCCACAGCCTCTGCATCTCCTGTACCATGTCCACAGCCTCTGCATCTCCTGTACCATGTCCACAGCCTCTGCATCTCCTGTACCATGTCCGCAGCCTCTGCATCTCCTGTACCATGTCCACAGCCTCTGCATCTCCTTTACCATATCCAAAGCCTCTGCATCTCCTGTACCATGTCCGCAGCCTCTGCATCTCCTGTACCTTGTCCGCAGCCTCTGCATCTCCTGTACCTTGTCTGCAGCCTCTGCATCTCCTGTTCCATGTCCACAGCTTCTGCATCTCCTGTACCATGTCCACAGCCTCTGCATCTCCTGTACCATGTCCACAGCCTCTGCATCTCCTGTACCATGTCCACAGCCTCTGCATCTCCTGTACCATGTCCGCAGCCTCTGCATCTCCCGTACCATGTCCACAGCCTCTGCATCTCCTGTACCATATCCCAAGCCTCTGCATCTCCTGTACCATGTCCACAGCCTCTGCATCTCCTGTACCATGTCCGCTGCCTCTGCATCTCCTGTACCATGTCCACAGCCTCTGCATCTCCTGTACCATATCCAAAGCCTCTGCATCTCCTGTACCATGTCCGCAGCCTCTGCATCTCCTGTACCATGTCCACAGCCTCTGCATCTCCTGTACCATGTCCACAGCCTCTGCATCTCCTGTACCATGTCCGCAGCCTCTGCATCTCCTGTACCATGTCTGCAGCCTCTGCATCTCCTGTACCATGTTTGCAGCCTCTGCATCTCCTGTACCATGTCCGCAGCCTCTGACATGTCCTTCTGTACCATGTCCACAGCCTCTCCATCTCCTGTACCATGTCCACAGCCTCTGCATCTCCTGTACCATGTCCACAGCCTCTGCATCTCCTGTACCATGTCCGCAGCCTCTGCATCTCCTGTACCATGTCCGCAGCCTCTGCATCTCCTGTACCATGTCCGCAGCCTCGGCATCTCCTGTACCATGTCCACAGCCTCTCCATCTCCTGTACCATGTCCGCAGTCTCTGCATCTCCTGTACCATGTCCGCAGCCTCTGCATCTCCTGTACCATGTCCACAGCCTCTCCATCTCCTGTACCATGTCCGCAGCCGCTGCATCTCCTGTACCATGTCCACAGCCTCTCCATCTCCTGTACCATGTCCACAGCCTCTGCATCTCCTGTACCATGTCCAAAGCCTCTCCATCTCCTGTACCATGTCCACAGCCTCTCCATCTCCTGTACCATGTCCACAGCCTCTGCATCTCCTGTACCATATCCACAGCCTCTCCATCTCCTGTACCATGTCCACAGCCTCTGCATCTCCTGTACCATGTCCACAGCCTCTCCATCTCCTGTACCATGTCCACAGCCTCGGCATCTCCTGTACCATGTCCACAGCCTCTGCATCTCCTGTACCATGTCCACAGCCTCTGCATCTCCTGTACCATGTCCGCAGCCTCTGCATCTCCTGTACCATGTCCACAGCCTCTCCATCTCCTGTACCATGTCCACAGCCTCTGCATCTCCTGTACCATGTGCGCAGCCTCTGCATCTCCTGTACCATGTGCGCAGCCTCTGCATCTCCTGTACCATGTCCTCAGCCTCTGCATCTCCTGTACCATATCCAAAGGCTCTGCATCTCCTGTACCATGTCCACAGCCTCTGCATCTCATGTACCATGTCCGCAGCCTCTGCATCTCCTGTACCATATCCGCAGCCTCTTACATGTCCTGTACCATATCCACAGCCTCTGCATCTCCTGTACCATGTCCACAGCCTCTGCATCTCCTGTACCATGTCCACAGCCTCTGCATCTCCTGTACCATGTCCACAGCCTCTCCATCTCCTGTACCATGTCCACAGCCTCTGCATCTCCTGTACCATGTCCACAGCCTCTCCATCTCCTGTACCATGTCCACAGCCTCTCCATCTCCTGTACCATGTCCACAGCCTCTGCATCTCCTGTACCATGTCCACAGCCTCTGCATCTCCTGTACCACGTCCAAAGCCTCTGCATCTCCTGTACCACGTCCACAGCCTCTGCATCTCCTGTACCATGTCCACAGCCTCTGCATCTCATGTACCATGTGCACAGCCTCTGCATCTCCTGTACCATGTCCACAGCCTCTGCATCTCCTGTACCATGTCCACAGCCTCTCCATCTCCTGTACCATGTCCACAGCCTCTGCATCTCCTGTACCATGTCCACAGCCTCTGCATTTCCTGTACCATGTCCGCTGCCTCTGCATCTCCTGTATCATGTCCACAGCCTCTGCATCTCCTGTACCATGTCCACAGCCTCTGCATCTCCTGTACCATGTGCGCAGCCTCTGCATCTCCTGTACCATGTCCTCAGCCTCTGCATCTCCTGTACCATATACAAAGGCTCTGCATCTCCTGTACCATGTCCACAGCCTCTGCATCTCATGTACCATGTCCGCAGCCTCTGCATCTCCTGTACCATGTCCGCAGCCTCTGCATCTCCTGTACCATGTCCACAGCCTCTGCATCTCCTGTACCATGTCCACAGCCTCTGCATCTCCTGTACCACGTCCACAGCCTCTAACATGTCCTTCTGTACCATGTCCGCAGCCTCTGCATCTCCTGTACCATGTCCGCAGCCTCTGCATCTCCTGTACCATGTCCACTGCCTCTGCATCTCCTGTACCATGTCCACAGCCTCTGCATCTCCTGTACCATGTCCACAGCCTCTGCATCTCCTGTACCATGTGCGCAGCCTCTGCATCTCCTGTACCATGTCCGCTGCCTCTGCATCTAATGTACCATGTCTGCAGCCTCTGCATCTACTGTACCATATCCACAGCCTCTTACATGTCCTGTACCATATCCACAGCCTCTGCATCTCCTGTACCATGTCCACAGCCTCTGCATCTCCTGTACCATGTCCACAGCCTCTGCATCTCCTGTACCATGTCCGCAGCCTCTGCATCTCCTGTACCATGTCCGCAGCCTCTGCATCTCCTGTACCATGTCCGCAGCCACTGCATCTCCTGTACCATGTCCTCAGCCTCTGCATCTCCTGTACCATGTCCGCTGCCTCTGCATCTCCTGTACCATGTCCACAGCCTCTGCATCTCCTGTACCATGTCCGCAGCCTCTGCATCTCCTGTACCATGTCCGCAGCCTCTGCATCTCCTGTACCATGTCGGCAGCCTCTGCATCTCCTGTACCATGTCCGCAGCCTCTGCATCTCCTTTACCATGTCCACAGCCTCTGCATCTCCTGTACCATATCCAAAGCCTCTGCATCTCCTGTACCATGTCCACAGCCTCTGCATCTCCTGTACCATGTCCGCTCCCTCTGCATCTCCTGTACCATGTACACAGCCTCTTCATCTCCTGTACCATATCCAAAGCCTCTGCATCTCCTGTACCATGTCCACAGCCTCTGCATCTCCTGTACCATGTCCGCAGCCTCTGCATCTCCTGTACCATGTCCGCAGCCTCTGCATCTCCTGTACCATGTCCACAGCCTCTGCATCTCCTGTACCATGTCCACAGCCTCTGCATCTCATGTTCCATGTCCACAGCCTCTGCATCTCCTGTACCATGTCCACAGCCTCTGCATCTCCTGTACCGTGTCCACTGCCTCTGCATCTCCTGTACCGTGTCCACAGCCTCTGCATCTCCTGTACCATTTCCACAGCCTCTGCATCTCCTGTACCATGTCCACAGCCTCTGCATCTCCTGTACCATATCCAAAGCCTCTGCATCTCCTGTACCATGTCCACTGCCTCTGCATCTCCTGTACCATGTCCACAGCCTCTGCATCTCCTGTACCATGTCCACAGCCTCTGCATCTCCTGTACCATGTCCACAGCCTCTGCATCTCGTGTACCATGTCCGCAGCCTCTGCATCTCCTGTACCATGTCCGCAGCCTCTGCATCTCCTGTACCATGTCCACAGCCTCTGCATCTCGTGTACCATGTCCACAGCCTCTGCATCTCCTGTACCATATCCGCAGCCTCTGCATCTCCTGTACCATGTCCGCAGCCTCTGCATCTCCTGTACCATGTCCGCAGCCTCTGCATCTCCTGTACCATGTCCACAGCCTCTGCATCTCATGTACCACGTCCAAAGCCTCTGCATCTCCTGTACCACGTCCACAGCCTCTGCATCTCCTGTACCATGTCCACAGCCTCTGCATCTCATGTACCATGTGCACAGCCTCTGCATCTCCTGTACCATGTCCACAGCCTCTGCATCTCCTGTACCACGTCCACAGCCTCTCCATCTCCTGTACCATGTCCACAGCCTCTGCATCTCCTGTACCATGTCCACAGCCTCTGCATCTCCTGTACCATGTCCGCTGCCTCTGCATCTCCTGTACCATGTCCACAGCCTCTGCATCTCCTGTACCATGTCCACAGCCTCTGCATCTCCTGTACCATGTCCACAGCCTCTGCATCTCCTGTACCATGTGCGCAGCCTCTGCATCTCCTGTACCATGTCCTCAGCCTCTGCATCTCCTGTACCATATCCAAAGGCTCTGCATCTCCTGTACCATGTCCACAGCCTCTGCATCTCCTGTACCATATCCAAAGGCTCTGCATCTCCTGTACCATGTCCGCAGCCTCTGCATCTCCTGTACCATGTCCACAGCCTCTGCATCTCCTGTACCATGTCCACAGCCTCTGCATCTCCTGTACCATGTCCGCAGCCTCTGCATCTCCTGTGCCATGTCCACAGCCTCTGCATCTCCTGTACCATGTCCACAGCCTCTGCATCTCCTGTACCATGTCCGCTGCCTCCGCATCTCATGTACCATGTCCGCAGCCTCTGCATCTCCTGTACCATATCCGCAGCCTCTTACATCTCCTGTACCATGTCCACAGCCTCTGCATCTCCTGTACCACGTCCACAGCCTCTAACATGTCCTTCTGTACCATGTTCGCAGCTTCTGCATCTCCTGTACCATGTCCGCAGCCTCTGCATCTCCTGTACCATGTCCACAGCCTCTGCATCTCCTATACCATGTCCACAGCCTCTGCATCTCCTGTACCATGTCCACTGCCTCTGCATCTCCTGTACCATGTCCACAGCCTCTGCATCTCCTGTACCATGTCCACAGCCTCTGCATCTCCTGTACCATGTCCGCAGCCTCTGCATCTCCTGTACCATGTGCGCAGCCTCTGCATCTCCTGTACCATTTCCTCAGCCTCTGCATCTCCTGTACCATATCCAAAGGCTCTGCATCTCCTGTACCATGTCCGCAGCCTCTGCATCTCCTGTACCATGTCCGCAGCTTCTGCATCTCCTGTACCATGTCCGCAGCCTCTGCATCTCCTGTACCATGTCCACAGCCTCTGCATCTCCTGTACCATGTCCACAGCCTCTGCATCTCCTGTACCATGTCCACAGCCTCTGCATCTCCTGTACCATGTCCACTGCCTCTGCATCTCCTGTACCATGTCCACAGCCTCTGCATCTCCTGTACCATGTCCACAGCCTCTGCATCTCCTGTACCATGTCTGCAGCCTCTGCATCTCCAGTACCATGTGCGCAGCCTCTGCATCTCCTATACCATGTGCGCAGCCTCTGCATCTCCTGTACCATGTCCGCTGCCTCTGCATCTCATGTACCATGTCCGCAGCCTCTGCATCTACTGTACCATATCCGCAGCCTCTGCATCTCCTGTACCATGTCCACAGCCTCTGCATCTCCTGTACCATGTCCACAGCCTCTGCATCTCCTGTACCATGTCCGCAGCCTCTGCATCTCCTGTACCATGTCCGCAGCCTCTGCATCTCCTGTACCATGTCCGCAGCCTCTGCATCTCCTGTACCATGTCCGCTGCCTCTGCAGCTCCTGTACCATGTCCACAGCCTCTGCATCTCCTGTACCATGTCCGCTGCCTCTGCAGCTCCTGTACCATGTCCACAGCCTCTCCATCTCCTGTACCATGTCCACAGCCTCTGCATCTCCTGTACCATGTCCACAGCCTCTGCATCTCCTGTACCATGTCCACAGCCTCTGCATCTCCTGTACCATGTCCACAGCCTCTGCATCTCCTTTACCATATCCAAAGCCTCTGCATCTCCTGTACCATGTCCGCAGCCTCTGCATCTCCTGTACCTTGTCCGCAGCCTCTGCATCTCCTGTACCTTGTCCGCAGCCTCTGCATCTCCTGTTCCATGTCCACAGCTTCTGCATCTCCTGTACCATGTCCACAGCCTCTGCATCTCCTGTACCATGTCCACAGCCTCTGCATCTCCTGTACCATGTCCACAGCCTCTGCATCTCCTGTACCATGTCCGCAGCCTCTGCATCTCCCGTACCATGTCCACAGCCTCTGCATCTCCTGTACCATATCCCAAGCCTCTGCATCTCCTGTACCATGTCCACAGCCTCTGCATCTCCTGTACCATGTCCGCTGCCTCTGCATCTCCTGTACCATGTCCACAGCCTCTGCATCTCCTGTACCATATCCAAAGCCTCTGCATCTCCTGTACCATGTCCGCAGCCTCTGCATCTCCTGTACCATGTCCACAGCCTCTGCATCTCCTGTACCATGTCCACAGCCTCTGCATCTCCTGTACCATGTCCGCAGCCTCTGCATCTCCTGTACCATGTCCGCAGCCTCTGCATCTCCTGTACCATGTTTGCAGCCTCTGCATCTCCTGTACCATGTCCGCAGCCTCTGACATGTCCTTCTGTACCATGTCCACAGCCTCTCCATCTCCTGTACCATGTCCACAGCCTCTGCATCTCCTGTACCATGTCCACAGCCTCTGCATCTCCTGTACCATGTCCGCAGCCTCTGCATCTCCTGTACCATGTCCGCAGCCTCTGCATCTCCTGTACCATGTCCGCAGCCTCGGCATCTCCTGTACCATGTCCACAGCCTCTCCATCTCCTGTACCATGTCCGCAGTCTCTGCATCTCCTGTACCATGTCCGCAGCCTCTGCATCTCCTGTACCATGTCCACAGCCTCTCCATCTCCTGTACCATGTCCGCAGCCGCTGCATCTCCTGTACCATGTCCACAGCCTCTCCATCTCCTGTACCATGTCCACAGCCTCTGCATCTCCTGTACCATGTCCAAAGCCTCTCCATCTCCTGTACCATGTCCACAGCCTCTCCATCTCCTGTACCATGTCCACAGCCTCTGCATCTCCTGTACCATATCCACAACCTCTCCATCTCCTGTACCATGTCCACAGCCTCTGCATCTCCTGTACCATGTCCACAGCCTCTCCATCTCCTGTACCATGTCCACAGCCTCTCCATCTCCTGTACTATGTCCACAGCCTCTGCATCTCCTGTACCATGTCCGCAGCCTCTGCATCTCCTGTACCATGTCCGCAGCCTCTGCATCTCCCGTACCATGTCCGCTGCCTCTGCAGCTCCTGTACCATGTCCACAGCCTCTCCATCTCCTGTACCATGTCCACAGCCTCTGCATCTCCTGTACCATGTCCACAGCCTCTGCATCTCCTGTACCATGTCCACAGCCTCTGCATCTCCTGTACCATGTCCGCAGCCTCTGCATCTCCTGTACCATGTCCACAGCCTCTGCATCTCCTTTACCATATCCAAAGCCTCTGCATCTCCTGTACCATGTCCACAGCCTCTGCATCTCCTGTACCATGTCCGCAGCCTCTGCATCTCCTGTACCATGTCCGCAGCCTCTGCATCTCCTGTACCATGTTTGCAGCCTCTGCATCTCCTGTACCATGTCTGCAGCCTCTGACATGTCCTTCTGTACCATGTCCACAGCCTCTCCATCTCCTGTACCATGTCCACAGCCTCTGCATCTCCTGTACCATGTCCACAGCCTCTGCATCTCCTGTACCATGTCCGCAGCCTCTGCATCTCCTGTACCATGTTCGCAGCCTCTGCATCTCCTGTACCATGTCCGCAGCCTCGGCATCTCCTGTACCATGTCCACAGCCTCTCCATCTCCTGTACCATGTCCGCAGTCTCTGCATCTCCTGTACCATGTCCGCAGCCTCTGCATCTCCTGTACCATGTCCACAGCCTCTCCATCTCCTGTACCATGTCCGCAGCCGCTGCATCTCCTGTACCATGTCCACAGCCTCTCCATCTCCTGTACCATGTCCACAGCCTCTGCATCTCCTGTACCATGTCCAAAGCCTCTCCATCTCCTGTACCATGTCCACAGCCTCTCCATCTCCTGTACCATGTCCACAGCCTCTGCATCTCCTGTACCATATCCACAGCCTCTCCATCTCATGTACCATGTCCACAGCCTCTGCATCTCCTGTACCATGTCCACAGCCTCTCCATCTCCTGTACCATGTCCACAGCCTCTCCATCTCCTGTACCATGTCCACAGCCTCTGCATCTCCTGTACCATGTCCACAGCCTCTGCATCTCCTGTACCATGTCCGCTGCCTCTGCAGCTCCTGTACCATGTCCACAGCCTCTGCATCTCCTGTACCATGTCCGCTGCCTCTGCAGCTCCTGTACCATGTCCACAGCCTCTCCATCTCCTGTACCATGTCCACAGCCTCTGCATCTCCTGTACCATGTCCACAGCCTCTGCATCTCCTGTACCATGTCCACAGCCTCTGCATCTCCTGTACCATGTCCGCAGCCTCTGCATCTCCTGTACCATGTCCACAGCCTCTGCATCTCCTTTACCATATCCAAAGCCTCTGCATCTCCTGTACCATGTCCGCAGCCTCTGCATCTCCTGTACCTTGTCCGCAGCCTCTGCATCTCCTGTACCTTGTCTGCAGCCTCTGCATCTCCTGTTCCATGTCCACAGCTTCTGCATCTCCTGTACCATGTCCACAGCCTCTGCATCTCCTGTACCATGTCCACAGCCTCTGCATCTCCTGTACCATGTCCACAGCCTCTGCATCTCCTGTACCATGTCCGCAGCCTCTGCATCTCCCGTACCATGTCCACAGCCTCTGCATCTCCTGTACCATATCCCAAGCCTCTGCATCTCCTGTACCATGTCCACAGCCTCTGCATCTCCTGTACCATGTCCGCTGCCTCTGCATCTCCTGTACCATGTCCACAGCCTCTGCATCTCCTGTACCACATCCAAAGCCTCTGCATCTCCTGTACCATGTCCGCAGCCTCTGCATCTCCTGTACCATGTCCACAGCCTCTGCATCTCCTGTACCATGTCCACAGCCTCTGCATCTCCTGTACCATGTCCGCAGCCTCTGCATCTCCTGTACCATGTCTGCAGCCTCTGCATCTCCTGTACCATGTTTGCAGCCTCTGCATCTCCTGTACCATGTCCGCAGCCTCTGACATGTCCTTCTGTACCATGTCCACAGCCTCTCCATCTCCTGTACCATGTCCACAGCCTCTGCATCTCCTGTACCATGTCCACAGCCTCTGCATCTCCTGTACCATGTCCGCAGCCTCTGCATCTCCTGTACCATGTCCGCAGCCTCTGCATCTCCTGTACCATGTCCGCAGCCTCGGCATCTCCTGTACCATGTCCACAGCCTCTCCATCTCCTGTACCATGTCCGCAGTCTCTGCATCTCCTGTACCATGTCCGCAGCCTCTGCATCTCCTGTACCATGTCCACAGCCTCTCCATCTCCTGTACCATGTCCGCAGCCGCTGCATCTCCTGTACCATGTCCACAGCCTCTCCATCTCCTGTACCATGTCCACAGCCTCTGCATCTCCTGTACCATGTCCAAAGCCTCTCCATCTCCTGTACCATGTCCACAGCCTCTCCATCTCCTGTACCATGTCCACAGCCTCTGCATCTCCTGTACCATATCCACAGCCTCTCCATCTCCTGTACCATGTCCACAGCCTCTGCATCTCCTGTACCATGTCCACAGCCTCTCCATCTCCTGTACCATGTCCACAGCCTCTCCATCTCCTGTACCATGTCCACAGCCTCTGCATCTCCTGTACCATGTCCACAGCCTCTGCATCTCCTGTACCATGTCCGCAGCCTCTGCATCTCCTGTACCATGTCCGCAGCCTCTCCATCTCCTGTACCATGTCCACAGCCTCTGCATCTCCTGTACCATGTGCGCAGCCTCTGCATCTCCTGTACCATGTGCGCAGCCTCTGCATCTCCTGTACCATGTCCTCAGCCTCTGCATCTCCTGTACCATATCCAAAGGCTCTGCATCTCCTGTACCATGTCCACAGCCTCTGCATCTCATGTACCATGTCCGCAGCCTCTGCATCTCCTGTACCATATCCGCAGCCTCTTACATGTCCTGTACCATATCCACAGCCTCTGCATCTCCTGTACCATGTCCACAGCCTCTGCATCTCCTGTACCATGTCCACAGCCTCTGCATCTCCTGTACCATGTCCGCAGCCTCTGCATCTCCTGTATCATGTCCGCAGCCTCTGCATCTCCTGTACCATGTCCGCAGCCTCTGCATCTCCTGTACCATATCCAAAGCCTCTGCATCTCCTGTACCATGTCCACAGCCTCTGCATCTCCTGTACCATGTCCGCTGCCTCTGCATCTCCTGTACCATGTCCTCAGCCTCTGCATCTCCTGTACCATATCCGCAGCCTCTTACATGTCCTGTACCATATCCACAGCCTCTGCATCTCCTGTACCATGTCCACAGCCTCTGCATCTCCTGTACCATGTCCACAGCCTCTGCATCTCCTGTACCATGTCCACAGCCTCTGCATCTCATGTTCCATGTCCACAGCCTCTGCATCTCCTGTACCATGTCCACAGCCTCTGCATCTCCTGAACCATGTCCACAGCCTCTGCATCTCCTGTACCATGTCCAAAGCCTCTGCATCTCCTGTACCATGTCCACAGCCTCTGCATCTCCTGTACCATGTCCACAGCCTCTGCATCTCCTGTACCATGTCCACAGCCTCTGCATCTCGTGTACCATGTCCGCAGCCTCTGCATCTCCTGTACCATGTCCGCAGCCTCTGCATCTCCTGTACCATGTCCGCAGCCTCTGCATCTCCTGTACCATGTCCACAGCCTCTGCATCTCCTGTACCATGTCCACAGCCTCTGCATCTCGTGTACCATGTCCACAGCCTCTGCATCTCCTGTACCATATCCGCAGCCTCTGCATCTCCTGTACCATGTCCGCAGCCTCTGCATCTCCTGTACCATGTCCGCAGCCTCTGTATCTCCTGTACCATGTCCGCAGCCTCTGCATCTCCTGTACCATGTCCGCAGCCTCTGCATCTCATGTACCACGTCGAAAGCCTCTGCATCTCCTGTACCACGTCCACAGCCTCTGCATCTCCTGTACCATGTCCACAGCCTCTGCATCTCATGTACCATGTGCACAGCCTCTGCATCTCCTGTACCACGTCCACAGCCTCTGCATCTCCTGTACCACGTCCACAGCCTCTCCATCTCCTGTACCACGTCCACAGCCTCTCCATCTCCTGTACCATGTCCACAGCCTCTGCATCTCCTGTACCATGTCCACAGCCTCTGCATCTCCTGTACCATGTCCGCTGCCTCTGCATCTCCTGTACCATGTCCACAGCCTCTGCATCTCCTGTACCATGTCCACAGCCTCTGCATCTCCTGTACCATGTGCGCAGCCTCTGCATCTCCTGTACCATGTCCTCAGCCTCTGCATCTCCTGTACCATATCCAAAGGCTCTGCATCTCCTGTACCATGTCCACAACCTCTGCATCTCCTGTACCATATCCAAAGGCTCTGCATCTCCTGTACCATGTCCGCAGCCTCTGCATCTCCTGTACCATGTCCGCTGCCTCTGCATCTCATGTACCATGTCCGCAGCCTCTGCATCTCCTGTACCATATCCGCAGCCTCTTACATGTCCTGTACCATATCCACAGCCTCTGCATCTCCTGTACCATGTCCACAGCCTCTGCATCTCCTGTACCATGTCCACAGCCTCTGCATCTCCTGTACCATGTCCACAGCCTCTGCATCTCCTGTACCATGTCCGCTGCCTCTGCATCTCATGTACCATGTCCGCAGCCTCTGCATCTCCTGTACCATATCCGCAGCCTCTTACATGTCCTGTACCATATCCACAGCCTCTGCATCTCCTGTACCATGTCCACAGCCTCTAACATGTCCTTCTGTACCATGTCCGCAGCCTCTGCATCTCCTGTACCATGTCCACAGCCTCTGCATCTCCTGTACCACGTCCACAGCCTCTAACATGTCCTTCTGTACCATGTCCGCTGCCTCTGCATCTCCTGTACCATGTCCGCAGCCTCTGCATCTCCTGTACCATGTCCACAGCCTCTGCATCTCCTGTACCATGTCCACTGCCTCTGCATCTCCTGTACCATGTCCACAGCCTCTGCATCTCCTGTACCATGTCCACAGCCTCTGCATCTCCTGTACCATGTGCGCAGCCTCTGCATCTCCTGTACCATGTCGGCTGCCTCTGCATCTCATGTACCATGTCCGCAGCCTCTGCATCTACTGTACCATATCCGCAGCCTCTTACATGTCCTGTACCATATCCACAGCCTCTGCATCTCCTGTACCATGTCCACAGCCTCTGCATCTCCTGTACCATGTCCACAGCCTCTGCATCTCCTGTACCATGTCCACAGCCTCTGCATCTCCTGTACCATGTCCGCAGCCTCTGCATCTCCTGTACCATGTCCGCAGCCTCTGCATCTCCTGTACCATGTCCTCAGCCTCTGCATCTCCTGTACCATGTCCGCTGCCTCTGCATCTCCTGTACCATGTCCACAGCCTCTCCATCTCCTGTACCATGTCCACAGCCTCTGCATCTCCTGTACCATGTCCACAGCCTCTGCATCTCCTGTACCATGTCCACAGCCTCTGCATCTCCTGTACCATGTCCGCAGCCTCTGCATCTCCTGTACCATGTCCACAGCCTCTGCATCTCCTGTACCATATCCAAAGCCTCTGCATCTCCTGTACCATGTCCGCAGCCTCTGCATCTCCTGTACCTTGTCCGCAGCCTCTGCATCTCCTGTACCTTGTCCGCAGCCTCTGCATCTCCTGTTCCATGTCCACAGCTTCTGCATCTCCTGTACCATGTCCACAGCCTCTGCATCTCCTGTACCATGTCCACAGCCTCTGCATCTCCTGTACCATGTCCACAGCCTCTGCATCTCCTGTACCATGTCCGCAGCCTCTGCATCTCCCGTACCATGTCCACAGCCTCTGCATCTCCTGTACCATATCCGTAGCCTCTGCATCTCCTGTACCATGTCCACAGCCTCTGCATCTCCTGTACCATGTCCGCTGCCTCTGCATCTCCTGTACCATGTCCACAGCCTCTGCATCTCCTGTACCATATCCAAAGCCTCTGCATCTCCTGTACCATGTCCACAGCCTCTGCATCTCCTGTACCATGTCCTCAGCCTCTGCATCTCCCGTACCATGTCCACAGCCTCTGCATCTCCTGTACCATATCCAAAGCCTCTGCATCTCCTGTACCATGTCCACAGCCTCTGCATCTCCTGTACCATGTCCGCTGCCTCTGCATCTCCTGTACCATGTCCGCAGCCTCTGCATCTCCCGTACCATGTCCACAGCCTCTGCATCTCCTGTACCATGTCCACAGCCTCTGCATCTCATGTTCCATGTCCACAGCCTCTGCATCTCCTGTACCATGTCCACAGCCTCTGCATCTCCTGTACTATGTCCACAGCCTCTGCATCTTGTGTACCATGTCCACAGCCTCTGCATCTCCTGTACCATGTCCACATTCTCTGCATCTCCTGTACCATGTCCGCAGCCTCTGCATCTCCTGTACCATGTCCGCTGCCTCTGCATCTCCTGTACCATGTCCACTGCCTCTGCATCTCCTGTACCTTGTCCACAGCCTCTGCATCTCCTGTACCATGTCCGCTGCCTCTGCATCTCCTGTACCATGTCCGCAGCCTCTGCATCTCCCGTACCATGTCCACAGCCTCTGCATCTCCTGTACCATGTCCACAGCCTCTGCATCTCCTGTACCATGTCCACAGCCTCTGCATCTCATGTTCCATGTCCACAGCCTCTGCATCTCCTGTACCATGTCCACAGCCTCTGCATCTCCTGTACTATGTCCACAGCCTCTGCATCTTGTGTACCATGTCCACAGCCTCTGCATCTCCTGTACCATGTCCACATTCTCTGCATCTCCTGTACCATGTCCGCAGCCTCTGCATCTCCTGTACCATGTCCACAGCCTCTGCATCTCCTGTACCATGTCCACAGCCTCTGCATCTCCTGTACCATGTCCACAGCCTCTGCATCTCCTGTACCATGTCCACTGCCTCTGCATCTCCTGTACCATGTCCACAGCCTCTGCATCTCCTGTACCATGTCCGCAGCCTCTGCATCTCCTGTACCATGTCCACAGCCTCTGCATCTCCTGTACCATGTCCACAGCCTCTGCATCTCCTGTACCATGTCCACAGCCTCTGCATCTCCTGTACCATGTCCACAGCCTCTGCATCTCCTGTACCATGTCCACTGCCTCTGCATCTCCTGTACCATGTCCACAGCCTTTGCATCTCCTGTACTATGTCCACAGCCTCTGCATCTCCTGTACTATGTCCACAGCCTCTGCATCTTGTGTACCATGTCCACAGCCTCTGCATCTCCTGTACCATGTCCACAGCATCTGCATCTCGTGTACCATGTTCGCAGCCTCTGCATCTCCCGTACCATGTCCGCACCCTCTGCATCTCCTGTACCATGTCCTCAGCCTCTGCATCTCGTGTACCATGTCCACACTTTTACCACTTTTAACCGAAATCTGTTCTTCTATATCTGTCTTATCTATATATAATACACTCTTCAAATGTGCTTTAAAATACATGGTTTTCCCTTTTATGAACAAGAAAATAATGACATTATGCTGTTGGGCTGGTGTGAAATTATTTCCAGGGCTGTTTTTTATTCCCACAGCATGACAAATGTTCAGCCCCTGATATGTGCAGAAAGTTGCAAAAATCACACATTTTTACAAACTGTCTGTAAATTTACTGACGGTTGGCAACCCTGGAGGCGGGGCCGGTTTGGTGCGTGAATGGACACGCTTGGGAACAAGCCTGCTTTGGTGCCCCCTACAGCAAGCTGCTTGTTCAGGGGCAACTTGGCAGGAGGGAGGGACGGGGGGACCAACGGGGAGATCCAAAAAGAGGAGAATCCGGGCTGCTCTGTGCAAAACTGTTACACACAGCAGGTAAGTATACCATGTTTTTGTTTTTTGTAATTGTCTTTAATATCACTTTTTTTTTATTTTATTGAAATTTTGCTCTTAATAAACATTGATTTTAACAATTGGAACTACCACTATTTTAATCTCCAGGGTCTTTGACTTCAGAATTTTTTTTGGGGGGGTGGGGGTTAACTAATCTTCAGGCCTAAATTGTGCAAAAAACTCAAAAATTTCTCTCCCAGCCAAGGGAGCGGATCCAGGGAGGGGGGCAATGGGACAATTGCCACCCCCGAGAAATTAGTTTTAGTTGCGGAACTTGCGGGCGCCTGAGCGGGCGGCTCCACGGGCCGGTGACAGCGTGGGCTGCCGGGTGCCTCGGTGTGTGGGTGAGTGGCTTGGCGGGGAGTGAGTCAGAGAGTTGGTCGGTCAGCTGGTCGGCTCTGTGGGTGAGCGGGCGGCTGGCCAATCAACAAGCCGGCGGCCGGGGGGAGCAGAGGGATGTCATCATCTCTCACCGCCCCGCGCCCACCCTGCATCCCTGCAGTAACTTCCACCCTCACTGTGCAGGCAGCAGAGAGATTACATTATCTCTCATGCTGCCTGACTCTGACAAGCAAAACACCACCTTAGCAAGTGACAATCCACAAGGTGTGGCAGGTGAGGTGGCAAGTGACAATCTGAATCTGGTGGCAGGCAAGTGACATTCCGCAACATGTGGCAAGTGACAATCTGCAACTTGTGGCAGGTGATGTGGCAAGTGACAATCTGCAACTTGTGGCAGGTGATGTGGCAAGTGACAATCTGCATCTGGTGGCAGGTGATGTGGCAAGTGACAATCTGCATCTGGTGGCAGGTGATGTGGCAAGTGACAATCTGCATCTGGTGGCAGGTGATGTGGCAAGTGACAATCTGCATCTGGTGGCAGGCAAATGACATTCCGCAACATGTGGCAGGTGATGTGGCAAGTGACAATCTGCATCTGGTGGCAGGTGACGTGGCAAGTGACAATCTGCATCTGGTGGCAGGCAAGTGACAATCCGCAACGTGTGGCAGGTGACGTGGCAAGTGACAATCCGCAACGTGTGGCAGGTGACGTGGCAAGTGACAATCTGCATCTGGTGGCAGGCAAGTGACATTCCGCAACATGTGGCAGGTGACGTGGCAAGTGACAATGTGCAACTTGTGACAGGTGATGTGGCAAGTGACAATCCACAACATGTGGCAGGTGACGTGGCAAGTGACAATCCGCAACGTGTGCCAGGTGACGTGGCAAGTGACAATCTGCATCTGATGGCAGGCAAGTGACAATCCGCAACGTGTGGCAGGTGACGTGACAAGTGACAATCCGCAACGTGTGGCAGGTGATGTGGCAAGTGACAATCTGCATCTGGTGGCAGGCAAGTGACATTCCGCAACATGTGGCAGGTGATGTGGCAAGTGACAATGCGCAACGTGTGGCAGGTGATGTGGCAAGTGACAATCTGCATCTGGTGGCAGGCAGGTGACAATGCGCAACTTGTGGCAGGTGACGTGGCAGGTGACAATCTGCATCTGGTGGCAGGCAAGTGACAATCCGCAACGTGTGGCAGGTGACGTGGCAAGTGACAATCTGCAACGTGTGGCAGGTGATGTGGCAAGTGACAATCCGCAACGTGTGGCAGGTGACGTGGCAAGTGACAATCTGCATCTGGTGGCAGGCAGGTGACAATGCGCAACTTGTGGCAGGTGATGTGGCAAGTGACAATCCGCAACGTGTGGCAGGTGACGTGGCAGGTGACAATCTGCATCTGGTGGCAGGCAAGTGACAATCCGCAACGTGTGGCAGGTGATGTGGCAAGTGACAATCCGCAACGTGTGGCAGGTGACGTGGCAGGTGACAATCTGCATCTGGTGGCAGGCAAGTGACAATCCGCAACGTGTGCCAGGTGACGTGGCAAGTGACAATCTGCATCTGATGGCAGGCAAGTGACAATCCGCAACGTGTGGCAGGTGACGTGACAAGTGACAATCCGCAACGTGTGGCAGGTGATGTGGCAAGTGACAATCTGCATCTGGTGGCAGGCAAGTGACATTCCGCAACATGTGGCAGGTGATGTGGCAAGTGACAATGCGCAACGTGTGGCAGGTGATGTGGCAAGTGACAATCTGCATCTGGTGGCAGGCAGGTGACAATGCGCAACTTGTGGCAGGTGACGTGGCAGGTGACAATCTGCATCTGGTGGCAGGCAAGTGACAATCCGCAACGTGTGGCAGGTGACGTGGCAAGTGACAATCTGCAACGTGTGGCAGGTGATGTGGCAAGTGACAATCCGCAACGTGTGGCAGGTGACGTGGCAAGTGACAATCTGCATCTGGTGGCAGGCAGGTGACAATGCGCAACTTGTGGCAGGTGATGTGGCAAGTGACAATCCGCAACGTGTGGCAGGTGACGTGGCAGGTGACAATCTGCATCTGGTGGCAGGCAAGTGACAATCCGCAACGTGTGGCAGGTGATGTGGCAAGTGACAATCCGCAACATGTGGCAGGTGACGTGGCAGGTGACAATCTGCATCTGGTGGCAGGCAAGTGACAATCCGCAACAAGTGGCAGGTGACGTGGCAAGTGACAAGCTGCATCAGGTGGCAGGTGACGTGGCAAGTAACACACTTGGGGCTCCCACTGATTCTGCATTATGGTGAGTTGAACGATTTCATTTTATATTACAATGTAATAATATAAATATTGCACTTCAATCATCCTGACACCATAACAACCATGGTGCCGTGATCATTGAAGCGCCAACACCAGCCATTGCCCTGATAAATTGCCCCCCAAAAAATATATTTTCTGGTAGTGCCCCTCCCGAGACTAGACTCTGGATCCGCCCCTGCCTCCCAGCAAAAGGGTGTATTGGTTCTTCTTGTAACACATGGCAATGCCCATGCCCCAGCGTTGTGGTGCACATTATTGTGCATGGTGTGTTGGCAATAATGGTCCCGGAGTTCAGCTTTAATTCCCAGGCTCCCGGACCGTAAGACATTCTTTGCTAAATGAAGACACTGGAGATTTTTATTTTATTTTTTTCTTGTCCATTAAACAGGCCCTGAAGGATCTTAGACATAAAACAGACTTCCATCATCCTCTCAGAATCTCAGCGTGCCACCCGAGAGCCGCATCAAAGCCGGCGAGGCCAATCCCGCCGACCTCCCCAATTCCGTCTGTTTGATTTATTAGGAGAGGCCTGAAAGCTTTTTCCCTGTCCTCTCAAGAGGGAGAGATATCAAGAATATCCAACAGGCCGAGGGAGACTTCAAATAACTTTCCCCAGGAAACGACATAAAGTATAATTACTGCAACATTTATATTCATCGCCATTCTCTCCCCGATGGTCAGCGGAGTCCACATCACTGCGGAGGACGACATAATCCTACACGGCATCACGAGGATGTACATACAAAGCAAAAATTATATTTATTTTAATAAAAAAATATATATATTTGAAATAATTAAATAAATAAATATACAGCCATGCTCATAAGTTTTCATACCCTGGCAGAATTGATGATTTCTTGGCCATTTTGCAGAGAATATGAATGATAAACACAAAAACGTTCCTGTCACTCGTGGTCAGTGATTAGCTGAAGCCATTTGTTATCAATCAACCGTGTTTACTCTTTTTATATCATAATGGCAACAGAAACTACCCAAATGACCCTGATCAAAAGTTTACATACCCTGGTGATTTTGGCCCTGATAATATGCACACAAGTTGGCACAAAGGGGTTTGAATGGCTTTTTTTTGTTTTTGGTGGAGAATGCGGGCAGAGATGGTTACCATCCTTGCCCGTATTCTCCACCAAAAAAAAAAAAGGTAACCATCCTCACCTGTGATCTGTTTGACCTTTTATACACACACACTAATTACAAGCAAATAGATCACAGGTGAGGATGGTTACCTTTTTTTTTTTTGGTGGAGAATGCGGGCAGGGATGGTTACTATCCCTGCCCGCATTCTCCACCAAAAACAAAAAAAGGTAACCATCCTCACCTGTGATCTGTTTGCTTGTAATGAGTGTGTGTGTGTATAAAAGGTCAATGAGTTTCTGGACTCCTGACAGACCCTTGCATCTTTCATCCAGTGCTGCACTGACGTTTCTGGATTCTGAGTCATGGGGGAAAGAATTGTCAAAGGATCTGCTGGGAAAGGTAGTTGAACTGTATAAAACAAGAAAGGGATATAAAAAGATATCCAAGGAACTGAGAATGCAGATCAGCAGCGTTCAAACTCTAATCAAGAAGTGGAAAATGAGGGGTTCTGGTGAAACCAAACCACGGTCAGGGAGAACAACTAAAATTTCAGCCACAACTGCCAGGAAAATTGTTCGGGATGCAAAGAAAACCCCACAAATAACTTCAGGTGAAATACAGGACTCTCTGAAAACATGGGGTGTGGCTGTACAAGAGGCACAATAAGGAGGCACTTGAAGAAAGATGGGCTGCATGGTGGAGTCTCCAGAAGAAAGTCATTACTACGCAAATGTCACAAAGTATCCGGCTTACAATACGCCAAACAGCACAGAGACGAGCCTCAAACCTTCTGACACAAAGTCATTTGGAGTGATGAGTCCAAAATTCTGCTTTTTGGCCACAACCATAAACACTACATTTGGAGAGAAGACAACAAGTCCTCTGATGAAAGGTCCACCATCCCTACTGTGAAACACGGAGGTGGGTCGCTGATGTTTTGGGGATGTGCGAGCTACAAAGACACAGGAAATTTGGTCAAAATTGATGGCAAGAGGAATGCAGAATGTTATCAAAAAATGCTGGAGGAACATTTCATTCATCAGACAGGAAGCTGCGCATGGGACGGACATTCCAACATGACAATGATCCAAAACACAAGGCCAAGTCCACCTGTCATTGGCTACAGCAGAATAAAGTGAAGGTTCTGGAGTGGCCACCTCAGTCTCCTGACCATACCAATAATGGGGCACTATTCTTCCCACTGATACCAATGATGGGACACTAATCCTCCCACTGATACCAATGATGGGACACAATTCCTCCCACTGATACCCATGATGGGGCACTATTCCTCCCACTGACACCAATGATGGGGCACTATTCCTCCCACTGATACCAATGATGGGACACTATTCCACCCTCTGATACCAATGATGGGACACTATTCTTCCCACTGATACCAATGATGGGGCACTATTTTTCCCACTGATACCAATGATGGGACACTATTCCTCCCACTGACACCAATGATGGGGCACTAATCCTCCCACTGACACCAATGATGGGGCACTATGCTTCCCACTGACACCAATGATGGGACACTATTACTCCCACTGATACCAATGATGGGACACTATTCCTCGCACTGATACCAATGATGGGACACTATTCCACCCTCTGATACCAATGATGGGGCACTATTCTTCCCACTGATACCAATGATGGGGCACAATTCTTCCCACTGACACCAATGATGGGGCACTAATCCTCCCACTGACACCAATGATGGGGCACTAATCCTCCCACTGATACCAATGATGGGGCACTATTCCTCCCACTGATACCAATGATGGGGCACTAATCCTCCCACTGATACCAATGATGGGGCACTATTCCTCCCACTGATACCAATGATGGGGCACTATTCCTCCCACTGATACCAATGATGGGGCACTAATCCTCCCACTGACACCAATGATGGGACACTATTCTTCTCACTGACACACCACACCAAAATCCCCCCTCCACCAAATTATGTGGACCAGTGTACAAAGCAAGGTCTATAAAGACATGGATGAGCGACTTTGGGGTGGAGGAACTTGACTGGCCTGCACAGAGTCCTGACCTCAACCCGATAGAACACCTTTGGGATGAATTATAGCAGAGACTGCGAGCCAGACCTTCTCATCCAACATCAGTGCCTGACCTCACAAATGCTCTTCTGGAAGAATGGTCAAACATTCCCATAGACACCCTCCTAAACCTTGTGGACGGCCTTCCCAGAAGAGCTGAAGCTGTTATAGCTGCAAAGGGCGGGGCCAACTCAATATTGAACACTACGGACTAAGACTGGGATGCCATTAAATTTCATGTGTGTGTAAAGGCAGGCGTCCCAATACTTTTGGCAATATAGTGTATGTTATATTTGGGTGTTTTACTAATCCTCAGGCCTAAAATACTTTTTTAAATGTGTGTCAAAAATGCAAGAATGGTTCTGGCAGCGTTACGCAGACCATAGTCAACTCCAAAAAAAAAAAAAAAAAGCCCCGCCCTCTCTCTCCTGATTGGCTGACTGACTTAGATTGATAGCAGTGGGTGCAAATGAGGAGCCAATCAGGAGGGAGAGTCTCAGACGGCCGAGACACTTCTGGACATCGCTGGGCCGAGATGGGGCTCAGGTAAGTATTGGGGGGGGGCTGCACCCAGAAGGCTTTTTGTCTTAAAGGGGTTGTAAATATTCTATGCATTGAGGTGAAAAACCTCTTGTAGTCCACCAACCCCCCCCCCCCCCTTTTACTTACCTGAGCCCGATCATTTCTGCGCTGGGGACGAGCACACCCACTCCAGCCGGTGACTCGGGTCCTGATTGGATAGATTGATAGCAGCGCAGCCATTGGCTCCCATGGGCGTCTGCTGAAATTTTTTCAGGAGGGGGGCGCTTCGGCGCGGCGATACACAGACACATTTTACCCTTTCTTCGACCACTAGCGGGGGTTAAAAGCGACCCCCCCCCACGTTAAAATGTAAAAACACCCCACTGTGCCCCCTGCATCTTTAAATATCTCTTTGTCACTACTGTGTACCCCCTCTCCACAACTGCACCTCTGGACCCCTTTACATTACACAGCACCCCACAGCTCTGGACACCTTTACATTACACAGCATCCCACAGCTCTGGACCCCTTTACATTACACAGCCCCCCGCACCTCTGGAACCCTTTACATTACACAGCACCCCACAGCTCTGGACCCCTTTACATTACACAGCACCCTGCACCCCTTTACATTACACAGCACCCTGCATGACTGGACCCCTTTACATTACACAGCACCCTGCACCCCTTTACATTACACAGCACCCTGCACCCCTTTACATTACACAGCACCCTGCATTACTGGACCCCTTTACATTACACAGCACCCTGCATCACTGGACCCCTTTACATTACACAGCACCCTGCACCTCTGGACCCCTTTACATTATACAGCCCCCCACAGCACAGACCCCCCATTCAGCACAGACCCCCCCTCAGCACAGATGGACCCCCCCCTTCAGCACAGACCAGAGTCTCACTGTCACAAAGGTGTAAATCCAAATACAATTGTCAGTTCAGTTGTGACCTACCTACCTAACTTCACGGCAGTGTATAGTGTAGTGGTCCCTTCCCTTCCTACAATAGTACCGACCTACCCAATTCCTACATTGGCCACTACACTACCCTGCACACCACACTGACCACTACACTACACACTGACCACTACACTACACACTACACACTGACCACTACACTACACACTACACACTGACCGCTACACTACACACTGACCGCTACACTACACACTACACACTGACCGCTACACTACACACTGACCGCTACACTACACACTACACACTGACCGCTACACTACACACTACACACTGACCGCTACACTACACACTACACACTGACCGCTACACTACACACTGACCGCTACACTACACACTACACACTGACCGCTACACTACACACTACACACTGACCACTACACTACACACTACACACTGACCGCTACACTACACACTGACCGCTACACTACACACTACACACTGACCACTACACTACACACTACACACTGACCACTACACTACACACTACACACTGACCGCTACACTACACACTGACCGCTACACTACACACTACACACTGACCGCTACACTACACACTGACCGCTACACTACACACTACACACTGACCGCTACACTACACACTACACACTGACCGCTACACTACACACTACACACTGACCGCTACACTACACACTGACCGCTACACTACACACTACACACTGACCGCTACACTACACACTACACACTGACCGCTACACTACACACTACACACTGACCGCTACACTACACACTGACCGCTACACTACACACTACACACTGACCGCTACACTACACACTACACACTGACCGCTACACTACACACTGACCGCTACACTACACACTACACACTGACCACTACACTACACACTGACCACTACACTACACACTACATACTGACCACTACACTACACACTGACCACTACACTACACACTACACACTGACCACTACACTACACACTGACCATTACACTACACACTACACACTGACCACTACACTACACACTACACACTGACCGCTACACTACACACTACACACTGACCGCTACACTACACACTGACCACTACACTAAACTCTACACACTGACCGCTACACTACACACTACACACTGACCACTACACTACACACTGACCACTACACTACACACTACATACTGACCACTACACTACACACTGACCACTACACTACACACTACACACTGACCACTACACTACACACTGACCATTACACTACACACTACACACTGACCACTACACTACACACTACACACTGACCGCTACACTACACACTACACACTGACCGCTACACTACACACTGACCGCTACACTACACACTGACCACTACACTAAACACTACACACTGACCGCTACACTACACACTACACACTGACCGCTACACTACACACTGACCGCTACACTACACACTGACCACTACACTAAACTCTACACACTGACCGCTACACTACACACTACACACTGACCGCTACACTACACACTGACCGCTACACTACACACTACACACTGACCACTACACTACACACTGACCGCTACACTACACACTACACACTGACCGCTACACTACACACTACACACTGACCGCTACACTACACACTGACCACTACACTACACACTACACACTGACCACTACACTACACACTGACCATTACACTACACACTACACACTGACCACTACACTACACACTGACCACTACACTACACACTACACACTGACCACTACACTACACACTGACCATTACACTACACACTACACACTGACCACTACACTACACACTACACACTGACCACTACACTACACACTGACCACTACACTACACACTACACACTGACCACTACACTACACACTACACACTGACCACTACACTACACACTGACCACTACACTACACACTACACACTGACCACTACACTACACACTACACACTGACCACTACACTACACACTACACACTGACCGCTACACTACACACTGACCGCTACACTACACTACACACTGACCGCTACACTACACACTGACCGCTACACTACACACTACACACTGACCGCTACACTACACACTACACACTGACCACTACACTACACACTGACCACTACACTACACACTACACACTGACCACTACACTACACACTGACCATTACACTACACACTGACCACTACACTACACACTACACACTGACCACTACACTACACACTACACACTGACCACTACACTACACACTACACACTGACCGCTACACTACACACTACACACTGACCACTACACTACACACTGACCACTACACTACACACTACACACTGACCACTACACTACACACTACACACTGACCACTACACTACACACTGACCACTACACTACACACTACACACTGACCACTACACTACACACTACACACTGACCACTACACTACACACTACACACTGACCGCTACACTACACACTGACCGCTACACTACACTACACACTGACCGCTACACTACACACTACACACTGACCGCTACACTACACACTACACACTGACCGCTACACTACACACTACACACTGACCACTACACTACACACTGACCACTACACTACACACTACACACTGACCACTACACTACACACTGACCATTACACTACACACTGACCACTACACTACACACTGACCACTACACTAAACACTACACACTGACCACTACACTACACACTACACACTGACCACTACACTACACACTACACACTGACCGCTACACTACACACTACACACTGACCACTACACTACACACTGACCACTACACTACACACTACACACTTACCACTACACTACACACTGACCATATGTATGACGTGTGCTATGACGTCATGTCTCTGCAGTCACACACACACACACGTGTTGTAGGACATCTCCTCCTCCCTCCATACCGCACACACAGCCCGGCTCTCCTTCCTTCTCACCTTCAGAAGGTCCAGCGGGTGTGAGCAGCAGGCCACCCCGCAGGAGGCCAGGCCCCCGAGGTATTGCCACCACCGACTCGAGACACCCTCCGCTCCGCCATCTCCCCCCGGCTCTTTTTCTTCTTCTCTCCCCGGGCGCGCTGCACAGTCCAAGGGCCAGGGTCGGAGCCGGCCCGTGCCTGGGAGAACGAGAAGAGCCGGGGCCAATCGGGTTGCAGCACGAGGCCCCGCCCAGTCAGCGCTGCCAAACCACGGGACACAGCCGCCTTAAAGCGGCGACGGGGAGGTGTGGTGGGCCCGGGGGGAGGAGGAGGGAGTACATGTGCTGCGGTGCAGATCTGTGTAGGGCTGGAAGTGGGTGTAAGGGTGGCGGAGGGTGTAAAACACTGCCAATTTGCGCCCCCCCCCCCAGCCTGCGCCCCTGGCGGGTGCCGGTCTTGTCAGCCCCTTGGTACGCCCCTGCTTTTGAACAACACCTTCTCGATTCCAGGGGGGGCAATCGCCCCCCTGCCCTATGGAGCGGACGCCCATGTGGGGGGGGCGGGCTTAGTCCAGCTGTCTGTGTCAATGGATGCAGCAGCAGGACACGGGAGCGCGCCCGCATGGGTGCCCCGAGGGGGAGCGCTTCTCCGATGGGGCATTTGAGAAGAGGAGGAGCCAGGAGCGCTGCTGAGGGACCCCAGAAGAGGGGGATCGGGGGCCACTCTGTGCAAAACCAACTGCACAGAGGAGGTAAGTATGACATGCTTGTTAAAAAAAAAAAAAGACCTTTAGTTATCCTTTTTGCATAGAATGCATTAAGATAAAAAAAAAACCTTCTGACTTTACAACCCCTTTAAGTCGTTCTCCTTGGCGTCTGGAGTGGTCATTGTGTAACTCCCAATGTCAAAGACGCTCCAACGTCACAGTAATCAGAATCGCTTTCTTCCTCTCCGTAATGAAGGCGGCGTGCGGCCCTAAGAGCGCCATCTGAGTACCGTAACGACATAAGGAGCCTATGAGGAGCCCCGGGAAATGGTCGGGCCCCGCTGAGTGCAATCACCTCCGTGTTCTCCAGCAGAGCCGGCTCTATGTTTCATTTGTATTGTATTTACAAGACATGCTGAGCGCCGGAAAGTGAAAGCTTGGCACAGCTGGAGAGCGGAGCTCGCAAGACACGCATTACCATTCCACATAAAGGGCTCAATCACTCCGCAGACTAGAAGTGGCCCCAGGACAACGTTCGCTCTCCATCCATTCACAGGACACAGGAGAGGGGGTCCCATGTTATCATGTCCTGGAGACATTGTCTTATCTTTCTCTAAAGAACCGCTCATAGCACCTCCTTCCAGGAGGCACAGCCAGGCCGAGGAGAGACACTGGAACTGTGGTTTGAAGATAACTCTTTAACCCTTTCGCTGCCAGAGCCGTTTTTGCATTTCTTTCCGCACAGGTTTAACCACTTCGGCCCCGGAAAGGATTTGTCCCCTTAATGACCAGGCCATTTTTTGCGATACGGCACTGTGTCGTTTTAACTGGTCGTGCGACGCTGTACCCAAACAAAATTGACGTTCTTTTTTTCCCCACAAATAGAGCTTTCTTTTGGTGGTACAGTGGGGCAAAAAAGTATTTAGTCCCCCACCAATTGTGCAAGTTCTCCCACTTAAAAAGATGAGAGAGGCCTGTAATTGTCATCATAGGTAAACCTCAACTATGAGAGACAAAATGTGGAAACAAATCCAGACAATCACATTGTCTGATTTGGAAAGAATTTATTTGCAAATTATGGTGTGTAGCGGGCATTTAAATTTGGGGGAGGAGCATCTGGGTTATTCAACCCAGATGTACTAATTGTTAGGGAATCTGAGAATCCCTTTTGTGGTTCTTGGAGGACTCTGGTGGTGTGAGGTTCCCTGTGGCCTGCAGGTGGCGTTGTCGCCCTGGGCCGGAGTTGAACCTGCACTGCAAGACTGTTCCTTTTTGTCCTTTCCTGGCGCTGGTAAAGCGGGGCGGGGAACCTGCTGTGACGCAAAGGGAGAGGAGATAAAAGGGGCGGAAGCCCTGACCTCCGGGTTCAGAGTTGGAGGACACGGCCGCACCCAGGCACCTTCAGCCTGGGTGCTGGCGTTCCGGAGTTCCGGGCCCAGGTGCCCTTGACCTGGCCGAAGCGAGGGATGGAGTCCATCTCAGGCACCTTAAGCCTGGGGTGAGGTACTATGACCAAGGCCTGGGGCCCAGTAGCTTCGACTGGGTTCCGCGAGGGTGGAGGAGTCCGAGGGGCCCTAAGGTGTTGGGACCCGTATCTGAGGTGAGGAGGCCGGGGAGTGTAACCCTTCCGGATAGCCCGGTACAGCATTAATCCGGTGACGGCGGGGCCTCTGGTAACTCCCTTGGAGGGATGTCCTCCCCCTGACAGGGGCTGCAACGTAGCGAAGGTAACTCCAGTTCATGTTCATTAGAGTCGCTGGAAGAGACTCTGAAGCCAAAAAGTATGTTTTACAGCCACTGTGCTTAGCAACCGTTGGTGAAACCTAAACGGTTTAGTTTCTTTGGGGATTGTGCCTTGACCTACTCCCTGCCAATACTGAACTGTTCTATGGGTCTCAAACTGTCTGCTCGCAAAGGACTCTTTGTTTGCCGTTATGGAATAAATACGTGTTGGACCTTTTCAGTGTGTGGTACTCCAATTACTGGGAGCAAAGGGGGTTATCAGCAGAACAGACTTGGCTCTGAACGTTTATACAGCCTGGGTGTAATCTGATGCTGGCCTTCACCTCTACATGCTGTAATCTAGAGCAGTGTTTCTCAACTCCAGTCCTCAAGGCGCCCCAACAGGTCATGTTTTCAGGTTTTCCATTAGTTTGCACAGGTGATTTGATCAGTTTCACTGCCTTAGTAATTACCACAGCCATTTCATCTGAGGAAAATCCTGAAAACATGACCTGTTGGGGCGCCTTGAGGACCTGAGTTTAGAAACACTTATCTAGAGGACATGGGCCGTGGCGCACCTCGCTCTCCCCTTCAAGATACCCCTAGACCGGAGCCAAAGTAACCGCTAAGGAAGAGAGAGAGGGTGAGGCCGCTACAGGTGGAAAATAAGTATTTGGTGAATATGAAAAGTTCATCTCAATACTTTGTTATATATCCTTTGTTGGCAATGACAGAGGTCAAACGTTTTCTGTAAGTCTTCACAAGGTTGTCACACACTGTTGCTGGTATGTTGGCCCCATTCCTCCATGCAGATCTCCTCTAGAGCAGTGATGTTTTGGGGCTGTCGCTGGGCAACACGGACTTTCAACTCCCTCCAAAGGTTTTCTATGGGGTTGAGATCTGGAGACTGGCTAGGCCACTCCAGGACCTTGAAATTCTTCTTACGAAGCCACTCCTGCGGTGTGTTTGGGATCATTGTCATGCTGAAAGACCCAGCCACGTTTCATCTTCAATGCCCTTGCTGATGGGAGGAGGTTTGCACTCAAAATCTCACGATACAGGGCCCCATTCATTCTTTCATGTACACGGATCAGTCGTCCTGTTCACTTTGCAGAGAACCAACCCCAAAGCATGATGTTGCCACCCCCATGCTTCACAGTAGATATGGTGTTCTTTGGTTGCAACTCAGCATTCTCTCTCCTCCAAACACGACGAGTTGTGTTTCTACCAAACAGTTCTACTTTGGTTTCATCTGACCATATGACATTCTCCCAATCCTCTTCTGGATCATCCAAATGCTCTCTAGCAAACCTCAGACGGGCCCGGACATGTACTGCCTTAAGCAGGGGGACACGTCTGGCACTGCAGGATCTGAGTCCCTGGCGGTGTAGTGTGTTACTAATGGTAGCCTTTGTTACGTTGGTCCCAGCTCTCTGCAGGTCATTCACTAGGTCCCCCCCGTGTGGTTCTGGGATTTTTGCTCACCGTTCTTGTGATCATTTTGACCCCACGGGGTGAGATCTTGCGTGGAGCCCCAGATGGAGGGAGGTTATCAGTGGTCTTGTATGTCTTCCATTTTCTAATTATTGCTCCCACAGGTGATTTCTTCACACCAAGCTGCTTGCCTATTGCAGATTCAGTCTTCCCAGCCTGGTGCAGGTCTACAATTTTGTTTCTGGTGTCCTTCGCCAGCTCTTTGGTCTTCACCATAGTGGAGTTTGGAGTGCGACTGTTTGAGGTTGTGGACAGGTGTCTTTTATACTGATAACAAGTTCAAACAGGTGCCATTAATACAGGTAATGAGTGGAGGACAGAGGAGCCTCTTAAAGAAGAAGATACAGGTCTGTGAGAGACAGAAATCTTGCTTGTTTGTAGGTCACCAAATACTTATTTCCCACCATAATTTGCAAATAAATTATTTCCAAATCAGACAATGTGATTGGCTGGATTTGTTTCCACATTTTGTCTCTCATAGTTGAGGTTTACCTATGATGACAATTACAGGCCTCTCTCATCTTTTTAAGTGGGAGAACTTGTACAATTGGTGGGGGACTAAATACTTTGTTTCCCCACTGTATATAGAAAAGAATTCAATCCGGATGGCCGCACTCCAACAACGATTTCTTTATTGGTTAAAAACCATACAGCAAAAGATGCAATCAACAGCTGACATGTTTCACACCGTAACTACTGGTGCTTACTCCTGAGTAAGCACCAGTAGTTACGAAGTGAAACATGATGTCAGCTGTTGATTGCATCTTTTGCTGTATGGTTTTTAACCAATAAAGAAATCGTTGTTGGAGTGCGGCCATCCGGATTGAATTCTTTTCTATATGCTATCTTGCATACTGAGCCAGCACCATCATTTTGAGGAGGTGAAGATTTTTTGTGACCCAGACACCTGGAGCGGGTTCTTTTCCCTGTTTCTTTTGGTGGTATTTGATCACCTCTGCGGTTTTTATTTTTTACGCTACAAACAAAATAAGGCCAACAATTTCGACAACATTTTTTATTTTATTTTTTAATTTCTGCTATATTACATATCCAAATAAAACCCTGTTGTGTGACATTAGCGAATTAATATTTGCTAATATCTTCCTGTTTCTCCTCCTGACCAATCAGGAAGCAGGGTTCTGAGACCCTATTGGCTAGGAGTCCAAAGACCAGATTGGCCGGGAGGAGAAGCGACAGCCGGGGACACTCAAGGAGAAGGAGGGGGGGAAGCTGCCGCCACCGCAGCTGTGACCTGCATGGGGTAAGTGCAGGGCTGATGGGGGGAGCGGGCCAGAGGGCGAGCAAGCCGGCGACTGGTTGGGCGTATGTTGTGCGGTGGCGAGCTTAAACGACGGGGGTGGGGGGGAAGGGTTAGTGTGGGCTGCCACTGACACTAGTAGGTCCATTTTTTTATGTCACTTGATATTACTGCAAACACACTAAAGAACATTTTAGGTCAAACTAACGCAATAAACTACCCACATATTTGGTAAAATATAAAAGCTGAGGTTGCACCGAGTAAATAGATACCCAACATGTCAAACCCTAAATTTGCGTGCGCCTGTGAAATGGCTACAAACTTCAGTACCCTTTTCTATAGGCAACACTTCAAAAGCCCCCTATAGGTCATCAGTTTAGCGTTACGAAGGAGGTCTGCTGCTAGAATTATTGCTCTCTCTCTGGCGTGCATGGCGATATGTAACACGTGTATCGAAAATCAGGGCCGCCATCAGGGGGGTACAGGCAGTACACCTGTAAGGGGCCCGGATGGCAACTCCCCCCTTTTTTTTTTTTTTTTTTATATTTCTTCTTTTTTTTGTAAGGGGCCCGGAGGTCCCCAGGGCCCTGGATGGCAACCCCCCCTTTTTATTTTATTTTATTTTTATTTTTAATTTTTTTATATTTCTTCTTTTTTCGTAAGGGGCCCGGAGGTCCCCAGGGCCCCGGATGGCAACCCCCCCTTTTTTTTTTTTTTATAAAAATTTTTTTTAAGTACATTTTTTTTGTAAGGGGGCCCAGAGGTCCCCAGGGCCCCAGATGGCAACCCCCCAACTTTTTTTTTTGTATTGTTTTGTTCATCAGCACCCAAAGCCCCCCGACCTCAATTCGCGGCACCCCCCACTTCTCAATTCGCGCGGCACCCCCCGCTTCTCAATTAGCGGCGCCCCCCGCTTCTGAACTAGCGGCACCTCCCCGCCTCTCAATTCGCAGCAGCCCCCCCCCCCACACGCTTCTCAATTTGCGGCGGCAGCACCATCCCCAGGGGGCCCATACCTGAAGCTGTGTAAGGGGCCCCAAAATTCCTGATGGCAATCGTAGGCGCCCCAGACCCATGTGTTTATGTTCGTAAGTGCATAAATATGTGGGGGTTGTAGGGATTTTTTTTTTTTTGCAATCGGCCCACTGCCAACACCATGTGATCACTGTGAACAATCACAGCAGATCACATGACAATTGTAAACAATGGATGACTTCCTTTTAATGCCAATTGAATGCTTTTCCATACAATTGTGTTGCTAGCTGTGATTGGTCACAGTGATCACATGGCACAGACACGGCCAATCACAGCCCATCTATACCATGTGATTAGCTCTGGCCAAATACAGCTAATCACAACAAAAGACACTGAATGAACCAGTTTCATTCACTAAAAATGGTTGCTTATAGCAATGAAATTCACTGGTATGAGAAACCTTATTTTGTAAAAAAAAAAAAAAAAAGAAAAGGCCGTCGGAATGAAATAGCGGATCGGCCAAAGAAAATCTCTCGAGCAGTTCTGGTTTTGCTCCTTTAAAAGAACGGCTTGCAGAATTTTCTCAAATTTTCCCGACTCAAGTGGCGGCTTGAAGCGGATTAGCAGCTTCCACAGGAAACAATTGTGTTGTATTTTATGACGGTTCTTCCTCCGTTTATCTGCAGAGATTGGAGGGTTTAATTGCTCCAGAAGAGCGCGGCGCGATAATTCTAATAAGAAAGACGAGATCCGCGTATTTATCAGCATTCTGCCGCAATTCCTCTCTTTTTCGCTGCAATTAGGGAATGCTAATGATCAGAAATGCAATTTTCTATTTCCTGTCTCACATGAAGAAGCCTGCGATCGTGAATTAATAATGGAGACGGATGTTGAATGGCAATGAGGAATATCTGCAGGACAGACACGGTCCGGGGGGTTCTGTGACATGACATCAGGAGCTTTTTTTTATTCTAAAGGACATTCGTTCACTTTTCTTATCACTAGTGGGGTCAAATTCATGTTTTTCGGCTTTCCCCTTGGCATCTAATAAGGCAGTACAGCCAGCCCTCCTGTACTGGGCACGGGCCCCATCAGTTTTAAAAGGGGGGCCCGGGCACCTCCCGAACAGGAGGGCCGGCTGTACTTTGTTATTGCAGACCAGTGGCGGCTGGTGCTCAAACTTTTTTAGGGGGGGGGGGGGGGCGCAAACACACTGAAAAAGTCTGAAAAAAAAACCCATTAATTGCAGCCTCACTGTGCCCATCAAATACAGCCACTGTGCCATCAAACGCAGTCACTGTGCCCATCAAATGCAGCCACCGTTCCCATCAAACGCAGCCACTGTGCCCTCAAACACAGCCACTGTGCCCATCAAATGCAGCCACCGTGTCCATCAAATGCAGCCACTGTACCATCGAATGCCACCACTGTGCCCATCAAACGCTCCCACTGTGCCCCATCAAATGCTACCAGTATGCCATCAAATGCTCCCACTGTGCCCATCGAATGCTCCCACTGTGCCCATCGAATGCTCCCAGTGTGCCCATCGAATGCTTCCTCTGTGCCCATCGAATGCTGCCACTGTGCCCTTATGCTCCTCCATGACGGCGATGTCTTCTCCCCCCGTTCCTCCTGTCCTCTCTTATGATTGGACGCGTGATCGGCATCCAATCACAGCGCCTGTCCTTTCAGTCAATCAGGTGATGGGTAAAGACGGCCCTGATGGTACTTCAGAGAAGAAGCCTCGCCCTCCTTATAGGGAGCCTGTCCCGGTCACGGCCAGCTCACCAAGAATCCCCCTGCTGTGCCGCAGTCCCTCCATGGACATCGGTGTCTGCCCACTATCTGCGTGCCACGTGCCCCGGTCGCAGGAACTCATTACGCCGTAGTGACAAATATACTTTAATTAACATACGGCAGCAGCTGCTAGGAAAGCTCTCAATACACAAAGCTTTCTATAACGCGGGGAAATCAGTCGGGGGGGGGGGGGATTCAGCTGCACATGGAATGGACAGGAATCTCGTTAATTACATTTAAATGTTAAATTGGGACATATTGTGCCAGCTGCAACCACTTACCTCCTTACATGTGCGCCCCCCCACCTGGGCTCTATATAAAACACAAATAAAGTATAATCAATAGACGTCAACTGGATCCGCACGTGAAAAGATCTGGAAATTGATAAAAGAGTCCAGCTATAAATGTCAGGGATCCGATATCACACAGTGTGTCTCCTTCTAGACGCAGGATTTACCGCCCCCCCCCCCCCCCCCCATCCGCTCTGCACTTATTACGCTTTATTATTCTCTCTTACTTGTGTCAGGCTTATGATTCTTCATTTTATACAAGATGAGCAATTACCGGAGCGCAGGAAGAGCAGCTGGTGATTGGACCGTGCATCCTCCGACCCGCTCTTCTTTTCTCAGGCAACATCCTGATGTACAGTGGGGGGGGGGGGGGGGGGGAATAATGATTTGATCCCCTGCAGATTGTGTAAGTTACAAAACAAATGAAGGGTCTATCATTTTTATCATAGATTTATTTTATATGATGATTGACAATTCAAATCTTTTATTATGGGCAGTAGTAAAATACGGCATCATGGCCTCTAGATCAGCCATTCTCAACCAGGGTTCCTCCAGGGATGGCTAGGGGTTCCTTGAGATGTGGCCAACTGTCCTCCCTTCTCATGGTGGCTGCATAGCTCCAGGTCCAATGCAACTTGGCAGAGCCAGTGCCATGCCTGCAAGGGTGTCATTCTAGTCATCCCTCTAGGGGTAGCATTCTTCAGACTTACCACCGCAAACCTAAAGAGCCTTTTCCCAGTGACACCTGATGGACTAATATTACCAGGGGTTCCCTAAGATCTAAGACATTTTTCTAAGTGTTCCTCTGGGGTAAAAAGGTTGGGAAAGGCTGCTCTAGATAGAGCTGAGGAACACAGAGAATATGTCCTTGTAACAAGGGATACAATGTAACAATTCTCCAGAACGCTAGAGGGAATAAGCAAATAAATGTAACCAATGTTTGCATTTCTTTACTAATTTCCTCTTGCATTCCCTAGAATTGTTACATTGTATCCCTTGTTAGAAGGACGTATTCCCTGTGTTCCTCAGCTCCATCTAGAGGCCACATGGGGTATTTTACTACTGCCCATAATAACAGAACATTCATTCAGAAGAGAAAATAGCCTAAAGAACTTTCATTTTTGCCCAATTATTACAGAACAAATGTACAGAGGGGGGAAATAATGATCTGATCCCCTGCAGATTGTGTAAGTTTGCCCACTTACATAGAAATGAAGGGTCTATCATTTTTATCATAGGTGTATTTTATATGATAGAGACAGAATATCAACCAACAATCCTAAAATGACACACAATACAAATGTTATAAATGGAGTTGCAGTTCAGTGAGTAAAATTAGGATATTTCCATCATACTTACCTGTAAAATCCTTTTCTTGGAGTACATCCCGGGACACAGAGGTCCCTCACATCTTTTTTGGGATATTAATTGCTTTGCTACAAAACTGAGGTCCTTCCTGTGTAGGAGGGGCTATATAGGGGGTGGACTTCCTGTTTGACTGCCTGCCAGTGTCCATCCACCTATAGGTGGCGTTTAACCTATTTAGTCATTATTATGGTTGCTCTGTGTCCAGTGATGTACGATAAAGAAATAAGTATTTGATCCCCTTAGTAGTTGGTGGAGAAACCCTTGTTGGGAAGCACAGAGGTCAGACGTTTCTTGTAGGTGGTGATCAGGTCTCCACACATCTCAGGAGGGATTTTGGTCCTCTCTTCTTTACAGATCTTCTCTAAATCCTGAAGGTTTCTTGGCTTTCGCTTGGAAACTCGAAGTTTGAGCTCCCTCCATGAATTTTCTTCAGGATTAAGGTCTAGAGACTGGCTAGGCCACTCCATGACCTTAATGTGCTTCTTCTTGAGCCACTCCTTTGTTGCCTTGGCGGTATGTTCTGGGTCATTATTATCCACGACCAGGGCTGTTTGAAGGAATTTGGGGGCCCCAAGCAACAATTTTAAAGTTGAGAAGGGGGGGGTGCTACCGTGGGACATTGGCATTTCTTTTTCAGGACACCAGGAGACACCAAGTTGTTGAGCGGGGGGGGGGATGGGGCATAGTATTACATTGGATATGCGGGGGGAATGTCGTACCTCCTCCATCAGTGCTGCCTCCTCGAGTCCTCTGGCTCCTTTTTCTGCTGTGCTGTCCTCTGCTGGGGCCCCAGGACAAGTCGGGGCCCCAAGCAGCTGCTTGGTTTGCCTGTCCTGTTCCGACGCCCCTGTCCACGACCCATCTTCAGTGTTCTGGCTGAGGGAAGAAGGTTCTCATCCAAGATTTTACAATACATGGGGCCCCGTCCATTGGTTTTTCGATGCGGCAAAGTCGGCCTGGACCTTTATCAGAGAAACAGCCCTAAAGCCTCATGTTTCCACCTCTGTGTGACTGTAGGGATGAAGTTATTGGGGTCATAGTCACCATTTTTCTTCCTCCAAACACGGCGAGTGAAGTTAATGTCAAAGAGCTGAATTTCGGTCTCATCTGACCACAGAACTTTCTCCCAATCCTCTGAATCATTTAGATGTTCATTGGCAAACTTCAGATGGGCTGTACATGTGCCTTTTTGAGGAGGGGGACCTTGGGGGCGCTGCAGGATTTCAATCCATGGCGGTGTATTGTGTTACCAATGGTGTGGTTGGTGACTGTGGTCCCAACTGCTTGAGATGATTCACAAGCTCCTCCCGTGTAGTTCTGGGCGGATCCCTCACTTTTCTCATGACCATCCTCACCCCATGAGGCAAAATATTGCATGGAGCTCCAGACTGAGGGCGATTGATGGTTATTTTGTATTTCTTCCATTTGCGAATAATCCCTCCAACAGTTGTCTCCTTCTCACCAATCTTCTCCCCGATGTCCTCTGACAGATCTTTGGTCTTGCCCTTTGGAGCTGTCGGGGCTGGTCTCAGCCCTTCCTTCTCAGAGCTCAGGCTGCTCAGCTGTCGGTTAATTGCCAGCACTCATCATTCCACAGTGACTCACCTATTGATCATATCCTGCTCGTCAGCCAGCTGTGCTGGCTACTTAAACTCCCTGGATTAGATCTCCTGTGCCTTTGCCTTGGTCAACATATCCGGATACTCTCTGCTGTGTTTTCCTGTTAAAAGACTTCCCTTCTGGTTCCTGATTCAGTTTGCTGCTTCTGACTACGCTGATCTCTGGATTCCTGTTTTACTGTCTTGTTCTGACTAAACGCTTTGGTTACCTGGCTATGTTTTGACCATGTTTATTCTGTTTGTACTCTTTTACCATTTTATTAAAGTGTGATTTTTACTGCACTTCTGTCTCAGTCTGATTCATAGTTCCTGATAGGAACCAGAATTATCGTTCGTTGGTAGGGGATCAAATGCTTATTTTACTCACTGAACTGCAACTCCATTTATAACATTTGTATCATGTGTGTTATTTCTGGATTTTTGGTTGATATTCTGTCTCTATCAAATAAAATACACCTATGATAAAAAATTATAGACCCTTCATTTCTTTGTAAGTGGGCAAATTTACACAATCTGCAGGGAATCAAATCATTATTTTCCCCACTTCAACTAGGACTCCAGGTACATAAATAAAGGCACCTGACAACACTGGGTAGAAGGAAGCATTTAATCAGTCTCCCCTCCCCCATTGATCAGACTGTGCATTGTAACTTTATAGAAAAAGAAGGGAACATTTCCTCAGTCTCTCTCCATCAACAAAATGTGCCCCTCTGCTACCCACAAGATAATTAAAATCCACAACAAAAAAAACCTAACTATTCTCAGCTGTGCACTATTTTGTGTTCCCATATACACACACCGGCCACTTTATTAGGTACACCTGTTCAATTGCTTGGTAACACAATTGCCAATCAGCCAGCTAATCACATGGCAGCAACTGTTACTGTTACTGGTGAAGCGGGGCCTCCGTTGAGGCCCCATGGACTACATTACCCAGAACCCCTGGGTGCATTGTGCCACCGCAGAGACTCATGGGTGGGGTATAAAAGGGGAGGGCGAGGCGAAGCCCAGGCCTCTTTGGACACCGCACTGCTAGCAAGAGGACTCCCTGTGCGGACCTGCTGCGAGTGTAAGGCCCGAAGCCTTCCAAAGAGCCTTCCACCCCACTGCGGAGCCTGTGTGGCACCTGATATCAACTTGCCTCGCGGACGTCAGTTGGACCAGAGACCCGGCTGTTGCAGACCCTGTGTGCGGAGACACAGCGGTGGGAGTCCCGGACTGGGATCGAGTCCGGAGGGGTGAGAGAGCACCTTCTCACAACTATAACTGAGTACCTTTGTTAGGCCTATTGACTGCTTTGGCCCATCGTGTTATACTTGCTGTCCTGTCGAGAGACTAGTTGCAGAACTGAGATATATAGTCTCCATACCGTTGTTTCTATCACCATAAACCGTTATTGGATTACAAATTACTGTTCCTGTATCTGCACCACCGATCATCTTGCATGCGAAGATTCTTCACTGTAAGACTGAGCTTTATCTGAGTCAGGCCTAACTGGGAGTGTAGAACTTTATTGAGCGCCATATTGCTCACGGGGAGGATAGCTACATGTGGTGTGAATATCTTTATATACTATAGTTGACTAGTGTCATTATTACTGCAGGGCTCTGCACGTATGTGTTGTATTGTATTGATCGTTGACTTTTATATCCGAGTAAATCTATTACAGTTAACCATTCCGGTAGTAGTGTCCATTACTATACCTTACAACTGTTTGGATTATTGTGGGATTGTTCATGAACAGTGTGACAGCAGGAAGGTAAAGTCACCTGGTTGCATCCAGGGGGGTAGATATATTTCGCCCAGATTCAGGCTTTACGCCGACTTATACAACTAGGTGGAGAGTTGTATAAGGCTAGTGGGCTCATGGATGACTCATACCTCTAGGGAGAGTGTGGGGCGTCGTACAGACAGGGAGTTGATGAGACCAGCTGAAGCTTGTCAGCTCATTTAGGCCTCTATAAGAACTCCCAGCTTCATTAGATGTTAGCTCATGCCTGGAACCAGACCTGTGTGGACTGTCTAGGGAGAGTGAACCCCTGTGCGGTGAGACAAAGCCTGTGTGGCTATTTGCTTGGACATTTAAAACCAGGGACTTAGGGACTAGGACAGCACTAGGCTGATCCCAGTCGTTAGTTAGGAAACCTGTATGTTTAGTCAGAGGTCAACTTGACCAGGATTTATTTTGGTTATGTTTCTTTTGCTTTGCTGTGTTTTGTCACTGTAAATAGAAAATAAACCGCACCTTTTTGATTTTGAAAACCACAACCTCCGTTTGCTGGGCCTGTTTTGTGTGGGGAGCCCATCCCGGGGGTCACACACACCCGCTGCCGAGCTAACCCCCTCACAACAGGTATAGAGCCATACTAATATACCACCCCTAGACTAGCTGTGCCAAAGGAGGGTCGAGTAGATTGCCGGGGGTTGGCTGTGCTGTGTACAGGACCCGAAACAAAACCAGCGGATCTCTTAGTTTGGGGGTATCGCTACACTGGATTGGTCAGACAGCTTCAGGACCGCCGCGTTATCCACGAGCGCACAATACACCCAGATTACAATAATCCCCGGATCAGGGGCGGAGCAAACGATGAAAGAATTGACACAATATATATATAAGATAAAAGTCCAGATCTCCACTCTGGGGGCCTTTTAATGCAGCTTGGCCCCTCTACAACATTGAGAAGAAGGGGACCTGTCATTTACTGCCGCAGGATGAACACTTCACAGATCAGTCTAGAAGTCTTTCTGCCCGAGGCCTTGTTTTAATTTACACAATTCGCAAAATCCCCCCCCGCCGCTCAGAGAATTGGCGCTTACTCTATAAACGAATGTGGAGACTATTTACAGATACATTTGTGTCTCAGGGACTCCAAGCTTACGGAAGTGCAGTGGCGGACATAGATAACACTTGACTGTCTGCTGTTAATCGTCTTACCATGATGCCAAATGAGAAATCTGTTGGCATCCAGGCAGGGCGGCCATCAGGGGGGTACAGGCAGTACACCTGTAAGGGGCCCAGAGGTCCCCAGGGGCCCGGGTGACAACCCCCCTTTTTTTTTATTGTAAGGGGCCCAGAGGTCCCCAGGGCCCTGGATGGTAACCCCCCTTTTTTTATGTATTTTTTATTAAAAAAATATATATATTTTATTTTTATTTATTTATTTTTATTTATTTTTTGTAAGGGGCCCCGAGGTCCCCAGAGGCCCGACGGTGCCCAGGGCCCCGAATGGCAACCCCCCTTTTTTTTTTTATAAAAATATTTTATTTTTAATTTTTTTTCTTATAATTGTTTTTTTTGTAAGGGGCCCAGAGGTCCCCAGAGGCCCGACGGTGCCCAGGACCCCGGATGGAAACCCCCCTTTTTTTTTTTTATAAAAATATTTTTATTTTTATTTTTTTTCTTATAATTGTTTTTTTTGTAAGGGGCCCAGAGGTCCCCAGAGGCCCGGAGGTCCCCGGGGCCCTGGATAGTAACCCCCGTTTATTATGTATTTTTTATAAAAAAAAATAAAAAAAAGTTTTATTTTTATTTATTTTTATTTATTTTTTTTGTAAGGGGCCCAGAGGTCCCCAGGGCCCCGGATGGCAACCCCCCCCCCTTTTTTTTTTTTTATAAAAAAATATATATTTTTTTATAAATTATTATTTTATTTTTTTTGTAAGGGGCCCAGAGGTCCCCAGGGCCCCGGATGGCAACCCCCCCTATTTTTTTTGGGTTTCTTTTTTTGTTCGTCAGCACCCAAAGCCCCCCCGACCTCAACAATTTGCGGCGGCAGCACCCTCCTGCTTCTCCCGCTTCTCAATTTGCGGCGGCAGCACCCCCCCGGTTCTACTCTGCTACAGGTGGCCCATGCCTGAAGCTGTGTAAGGGGCCCCAAAATTCCTGATGGCGGCCCTGCATCCAGGTCCAGCGCCAGCATAGGGAAGCTTAGGCAGCTGCCTTGGGGCACCAGGATGGAGGGGGGGCAGAAAAATCCAAATCCCCAGCCAATTACTGGGAATTATTTAATTTTTTTAAATACCGGTCTTCTGTTCCCTGGTCGGTAGAAGAGAGGGTGCAGCATGGAGGTTTTAGCTTGCGTCGCCTGCCAGCTGCCTGTGGCTGGCGGGGAGTGCCCCTTCATTGCAAACTGTCGTTTGGTGGCAGTTGGTGTACGGCTTGGGTTTTCGATACTGTGTGGCACCCTTCGCATTTCGGGCGTGATGTCAGGGGATTTCTGGCGCAGCTGTGGATAGTGGGGGGGGGGGATGTGGGGGGATCGGTGTACCCGTCCCCTTATTGCACGCACAGTTTAGGGGAACCAATTCGGAAAAATATGAATCCCAAGACATTTGTTGGGGATTTTGATTTTTAAAATACCTGTCCCCCCGCTCTCTGGCACTGCGCCCTCTCTCATGCCAGGTGGAGACTAGTGGAGATTTTGGTTTGCAAGAAAAGTGCATGGCCCCACCCCTTCATTGTACTCTGCCGTTTGGTGGCAGTTCGGCACAGCTCGGGTTTTCTTTTCTGTGTGGTGTCCTCCACGCTGTGCCCCACCGCATTGCGGGCATGGTGGGAGGGGTGCCAGCGTTGTGGTGGATGGTGGGGGGTGGGTAGACCGGGTGGGTAGACCCCACCCCTCATTGCATGCACCATTCAGGGGTATTTTGGCTGGGATTTTGGGTGCAGCATTGTGTCCTTCACCGAGCAGGTGGAGTGTGTGCTGTGTGGAGGGGGTGGGGAATGGGTTGCAATGGGGGGGGCAGCAGGGTACACCTTCGTCTATGTGGACAAGGTTTCTTACACCGGCCCTGTTGTTATCAGGATCAGAAATAAGAAAATAGTAAAAAAAAAGCTCAGCTGGTGATTTGGTGGAGTGGAGTCCATAAACTCTCTACTTGGTGATTGTGAATATCTGATTCCCCCGGAAACGTAGTGAATTAGTAAAAAGTGGTCCAAAGTGGTGCCTATGACTCCCCACCTCCTAAAATTGCTGGGAGTCGGGAAGTCATAGGCACCACATCCCTTAATAATCAAAATATTGATAAGGACAAAACAGTGGGATTTTTAAGATGCCACACAGAAAAATTGTTATAAAAGTAACAAAATTTTATTTAAACATTTTAAAATCAGCATTTCATAAAAACCCCCAACATACAATATCCATGATTTTAGTACAGATGCAGTGACTTCGGCTTTACGTGTTTCGCCAAACTATGGCTTCCTCAGGAGTCTCTTATAAGTACTGCATACATCATCACTAAAAATTAACCACTTCCCGCCCGCCATGTAGCAATATGACGTGCGCAAAGTGGTTCTGTTATCCTGACCGGACGTCATATGAGGTGATCAGGATAACCAGCGATCACGCGCCTGGTCTGACACACCGCATTTCCGATCTGACAGAGACTCTTTACCACGTGATCAGCTGTGTCAAATCACAGCTGATCACAGTGTAAACAGGAAGAGACGTTTATCGGGTGCTCTCCTGACGGGGGGGGGGTCTGCGCCAGTCAATGCCCATTCTAGATGCCAATCAGTGCCCAGCAGTAAAGCCTGCCAGTGCCTCCCCATCAGTGCTGCCTATCAGAGCCATCCATCAGTGGCCATCAGTGTCGCCTATCAGTGCCACCTATAAGTGCCCATCAGTGCTGCCTATCAGTGCCACCTATCAATGCTCATCACAACTGCATATCAGTGCCACCTATAAGTGCTCATCAGTGTCGCCTATCAATGCCCATCAGTGCCCATCAGTGCTGCATATTAGTGCCTCTTCATCAGTGCCACCTCACCAGTGCCCATCAGTGCAGCCTCATCAGCGCCCATCGGTGAAGGAGAAAAATTACTTATTTACAAAATTTTATGACAAAAACAAAGAAAAACATTTTATTTTTATTTTTTTATTTTTTTTGCCTTTTTTGATTTGTTTAGCAAAAAAAAAAAAAAACCCCAGACAATATTTATTTTAGTCACAACAGCAACTGGCATTCATCCACAAGGTGCCAAGCAGAATATATATATATATATATGGAATAGAACATAGCGATATACAAATGATACATGCAGAAATGGACACAATAGAAGCCCATCATGGAAGGCCCTCTTACCTTAATAATGATATCATTAAACCCAAAAAATAGTAAAAAATATCTAAAACTGTTTTTTGAGTTTAATGAAATCATTATTAAGGTAAGAGGGCCTTCCACAATGGGCTTCTATTGTATCCATCTCTGAGAAATTTTCTGCATGTATCATTTGTTTATCACTATGTTCTATTCCACATACAGTGCCTTGAAAAAGTATTCATACCCCCTTGGAATTTTCCACATTTTGTCATGTTACAACCAAAAAACTTAAGTGTATTTATTGGGATTTTATGTGATAGACCAACACAAAGTGGCACATAATTGTGAAGTGGAAGGAAAATGATAAATGGTTTTCACTATTTTTTACAAATAAATATGTGAAAAGTGTGGGGGGGGCATTTGTATTCAGCCCCCCTTACTCTGATACCCCTAACTAAAAACTAAAGCAGGGTTAGGTTATAAAAAAATCTCCCAAGCTTTGATCTTCTCACAGAGCTCTGTTCAATCCATCATCTGAAAATGGAAAGAGTATGGCACAACTGCAAACCTACCAAGACATGGCTGTCCACCTAAACTGACCGGGCCGGGCAAGGAGAGCATTCATCAGAGAAGCAGCCAAGAGGCCCATGGTAACTCTGGAGGAGCTGCAGAGATCCACAACTCAGGGGGGAGAATCTGTCCACAGGACAACTATTAGTCGTGCTTCTCCACAAATCTGCCCTTTATGGAAGAGTGACAAGAAGAAAGACATTGGTGAAAGAAAGTCATAAGAAGTCCTGTTTGCAGTTTGTGAGAAGCCATGTGGGGGACACAGCAAACATGTGGGGGACACAGCAAACATGTGGGGGACACAGCAAACATGTGGAAGAAGGTGCTCTGGTCAGATGAGACCAAAACTGAACTTTTTGGCTTAAAAGCAAAACGCTATGTGTGGTGGAAAACTAACACTGCACATCACCCTGAACACACCATCCCCACCGTGAAACATGGTGGTGGCGGCATCATGTGGTGGGAATGCTTCTCTTCAGCAGGGACATGGAAGCTGGACAGAGTTGATGGGAAGATGGATGCAGCCAAATACAGGACAATCTTAGAAGAAAACCTGTAATGCCTCGTACACCCAACCGTTTTTCCCATCGAAAAAAAAAACGATTGTTTTCCTGACAGAATTCCACTCAAGCCTGCCTTGCATACACACGGTCACACAAAAGTCCGGTGAACTTTTGACTGCCAAGAACGCGGTGACGTAAAAGACTACGACGAGCCGACAAAATTAAGTTCTATGCTTCCGAGCATGTGTTGAATTGTTTCCGAGCATGCACGTTTTTTTCCCGTCGGAAAAGCATACATATGAACGGTTTTCCCGCTAGGATTTTTTCCTGACGGGAAAAAAGATATTCTGCTCTCTTTTTTTTTCCCGGCAGTTTTCCTGTGGGGAAAAAGTCAGATGGAGCATACACACGGTCGGAATTCCAGGACAAAAGCTCTCATCGCAGTTTTTTCCGACAGGAAAACCGGTCCTGTGTACGATTAGAGTCTGCAAAAGACTTGGGGCGGAGGTTCACCTTCCAGCAGGACAACGACCCGAAACATACAGCCAGAGCTACAATGGAATTGTTTAGATCAAAGCATATTCATGTGTTAGAATGGCCCAGTCACAGTCCAGAACTAAATCACATTGAGAATCTGTGGCAAGACTTGAAAATTGCTGCTCACAGACGCTCTCCATCCATTCTGACAGAGTTTGAGATATTCAGCAAAGAAGAATGGGCAAAAATGTCCCTCTCTAGATGTGCAAAGCTGGTAGAGACACCCCCAAAAAGACTTTCAGCTGTAATTGCAGAGAAAGGGGGTTCTACAAAGTATTGACTCCGGGGGGCGCCATACAAATGCCCCCCACACTTTTCACATATTTATTTGTATCATTTATCATTTTCCTTCCACTTCACAATTATGTGCCACTTTGTGTTGGTCTATCACATAAAATCCCAATAAAATATGTTTATGTTTTTGGTTGTAACATGACAGAATGTGGAAAATGCCAAGGGGTATGTATAATTTTTCAAGGCACTGTTATATATATATATATATATATATATATATATTGTGACAGCAGGAAGGTAAAGTCACCTGGTTGCATCCAGGGGGGTAGATATATTTCGCCCAGATTCAGGCTTTACGCCGACTTATACAACTAGGTGGAGAGTTGTATAAGCCCAGCTAAGGCTAGTGGGCTCATGGATGACTCATACCTCTAGGGAGAGTGTGGGGCGTCGTGCAGACAGGGAGTTGATGAGACCAGCTGAAGCTTGGCAGCTCATTTAGGCCTCTATAAGAACTCCCAGATTCATTAGATGTTAGCTCATGCCTGGAACCAGACCGGTGTGGACTGTCTAGGGAGAGTGAACCCCTGTGCGGTGAGACAAAGCCTGTATGGCTATTTGCTTGGACATTTAAAACCAGGGACTTAGGGACTAGGACAGCACTAGGCTGATCCCAGTTGTTAGTTAGGAAACCTGTATGTTTAGTCAGAGGTCAAGTTGACCAGGATTTATTTTATTTATGTTTCTTTTGCTTTGCTGTGTTTTGTCACTGTAAATAGAAAATAAACCGCACCTTTTTGATTTTGAAAACCACAACCTCCGTTTGCTGGGCCTGTTTTTGTGTGGGGAGCCCATCCCGGGGGTCACACACACCCGCTACCGAGCTAACCCCCTCACAGTTGGTGGAGAACCAGTGGCAGTTTTTTTTAAGCCAGCATGGAGGAGATACTGAAACAGCTGGCTCTAGCAAATGCCAATCAACAGCAGACAAATGCAGGTTTACAAAGGAGCCTTGCAGCCCAGCAGCAAGCTCACCAACAGAGTCTGGAAGCTCAGCAACAAGCCCAGCAGCAATCTGAGGCCCGCTTCATAGACCTGTTACAGAAGCAAGAGCAGAGACTACAACAAATGGAAGCAGTAATGCAGCAACATCCGCAGACCAGTGAGGAAAGCCGTCCCACTAATACCGCGTCCTTTGGGGTGAGTCGTTTATTGACAAAAATGACTGGAGAGGATGATCCAGAGGTATTTTTGACCACATTTGAAAGGACCGCTGAAAGAGAAAAGTGGCCTGAGGAGCAGTGGGCTGGACTGGTGGCTCCTCTGTTAACTGGTGAATCGCAGAAAGCTTACTATGACCTAGAGCCTAACCAAGCAAAAGACTATGTGATGCTAAAAGCTGAAATTTTGGCAAGGCTGGGTGTCACCCAGGCTGTCCGGGCTCAGCGTGTGCATAACTGGACTTTCCAGCTTGGAAAACCCCCCAGGTCTCAAATGTATGATCTCATTCACCTGAGCAGAAAGTGGCTACAGCCAGAGACTTTGTCCGCACCAAAGATTGTGGAACGTGTTGTAATGGATCGGTTTTTGAGAGCTCTTCCTACTGCCATCCAAAAGTGGGTAAGCCATGGAGACCCAGAGACGGCCGATGGTCTTGTGGATCGTGTGGAGAAATACTTGGCTACAGAGAACCTGACGGCCTCTTCCAGAGACTCTCGGACTTTCCACCCTAAGACCAGACCATCCCCAGGGGCGGATAAGAGGATTCCAAGGGGTGAGGGTGGAGAGAGTGAGAGGGTGGGAGCTCTACCCCAAGTTTGGCGAGAACAGCCTGGGAAATCAGCGGCTCAAGAGGCGGCAAGAAGGATCGTTTGCTACCGCTGCCGGCAAGCGGGACATATTGCAGCCAATTGCCCGGTTGTGGAGGAACCCATGCAGTGTGACTTTCTGACGGGCAGACGTCAGTCGCTGTGTGCGACAGTCGCATGCACTGCCATTCGAGGAACTGAGAAACATTTATGCAAAATGTGTGTTAATGGTAGAAATGTTGTGGTATTGCTGGATTCAGGTAGCCTTGTGACCCTGATAAAGGCTGAGTTAGTTAAAACAGAGGTCTTTGGGAATAGCAAGGTAGCTGTTATTTGTGTGCATGGGGACACCCGAGAGTATCCAGTGACTACAGTGTGTTTCGAGACCCCCAAAGGTACCCTCTCTCATCCAGTGGGCTTAGTATCTCAGTTACCGCATGACGCCATTGTGGGAAGGGATTTTCCGAAGTTCTGGGAACTGTGGGATGATCCTGAGCCCCCCACTGGTGCCCCTATGTACCAGGAATGTGATAGCCAGAACTCCCCTGAGAGTGGTGAGGACTCTCCGGAATTTCCCTTATCAGTATTGGCAGGGGAGACTCAAGAAACTGGAGAGGAGCCCACCTCCTCAGACGAAAACCTACCGTCTGTGGAGTTTTCTGATCTTGAGGTTCACAGGGAAAACTTTGCCACAGAACAGTTGAAAGACCCCGCCCTAATAAAGGCACGGGAAAACGTAGTGAAAATAGATGGCGAGTTAGTGAACCCAGATAATACCTGCACTTACCCATACTTCAGCGTAGAGAAGGACCTACTGTATCGGGTGGCAAAAAGGGCAGAAGAAACCGTTGAGCAGCTTGTGGTGCCCAAACCTTACAGGAAGTTGGTGTTGGAGTTGGCCCATGGGCACATTCTTGGAGGTCATCTGGGGACAGAGAAAACCCGAGAGAGGGTATTACAGAGATTCTATTGGCCGGGGGTGATGAAGGACATAGAAAATTATTGTTCCTCCTGCCCTGTGTGTCAGAGGTCGGCCCCGATGCCACATTTCCGTAGCCCGCTGGTCCCTCTACCCATCATTGAGGTCCCGTTTGAGAGGATCGCCATGGATTTGGTAGGGCCTATAATCAAGTCCGCTAGGGGGCACCAGTACATATTAGTTATAATGGACTATGCCACCCGTTATCCAGAAGCGATCCCTCTCCGAAATACCTCGGCCAAAACCATAGCCAAAGAGCTATCTCTTGTGTTTAGCCGGGTGGGTATTTGTAAAGAACTGCTTACGGACCAAGGTACACCCTTTATGTCCCGGGTTATGAAGGAGCTGTGTAAATTGTTCAAAGTGACGCAATTACGTACATCTGTGTATCACCCCCAAACCGATGGGCTGGTTGAAAGATTCAACAAAACCCTAAAACAAATGTTGAAGAAAGTGGTGGATAGAGATGGAAAGGATTGGGACTGTCTACTTCCTTATCTGATGTTTGCTATTAGGGAGGTGCCCCAATCCTCTACGGGATTCTCCCCCTTTGAGTTACTGTATGGGAGACACCCAAGAGGGCTGTTGGATATTGCCAAGGAAACTTGGGAAAGTGAGAGTTCTCCCCACAGGAGTGTGATTGAGCATGTCGCCCTGATGCAAGACCGAATTGCACAGGTAATGCCCATCGTGAAGGAACATTTGGCCCAAGCGCAGTTAGCACAGCAGAGAGTGTACAACCGTGGAGCCAAGACCCGTACCTTTTCCCCGGGGGATAGGATACTGGTACTTGTCCCTACGGTTGAAAGTAAATTCCTTGCCAAATGGCAAGGCCCCTATGAGATAATGGAAAAAGTGAGCGAAGTGAATGACAAGGTCAGACAACCAGGAAGGCGAAAGCCCGAACAGATCTATCACGTTAATCTGTTGAAAGCCTGGAGGGATAGAGAGTCCCTAGTCGCAGACACTTGGTCACCAGCTCAAACTGGTTGCGTGATTCCTGAGGTTGGAATAGCAGCCACCTTGTCACAACCCCAACAACAGGAGGTTAAGGAGTTTGTGCTTCGCAACAAGGAGGTATTCTCTGAGCTGCCGGGACAAACATCTGGGGTAGAGCATGACATCATTACCCCGCCCGGTGAAAGGGTGAAGTTAAAACCCTATCGGATCCCAGAGGCCCGACGGGAGGCAATACGGGAGGAAGTACAGAAAATGCTGAACTTAGGGGTGATAGAGGAGTCCCAAAGTGATTGGTCTAGTCCCATTGTGTTGGTGCCTAAACCGGATGGGAGCTGGCGATTTTGTAACGATTTTCGTCAGTTGAACAAAGTTACAAAATTTGACACCTACCCCATGCCACGTATAGATGAGTTGATCGACCGGCTGGGAACAGCCCGATACATGACGACTCTTGACCTCACAAAAGGGTATTGGCAAATCCCCCTGGCCAAGTCGGCCAAAGAGAAAACCGCATTTGTAACCCCAGACGGGGCGTTCCAATATAAAAGAATGCCGTTCGGGTTACAGAATGCGCCGGCCACATTCCAGCGGAAAATGGACCAGATGCTGAGGCCCCATCGGAAGTATGCTGCGGCTTACCTGGATGACGTAATTGTCCATAGCACAGATTGGGCCTCACATCTGCCAAAAGTGCAAGCAGTCCTGGACTCTGTTCGGGAAGCGGGGTTTACGGCTAACCCCAAGAAGTGTACCATTGGGCAGGAGGAGGCCAAATATCTTGGGTACACCATTGGGAGGGGAGTAATAAAACCCCAACTCAACAAAGTCGAGGCCATCCAGAGTTGGCCACGTCCCAACAGCAAGAAGCAGGTACGAGCCTTTCTGGGAATCGCTGGGTATTATCGGCGATTCATTCCCCACTTTGCTTCTAAGGCTGTGCCCCTAACCAACCTGACGAAGGGGAAAGGGTCGGTCATGATTAAATGGACCCCCGAGGCTGAGGCAGCATTCCAATTATTGAAACAAGCCTTATGTAGCCAGCCAGTGTTGTACTCACCCGACTTCTCTAAAGACTTTGTCGTACAAAGTGATGCGTCAGATGTGGGGTTAGGAGCAGTATTGTCCCAGGTCTGGAACGGGGAAGAGCACCCAGTCATTTACCTCAGCAGGAAGTTGAAGTCCCATGAGGTAAATTACGCCACCATTGAAAAGGAGTGTTTAGCGGTGAAGTGGGCTCTAGATTCCCTTCGGTACTACCTGCTAGGTAGGCACTTTGACTTGGTTACGGATCACGCTCCGTTAAAATGGATGGCTCAAAACAAGGAAACAAATAGAAGAGTGAATAGGTGGTTCCTGGCCCTCCAGGAATTCAACTTCACAATAAAGCATCGCCCTGGCGTTCAAATGGGGAATGTGGATGCTTTGCCTCGAGTACATGAATGCCTGATTGCTGGTGTTCCAACCCCGAGGTTAAAACAAGAGGGGGGGGTATGTGACAGCAGGAAGGTAAAGTCACCTGGTTGCATCCAAGGGGGTAGATATATTTCGCCCAGATTCAGGCTTTACGCCGACTTATACAACTAGGTGGAGAGTTGTATAAGCCCAGCTGAGGCAAATGGGCTCATGGATGACTCATACCTCTAGGGAGAGTGTGGGGCGTTGTGCAGGCAGGGAGTTGATGAGACCAGCTGAAGCTTGTCAGCTCATTTAGGCCTCTATAAGAACTCCCGGCTTCATTAGATGTTAGCTCATGCCTGGACCCAGACCTGTGTGGACTGTCTAGGGAGAGTGAACCCCTGTGCGGTGAGACAAAGCCTGTGTGGCTATTTGTTTGGACATTGACTAAACCAGGGACTTAGGGACTAGGACAGCACTAGGCTGATCCCAGTTGTTAGTTAGGAAACCTGTATGTTTAGTCAGAGGTCAAGTTGACCAGGATTTATTTTGTTTATGTTTCTTTTGCTTTGCTGTGTTTTGTCACTGTAAATAGAAAATAAACCGCACCTTTTTGATTTTGAAAACCACAACCTCCGTTTGCTGGGCCTGTTTTTGTGTGGGGAGCCCATCCCGGGGGTCACACACACCCGCTGCCGAGCTAACCCCCTCACAATATATATATATATATATACATATACAGGGCTTTTTTCTCAAACAATAGGTGCAGGAACTCCCCCTTTCTGAGTCACCCCTTTTCTCTGCCCCCTACCCACCTCCGAGCACCGTCCCTTGGTTCCATCCTATACCCACCTCCCAGTACCCGCCCCTTTTAGACAATACAGAACCAAGTATCATTTTGTGCTGCTAAGAAGTTTGTATGGAATTTGGTAATGATATCAAGAAAATCCGTAAAATAGATCCCCTGAAGCCAGCAACAATAGATCCTCTAACAACAATGGACCACTGACAACAAAATCCCCCCCCCCAGCAACAATAGACTCCCGGCAGCATCAACAGATCTCCGCACAGCCAGCATTAATAGACTCTCTGGCAGCCATCAACAATAGACCCCTCCTCCGACAGTGGATCTCTTGCAGCAACAACTGACCCCCCCCAGCAACATAAGACCCACCCTCAACAACAATAGGTCCCCCACCAGCAACAATAGACCTCCTCAGCAACAATAGCCCCCCCTGCAAAAATTATCCCCTCCAGTTACAATAGATCCCCCAACAGTGAGCATCAATACCCTACAGCACACCCCAGCACCCCTTGCCATTACATACAGTCAGTCCAGGAGGTGCCGGATCTGCGCTCCCCCGCGTTCCCACTGAAAAAAAGCCCTGTATATATATATATATTGTGAGGGGGTTAGCTCGGCAGCGGGTGTGTGTGACCCCCGGGATGGGCTCCCCACACAAAACAGGCCCAGCAAACGGAGGTTGTGGTTTTCAAAATCAAAAAGGTGCGGTTTATTTTCTATTTACAGTGACAAAACACAGCAAAGCAAAAGAAACATAAATAAAATAAATCCTGGTCAAGTTGACCTCTGACTAAACATACAGGTTTCCTAACTAACAACTGGGATCAGCCTAGTGCTGTCCTAGTCCCTAAGTCCCTGGTTTTAAATGTCCAAGCAAATAGCCACACAGGCTTTGCCTCACCGCACAGGGGTTCACTCTCCCTAGACAGTCCACACAGGTCTGGGTCCAGGCATGAGCTAACATCTAATGAAGCTGGGAGTTCTTATAGAGGCCTAAATGAGCTGACAAGCTTCAGCTGGTCTCATCAACTCCCTGTCTGCACGACGCCCAGCCCTCTCCCTAGAGGTATGAGTCATCCATGAGCCCACTAGCCTTATACAACTCTCCACCTAGTTGTATAAGTCGGCGTAAAGCCTGAATCTGGGCGAAATATATCTACCCCCCTGGATGCAACCAGGTGACTTTACCTTCCTGCTGTCACATACCCCCCCCTCTTGTTTTAACCTCGGGGTTGGAACACCAGCAATCAGGCATTCATGTACTCGAGACAAAGCATCCACATTCCCCATTTGAACGCCAGGGCGATGCTTTACTGTGAAGTTGAATTCCTGGAGGGCCAGGAACCACCTATTCACTCTTCTATTTGTTTCCTTGTTTTGAGCCATCCACTTTAACGGAGCGTGATCCGTAACCATGTCAAAGTGCCTACCTAGCAGGTAGTACCGAAGGGAATCTAGAGCCCACTTCACCGCTAAACACTCCTTTTCAACGGTGGCGTAATTTACCTCATGGTACTTCAACTTCCTGCTGAGGTAAATGACTGGGTGCTCTTCCCCGTTCCAGACCTGGGACAATACTGCTCCTAACCCCACATCTGACGCATCACTTTGTACGACAAAGTCTTTAGAGAAGTCGGGTGAGTACAACACTGGCTGGCTACATAAGGCTTGTTTCAATAATTGGAATGCTGCCTCAGCCTCGGGGGTCCATTTAATCATGACCGACCCTTTCCCCTTCGTCAGGTTGGTTAGGGGCACAGCCTTAGAAGCAAAGTGGGGAATGAATCGCCGATAATACCCAGCGATTCCCAGAAAGGCTCGTACCTGCTTCTTGCTGTTGGGACGTGGCCAACTCTGGATGGCCTCGACTTTGTTGAGTTGGGGTTTTATTACTCCCCTCCCAATGGTGTACCCAAGATATTTGGCCTCCTCCTGCCCAATGGTACACTTCTTGGGGTTAGCCGTAAACCCCGCTTCCCGAACAGAGTCCAGGACTGCTTGCACTTTTGGCAGATGTGAGGCCCAATCTGTGCTATGGACAATTACGTCATCCAGGTAAGCCGCAGCATACTTCCGATGGGGCCTCAGCATCTGGTCCATTTTCCGCTGGAATGTGGCCGGCGCATTCTGTAACCCGAACGGCATTCTTTTATATTGGAACGCCCCGTCTGGGGTTACAAATGCGGTTTTCTCTTTGGCCGACTTGGCCAGGGGGATTTGCCAATACCCTTTTGTGAGGTCAAGAGTCGTCATGTATCGGGCTGTTCCCAGCCGGTCGATCAACTCATCTATACGTGGCATGGGGTAGGTGTCAAATTTTGTAACTTTGTTCAACTGACGAAAATCGTTACAAAATCGCCAGCTCCCATCCGTTTAGGCACCAACACGATGGGACTAGACCAATCACTTTGGGACTCCTCTATCACCCCTAAGTTCAGCATTTTCTGTACTTCCTCCCGTATTGCCTCCCGTCGAGCCTCTGGGATCCGATAGGGTTTTAACTTCACCCTTTCACCGGGCGGGGTAATGATGTCATGCTCTACCCCAGATGTTTGTCCCGGCAGCTCAGAGAATACCTCCTTGTTGCGAAGCACAAACTCCTTAACCTCCTGTTGTTGGGGTTGTGACAAGGTGGCTGCTATTCCAACCTCAGGAATCACGCAACCAGTTTGAGCTGGTGACCAAGTGTCTGCGACTAGGGACTCTCTATCCCTCCAGGCTTTCAACAGATTAACGTGATAGATCTGTTCGGGCTTTCGCCTTCCTGGTTGTCTGACCTTGTAATTCACTTCGCTCACTTTTTCCATTATCTCGTAGGGGCCTTGCCATTTGGCAAGGAATTTACTTTCAACCGTAGGGACAAGTACCAGTATCCTATCCCCCGGGGAAAAGGTACGGGTCTTGTCTCCACGGTTGTACACTCTCTGCTGTGCTAACTGCGCTTGGGCCAAATGTTCCTTCACGATGGGCATTACCTGTGCAATTCGATCTTGCATCAGGGCGACATGCTCAATCACACTCCTGTGGGGAGAACTCTCACTTTCCCAAGTTTCCTTGGCAATATCCAACAGCCCTCTTGGGTGTCTCCCATACAGTAACTCAAAGGGGGAGAATCCCGTAGAGGATTGGGGCACCTCCCTAATAGCAAACATCAAATAAGGAAGTAAACAGTCCCAATCCTTTCCATCTCTATCCACCACTTTCTTCAACATTTGTTTTAGGGTTTTGTTGAATCTTTCAACCGGCCCATCGGTTTGGGGGTGATACACAGACGTACGCAATTGCGTCACTTTGAACAATTTACACAGCTCTTTCATAACCCGGGACATAAAGGGTGTACCTTGGTCCGTAAGCAGTTCTTTACAAATACCCACCCGGCTAAAAACAAGAGATAGCTCTTTGGCTATGGTTTTGGCCGAGGTATTTCGGAGAGGGATCGCTTCTGGATAACGGGTGGCATAGTCCATTATAACTAATATGTACTGGTGCCCCCTAGCGGACTTGATTATAGGACCTACCAAATCCATGGCGATCCTCTCAAACGGGACCTCAATGATGGGTAGAGGGACCAGCGGGCTACGGAAATGTGGCATCGGGGCCAACCTCTGACACACAGGGCAGGAGGAACAATAATTTTCTACGTCCTTCATCACCCCCGGCCAATAGAATCTCTGTAATACCCTCTCTCGGGTTTTCTCTGTCCCCAGATGACCTCCAAGAATGTGCCCATGGGCCAACTCCAACACCAACTTCCTGTAAGGTTTGGGCACCACAAGCTGCTCAACGGTTTCTTCTGCCCTTTTTGCCACCCGATACAGTAGGTCCTTCTCTACGCTGAAGTATGGGTAAGTGCAGGTATTATCTGGGTTCACTAACTCGCCATCTATTTTCACTACGTTTTCCCGTGCCTTTATTAGGGCGGGGTCTTTCAACTGTTCTGTGGCAAAGTTTTCCCTGTGAACCTCAAGATCAGAAAACTCCACAGACGGTAGGTTTTCGTCTGAGGAGGTGGGCTCCTCTCCAGTTTCTTGAGTCTCCCCTGCCAATACTGATAAGGGAAATTCCGGAGAGTCCTCACCACTCTCAGGGGAGTTCTGGCTATCACATTCCTGGTACATAGGGGCACCAGTGAGGGGCTCAGGATCATCCCACAGTTCCCAGAACTTCGGAAAATCCCTTCCCACAATGGCGTCATGCGGTAACTGAGATACTAAGCCCACTGGATGAGAGAGGGTACCTTTGGGGGTCTCGAAACACACTGTAGTCACTGGATACTCTCGGGTGTCCCCATGCACACAAATAACAGCTACCTTGCTATTCCCAGAGACCTCTGTTTTAACTAACTCAGCCTTTATCAGGGTCACAAGGCTACCTGAATCCAGCAATACCACAACATTTCTACCATTAACACACATTTTGTATAAATGTTTCTCAGTTCCTCGAATGGCAGTGCATGCGACTGTCGCACACAGCGACTGATGTCTGCCCGTCAGAAAGTCACACTGCATGGGTTCCTCCACAACCGGGCAATTGGCTGCAATATGTCCCGCTTGCCGGCAGCGGTAGCAAACGATCCTTCTTGCGGCCTCTTGAGCCGCTGATTTCCCAGGCTGTTCTCGCCAAACTTGGGGTAGAGCTCCCACCCTCTCACTCTCTCCACCCTCACCCCTTGGAATCCTCTTATCCGCCCCTGGGGATGGTCTGGTCTTAGGGTGGAAAGTCCGAGTGTCTCTGGAAGAGGCCGTCAGGTTCTCTGTAGCCAAGTATTTCTCCACACGATCCACAAGACCATCGGCCGTCTCTGGGTCTCCATGGCTTACCCACTTTTGGATGGCAGTAGGAAGAGCTCTCAAAAACCGATCCATTACAACACGTTCCACAATCTCCGGTGCGGACAAAGTCTCTGGCTGTAGCCACTTTCTGCTCAGGTGAATGAGATCATACATTTGAGACCTGGGGGGTTTTCCAAGCTGGAAAGTCCAGTTATGCACACGCTGAGCCCGGACAGCCTGGGTGACACCCAGCCTTGCCAATATTTCAGCTTTTAGCATCACATAGTCTTTTGCTTGGTTAGGCTCTAGGTCATAGTAAGCTTTCTGCGATTCACCAGTTAACAGAGGAGCCACCAGTCCAGCCCACTGCTCCTCAGGCCACTTTTCTCTTTCAGCGGTCCTTTCAAATGTGGTCAAAAATACCTCTGGATCATCCTCTCCAGTCATTTTTGTCAATAAACGACTCACCCCAAAGGACGCAGTATTAGTGGGACGGCTTTCCTCACTGGTCTGCGGACGTTGCTGCATTACTGCTTCCATCTGTTGTTGTAGTCTCTGCTCTTGCTTCTGCAACAGGTCTATGAAGCGGGCCTCAGATTGCTGCTGGGCTCGTTGCTGAGCCTCCAGACTCTGTTGCAAAGTTGCGTTTGTCTGCTGCTGGGCTGCAAGGCTCTGTTGATGAGCTTGCTGCTGGGCTGCGAAGTTCTGTTGTTGAGCTGCAAGGCTCTTTTGCAAACCTGCATTTGTCTGCTGTTGATTGGCATTTGCTAGAGCCAGCTGCTTCAGTATCTCCTCCATGCTGGCTTAAAAAAAAAACTGCCACTGGTTCTCCACCAACTGTGAGGGGGTTAGCTCGGCAGCGGGTGTGTGTGACCCCCGGGATGGGCTCCCCACACAAAACAGGCCCAGCAAACGGAGGTTGTGGTTTTCAAAATCAAAAAGGTGCGGTTTATTTTCTATTTACAGTGACAAAACACAGCAAAGCAAAAGAAACATAACCAAAATAAATCCTGGTCAAGTTGACCTCTGACTAAACATACAGGTTTCCTAACTAACGACTGGGATCAGCCTAGTGCTGTCCTAGTCCCTAAGTCCCTGGTTTTAAATGTCCAAGCAAATAGCCACACAGGCTTTGCCTCGCCGCACAGGGGTTCACTCTCCCTAGACAGTCCACACAGGTCTGGGTCCAGGCATGAGCTAACATCTAATGAAGCTGGGAGTTCTTATAGAGGCCTAAATGAGCTGACAATCTTCAGCTGGTCTCATCAACTCCCTGTCTGCACGACGCCCAGCCCTCTCCCTAGAGGTATGAGTCATCCATGAGCCCACTAGCCTTATACAACTCTCCACCTAGTTGTATAAGTCGGCGTAAAGCCTGAATCTGGGCGAAATATATCTACCCCCCTGGATGCAACCAGGTGACTTTACCTTCCTGCTGTCACAATATATATATATATATATATATATATATATATATATATATATAGCTTGGCACCTTTTTGATGAATGCCAGTCACTGTTGTGACTAATATATTGTCTTTAACTTTTAGTGATTATGTATGCAGTACCTATAAGAGACTCCTGAGGAAGCCATAGTTTGGCGAAACATGTCACTGCATCTGTACCAAAATTGCATGGATATTGTATGATGGTAGTTTTTATGAACTGTTGATTTTAAATACAATTTTGGAACTTTTATAAAATAATTTGTCTGAGTGGCACCTTAAAAATCCCACTGTTTTGTCCTTATCAATATACTGCTAATACGGTGTGTAATGGTCCCCATAGATGAAACTCCCCCGCCCCGGAGTGACCCTCGGGTACTAAGCAGCATGTTGTAGGGGGAGAATCTCCACCCCCATGACATCATTGGCCCAATAGGAAGGTAGGCGCTATCCTCAGCCAGTTCACCTCTCTACACCCCTATAGTCCAGAGCAGTTGTTACATTTCTGCCGTGGTTCCTATTGCTTCAGCAATCACCATGTGAGATAACACAGCGCTACAAACTGTAGATTGTTTTCTAGGTCAAACAAGGATTTCTTGTGGTCTGGCCAAAACAATTTTTTTGGTTTTATGTAATCCATGGACAAACAAGGAAACAACAATTTAAAAAATATATAATTTTTATCTACTTTGATAGTTAAAAAAGAAAAGTGTTACTGAAGATAAAAAGTATAAATTTGACTTTCTCTTTTGTCTAAAATGAAACTAATGTCACAATTTCTGCTACAAAGAGCTGCGAAATGACACATAATGGCTTTTCTTTTCACTTTGTTTTATGCAACACTAAAGAATTAAAGAACATAAGAATTATAAATGAAAAAAAGTTTGATTATTATTATTACTTAGAAAAATAGAAAGAGAAAAACAAATCATCAGGAAAATAATAGTTACGAGGAAGCAAACTTATATAGGGCTGATTAGTGTAAGAATTAATAAGCGGGGGTCAAACAGGAACAAATATTACTGGATTATTGAAAAAAAGAAAAAAACATATTTTTTTTAACTTATTTTTTTTTTTTAACTGACATATATATTTATTAAAAATGAGCTGTTTGATCTGCAGAGAATGAAACAGAGTGGATAGAATGGTAAACATATTACTTCTGAGTAATGTTTATAAACAATGTTACTTTGTATCTCTCCATCTTCTATCTGATCAATGTTTATAAACAATGTCACTTTGTATCTCTCCATCTCCTGTCTGATCAATGTTTATAAACAATGTTACTTTGTATCTCTCCATCTCCTATCTGATCAATGTTTATAAACAATGTTACTTTGTATCTCTCCATCTCCTATCTGATCAATGTTTATAAACAATGTTACTTTGTATCTCTCTATCTACCATCTGATCAATGTTTATAAACAATGTCACTTTGTAACTCTCCATCTCCTGTCTGATCAATGTTTATAAACAATGTTACTTTGTATCTCTCTATCTACCATCTGATCAATGTTTATAAACAATGTCACTTTGTATCTCTCCATCTCCTGTCTGATCAATGTTTATAAACAATGTTACTTTGTATCTCTCTATCTACCATCTGATCAATGTTTATAAACAATGTCACTTTGTATCTCTCCATCTCCTGTCTGATCAATGTTTATAAACAATGTTACTTTGTATCTTTCTATCTACCATCTGATCAATGTTTATAAACAATGTCACTTTGTATCTCTCCATCTCCTGTCTGATCAATGTTTATAAACAATGTTACTTTGTATCTCTCCATCTCCTATCTGATCAATGTTTATAAACAATGTTACTTTGTATCTCTCTATCTACCATCTGATCAATGTTTATAAACAATGTCACTTTGTATCTCTCCATCTCCTGTCTGATCAATGTTTATAAACAATGTTACTTTGTATCTCTCTATCTACCATCTGATCAATGTTTATGAACAATGTTACTTTGTATCTCTCCATCTCCTGTCTGATCAATGTTTATAAACAATGTTACTTTGTAGCTGTGACTAAGCATCAGTAAGGGTGTGATAAGCGTTAGCTGATCCTGTTTTCCACTACCATTTGCTGTACTGACTAATATTTGGAACCAATAAAGGTAATTGAAGCTGTGTGTGGCTGTCCAGACTTTCTTTTTGTAAATGTTACTTTGTATCTCTCTATCTCCCGCCTGATCAATGTTTATAAACAATGTTACTTTGTATCTCTCTATCTTCCATCTGATCAATGTTTATAAACCATTTTACTTTGTATCTCTCTATCTCCTGTCTGATCAATGTTTATAAACAATGTTACTTTGCGGCTCTCTATCACCTGTTTGATCAATGTTTATAAACAATGTTACTTTGTATCTCTCTATCTCCTGTCTGATCAATGTTTATAAACAATGTTACATTGTATCTCTCTATCTCCTGTCTGATCAATGTTTATAAACAATGTTACATTGTATTTCTCTATCTCCCGTCTGATCAATGTTTATAAACAATGTTACTTTGTATTTCTCTATCTCCTGTCTGATCAATGTTTATAAACAATGTTACTTTGTGAATCTCTATCTCCTGTCTGATCAATGTTTATAAACAATGTTACTTTGTATCTCTCTATCTCCTGTCTGATCAATGTTTATAAACAATGTTACTTTGTATCTCTCTATCTCCTGTCTGATCAATGTTTATAAACAATGTTTATAAATAGTTACAAAATTACAAATAAAGGTTTTTCTTATAATTTTTTTATTGCAACATTAAAGAATGAAAGAACATAATGAATAAAAATGAAAAAATAAGTTGAAATAATAATGCTTAGAAACATAAACATAGGAAAAGGGTAATATGTTGGTTAAGAAAAAACAAAGCTAATTACCACTGATTAGTATAAGAGTTGGGGGGGGGGGAGGGTTAAATAGGAACAAACTATTTTTAAAAAGTTTTTTTTTTTTAAATAAAATTTGTTCCTATTTATCTTGTTTGGAGAATGTGAAGAATGTCGCTGAAATGAGTCGGCTCAATCAATAAAATGGCCATTCTCAATATTCAGATATCTGGTGCCTCTTCTGCGTGTATCTAAGTTTTTATTGGCTGTCTGTGTCCCGATTGACGATCACTTCCTGTCCTGGTGACACAACAGCAGGTGAAGGGAAATCTCCCAGCGTGGACACAGCAGTGAAAACCTTACTGAGATTGTAACTTATTTTTTTTATCCAACCATCTTCTCCAGAGACAAGTGAAGGGGGTCGGACCCGTGCATCGGAAGACCCCCCAACCGGATCGGACCCGCACACCGGAAGACCCCCAACCGGGTCGGACCCGCGCATCGGAAGACCCCCAACCGGGTTGGACCCGCACATCGGAAGACCTCCCAACCGGGTCGGACCCGCGCACCTGAAGACCCCCCAACCGGGTCGGACCCGCGCACCTGAAGACCTCCCAACCGGGTCGGACCCGCACATCGGAAGACCCCCCAACCGGGTCGGACCCGCGCACCTAAAGACCCCCCCAACCGGGCCGGACCCACGCACCGGAAGACCCCCCAACCGGGTCGGACCCGCGCACCGGAAGACCCCCCAACCGGGCCGGACCCGCGCACCGGAAGACCCCCAACCGGGCCGGACCCGCGCACCGGAAGACCCCCAACCGGGAGGAAAATCTGTTACAAATGAACATTTTCGTGACGCGTTTTCTATCAATCCTACAAACTGAGCGCTTGTCTCTCTATCATTACGCCGCCCACATACGACTCTCCAGAGCAGAAATAATTCTCTGATTGGTTGCCGTTAGTTATGTCTCTTCTTTGGTCTGTGCTTCTATAATATAACATCGCAGCGTCTCCCCGGGGGACGTGTAGAGTCAGAACGCGCCGATGTAGTCATTAAGGTGTTTACACTCCGCCTGATGAGTTTTGTATAATGAGTACTTCATTATGGAACCAATGAGATGTAAATGCTGCCACCGGGGGGGCCAATCAGAGACCCTCCGAGGGGACACAGAAATGAAAGAGACGATGGAGACATCTTTCAATTTAAAGGGATAATGTGTCAGATATTTTGTTTTTTCCATTTTTTATAGATACAGTATATATGTAAATACCACCTCTAATAACTATCTGTATATCAGGGTGTGAATACTTTGTGTGCTGAAGGTCTGTTGAGATCATTTTACCGCTTGAGGACCGCCGCACGCCGATGTACGTCGGCAGAATGGCACGGCTGGGCACATGGGCATACAGGTACGTCCCCTTTAAGATAGGGTGACCAGACATCTCCGGTTTCAGGGGACAGTCCCCGGATTGAGGACACTGTCCCTGGACCAAGTCTGTCCCCGGTTTTGTCCCTGGATTGGATTTGAACAGGGGCTGGGGCAATTTCAAAGAAAGTCAGTGCAGAATTTAAAAAAAAAAATCTGAATTGCATTGGGGTGTATTTTTCCATTATCTGTGCCCCTTTCTGATGATCATGTGCTGGTCGGAGCGGAGGGAATATTTCTTCAGTTTCGGGTGCCCATTCAGCTCCACTCACATGTTCTTCTGCCTCGGCTCAAGTTCCGGCCAGCCGCCTGCCTCCTTATCTCCTTACCTTTCCTGGCAGAGTGATCTTCCCCAGTAGTAGCCGGGGCCGGAGAGTAAAGCCCTGTACACACGATCGGTTTGACTGATGAAAACCGTCCGATGGATGGTTTTCATCAGACCAACCGATCGTGTATGGTACCCATCGGTCTTTTTTTCCATCGGTTTTAAAAAATAGAACTTGTTTTAAAATTTTCCGATGGATCAAAAACCGATGGTAATTTCCGATCGTCTATGGGCAAGTCCATCAGATCAAAAACCCACGCATGCTCAGAATCAAGTCGACGCATGCTCAGAAGCATTAAACTTAATTTTTCTCGGCTCATCGGAGTGTTTTACGTCACCACGTTTGGAACGGTCGGTTTTTTGACTGATGGTGTGTGGCCAAGACTGATGAAAAACAGTTTCATTGGATTTCCGATGGTCAAATCCATCGGACGAAAATCCATAGGTTATCCGATCGTGTGTACGGGGCTTAAGACTTGACAGGCTGTGAGGTGGGCGGCGGTGGCGACGGGCAGAGAGTTGCTGATTGCTGCCATTACTAGTAAAAAAAAAAGATGTCCCCGGATTTCATTTAAAAAATCTGGTCACCGTACCCTAGGGGGTTGCACTTTGGGAAGACAGAGATCTGTGTTCCTGCTTAGCAGAAATACAGGATCTCTATCTTCCCTACTAGCAGAACGGCGATCTGCCTTGTTTACATATCCAGACCGCCGCTCTGTCTCTCTCTGGAATGAGCGCCGGTTGCCAGCGGACATCGGGTCCACTGATTGGCTCTCTCCGCTGTGCCAAATCACAGCGAGAGTGGGTTGCCAGGCAGCGGGCCCCAAACCCAAGAGAGCGAAATCATGTTCCTGCACGTGATTTCACGCAGGAGAGCCCTGCAGTAAATGTACGTGGGGGGGGGGTCGGCAAGTGGTTAATTACAAAGGAACTAATGGGATTCTAAAGCCTCGTACACACGGTCGGACTTCCATCGGACTTTTCCGTGGTTTTTTGTCCGAACGGAGTTGGTCGGAAACACCCATAGCATACACACCACAGGACTTTTCTGCAAACTTTCTTAAAACTTTTTGCAACATCACGTGGTTTTTCTGCTCTTTACCGCCACCCTTTGGTCAACTTCTGCTATTGTTGGTTGATTTTAACATGATTTGTTTTGTCCATCGGACAAAAGTCCGATGGTTTTCTGTACACATGGTCAGACTTTGCTCCATCGGACTTTTGTTGGGCAAAAGTTTGTCCGTTTGCAGACCCAACTTTTGTCCGATGAAATCCAAAACCATAAGAAAAAAGTTTGTCCGATGGAGCGTACACACGGTCGGATTGTTGGTCCAACTTGCTCAAAACGAAGTTTGTTGGGCAAAAGTCCGACCGTGTGTACGGGGCTTTACAGACACATAAATGCACAATGCAAGGGAGGGAAAAATATTTGATGGAGAGGAAAAACACGGCAGATAAAGCAATTAACATACATAATTTGTTTTTGCTCATTTACATTAAATTTTGTAAGATGGTTACAGTTACAGGTCTAGTGGGCGTGGCTCCTATTTTTTTAACCATTGCAGTGTTATCTTCTAATGTTCATGTACTGAAAATAGACAGGACTCCCCCTTCAACCACTTCCCTACCCGCCCATAGTAATATGACGTCCACAGATGGGATCTCCCATCCTGGGTGGGCGTCATATGACGTCATGGGCTTTGTAGGGGAATATCTGAATGATGGGTGCAGCTAGAGGCATCATTCAGATATCCTTCTCTTCTGCCGGCGATTCTGCGCACCATAAGAACGATCATAGCGGCAGTTCCACCGCTTGATCGTTCTTATAGGCGGCAGGAGGGGACATCCCCCCTCCTCCCGCCGCCATCCGGTGCTTCTCCGGGCTTTCCCGTGCCATCGGGGGCCCGGAGAATAAATCGTCTGGCGCCGGATAGGAAGCATAAAGATGACTGGTGACCAGTAGGGTGCCCACGTGTCCCGGATTGCCCGGGACTGGCCCGCAATTGACATGTCTGTCCTGGGTCCCGGGCACCTTCATTCTGGGACAATACAATGTCCCGGAATGAAATAGAGGACACAGCCACCCCCTACTAACTAATAACTACATTTCCGGAACTGGTTGCTAGGACCAGCGTTGCCTGGCATCTTGCAACCAGCATAGTTGCCAACAGTCACGGATTGGCCGGGACATTCCCGGGATTCAAACCCTTTTCCCGGATTTATTTTGTCCCGGCCAATGTCCCGGCCAATCCGATTTTTCCCGTTTTCCCCGAATTTGGACGCCGCAGGCCGCCGCCGCTAGAGGTCCACGGCTGGCGGAGACAATGTCTCGGCCGGCCGCCATGTTCAAGAAGACCAAAACACGGATGTAGTACAATAGAAAATAAAGCCGCTGCGGCGCCGCCCACACCCCGCACCTCCCCGGGGGTGGGCGGCGCCGCAGCAGCTTTATCTTCTATTGTACTACATCTGTGCTTTGGCTGGCCGGCAGGCCACCCCCCCGCCCCGCCCCGCCCCGCTGCAGGTCTGTCTGTAATGGAAAGGGGCGGGGGTCGGCAGCGCCACAGCTTAATTTTTTTTTTTTTCAGCCACACTGTCGGCTCCGCCTCTATTTTGTTCCCCTTCGGGGAAGGGGAAACAATAATGGCGGCCGAGACAGGAGACGCCTGTGGTTAAGGGGGGACTCCGCTGGGGATGCCTGTGGTAAGGGGGGACTCCGCTGGGAACGCCTGTGGTAAGGGAGGACTCCGCTGGGGACGGCTGAGGTAAGGGGGGACTCCGCTGGGGACGCCTGATGTAAGGGGGGACTCCGCTGGGGACGCCTGATGTAAGGGGGGACTCCGCTGGGGACGCCTGATGTAAGGGGGGACTCCGATGGGGACGCCTGATGTAAGGGGGGACTCCGCTGGGGACGCCTGAGGTAAGGGGGGACTCCGCTGGGGACGCCTGATGTAAGGGGGGACTCCGCTGGGGACGCCTGAGGTAAGGGGGGACTCCGCTGGGGACGCCTGAGGTAAGGGGGGACTCCGCTGGGGACGCCTGAGGTAAGGGGGGACTCCGCTGGGGACACTTGATGTAAGGGGGACTCCACTGGGGACGCCTGATGTAAGGGGGGACTCCGCTGGGGACGCCTGATGTAAGGGGGGACTCCGCTGGGGACGCCTGATGTAAGGGGGGACTCTGCTGGGGACGCCTGATGTAAGGGGGACTCCTCTGGGTACACCTGATGTAAGGAAGGACTCCGCTGGGTACGCCTGAGGTAAGGAGGGACTCCTCTGGGGACGCCTGATGTAAGCAGGGACTCCGCTGGGGACGCCTGATGTAAGGAGGGACTCCTCTGGGGACACTTGATGTAAGGGGGGACTCCACTGGGGACGCCTGATGTAAGGGGGGACTCCACTGGGGACGCCTGATGTAAGGGGGGACTCCACTGGGGACGCCTGATGTAAGGGGGGACTCCACTGGGGACGCCTGCATAGTTACCAACAGTCCCGAATTTCCCGGGACAATCATGATTTTTGGACCCTTGTCCACAAGTGTGGAGGGGGCTCTGCTGGGGAGGCACCTGATGCAAGGACGGACTGCTGGGGAGGCACCTGATGCAAGGACGGACTGCTGGGGAGGCACCTGATGCAAGGACGGACTGCTGGGGAGGCACCTGATGCAAGGACGGACTGCTGGGGAGGCAGCTGATGCAAGGACGGACTGCTGGGGAGGCACCTGATGCAAGGACGGACTGCTGGGGAGGCCATCTGGTGGCAGGCGACGTGGCAGGTAACACGCTCAGGGCTTCCACTGATTCGGCATTATGGTGAGTTGAATGATTTCATTTTATATTACAATGTAAAAATAGAAATAATGCACTTCAATCATCCTGACACCGTAACAAACATGGTGTCGGGATGATTGAAGCGCCAACAGGTGTTTTGGAGTATCCTTATCTGCCAATTTTGTTACACATTACTATTGTGGTGTAGGATCTGGCTTCTTTCTTTCTATTTCTTTCTCTCTCTTTCTCTCACCTCGGACTCTAGCCACACCCCTTTGAACCACGCCCATTTAAACCACACCCACTATCGTGCGTAAACCACGCCCATTTTTCGCCACGGCGCGCTTCGCGCGCCGCATTTTTCACTCCAGCATGACACGCCTACAAACGAATGCCCCGCCCCCTGATTATAGCAAGGCTCCGCCTCAATACAAAAAAAGGGTCCCAGATGTTTTTTTTGCAATGTTGGCAACTATGAACCAGTGACAATTTACTCTCAGACAGTGAGACCAGGAGTGAGGCCTGCGCCTAGTGTAGCACTGCTGTCCCCCCCCACCTCGGCACCTCCCCCTTCTCCGGCACCCAGCGGCAAGCAGCAGGGACTGGTGTGATCTACACTCTCCAGATAGTGACGCCACTCCTTTCCTTCTACGCTAGGGTGACCAGACATCCCAGGTTTCAGGGGACAGTCCCCGGACCAAGTCTGTCCCCGGTTTTGTCCCCGAAATGAATTTGAACAGGGGCTGGGGCAATTTCAAAGACAGTCAGTGCAGAATTAAAAATTCCACCGCCCCCTGCTCCGCCGCTCCTACTAGCTTAGGGGGTGTATTTTTTCCTATTATCTGTGCCCCTTTCTGATGATCATGTGCTGGTCGGAGCGGAGGGAATATTTCTTCAGTTTCGGGTGCCCATTCAGCTCCGCTTCCATGTTCTTCTGCCTTGGCTCAAGTCCCGACCAGCCGCCTGCCTGCTTATCTCCTTGCCTTCCCTGGCGGAGGGATCTTCCTCCTCTCCCCACCCAGTAGTAGCCGGGACCCGGAGAGTAAAGCCTTGTACACACGGCCGGTTTTCTCGGCAAGAAAACTGCTGGCAGAGCTTTTTGTCGAGAAAACCGGCCGTGTGTATGGTTTCTCGTCGGGAAAACTGCCGGGAATCTCGACAAGAAAAATAGAGAACCTGCTCTCTATTTTCTCGTCTGGATTCTCGTCGGCCTGTTTCCCGACGAGAAAAGAGTGCGTGTGTACGAGGCTACAAGCTTACCTGTCCCCAGGTAAGCCCGCGCATGCTCGATGATAGCTTACAAGGGTAGTGTAGGGTGAAGCAAGATGGCGGCGGCGGCATCGAATGTGACGAGCGCATGCTCGTCGTAGTCGATGACGTCACCGCGTTCTTGCCATTCAAAAGAACGGCGGTTCTTTTGAATGGCTGTCTGTATGCACGGCTTGGCAAGAAAAGCTTGCCAGGAATCTCGTCAGGAAAAACTACGTTTTTTTTCCTGACGGGATTCTCGGCCGTGTGTACAGGGCTTCAGACTTGACAGGCTGTGAGGCAGGCGGCGGCGACGGGCAGAGAGACGCTGATTGCCGCCATTACTAGTAAAAAATAAAATAAAAAATGTCCCCGGATTTCATTTTAAAAATCCGGTCACCTTATTCTACGCACGTGGCTCAGGGAGGGAGTGACAGCGGCACTGCATCTGGTGGCAAGTGGCACATTCACCTGACAAATAACCCGCCGCCAAATTACCCATCAACCCCGAGACTACATTTCCCCCCGCCCCCCCCCCCCATCTTTTTTTGGGGAAGGTGAGAGAGGGGATGTGTCCCTGAATGGCAGTTTGGAAATGTGGTCACCCTAGTGACCAGATGGTCACCAGTCATCTCTATGACCATCGGAGGCCCGGGCGCGATGTGATGACGTCACGCCCGGGTTCTCAGAAGTAAACAAAGCCGCCATTGCGGCTAGTAAGCATGAGATCGGTGAATTTTTTTTCACCAATCTCATGCTTTCCAGCCTGGAGGAGAGATGTGGGGGGAGGGGGAGGTCTTATTGACCCCCAATCTCTCCATAAAGAGGACCTGTCACACACACATTCCTATTACAAGGGATGTTTACATTCCTTGTAATAAGAATAAAAGTGATCAAAATAAAAAAAAGCGTAAAAATTAAAAAAATTAAGTAAAATAATAAAAAAAAAAGTCATAATTTTTTTTAAAATGCCCCTGTCCCCGGTAGCTCGCGCTCAGAAGCGAACGCACACGTAAGTCCCGCCCACATATGTAAACGTTGTTCGCACCACATATGTGAGGTATCGCCGCGTGCGTTAGAGCGCGTGCAACAATTCTAGCACTAGACCTCCTCTGTAACTCTAAACTGGTAACCTGTAAAAATTTTCAAAGCGTCGCCTATGGAGATTTTTAAATACCGAAGTTTGGCGCCATTCCATGAGTGTGCACAATTTTAAAGTGTGACATGTTGGGTATCTATTTACTCGGCGTAACATCGTCTTTCACATTATACCAAAAAATTGGGCTAACTTTACCGTTTTGTTATTTTTTAATTCATGAAACCATTTTTTTTTCCAAAAAAAAAGGCGTTTGAAAAATGATTGCGCAAATACCGTGCAAGAAAAAAAGTTGCAATGACCGTCATTTTATTCCCTAGGGTGTCTGCTAAAAAACCCCATATATAATGTTTGGGGGGTTCTGAGTAATTTTCTAGCAAAAGAATGATGATTTGTACATGTAGGAGAGAAGTGCCAGAATAGGCCCGGTATTGAGGTGGTATAAAAAGCCCCGGTGTTGAAGTGGTTAATGACATTACTCTCAAGGTGGTCTTTCCTAATTATATTGAGTGGAACAAAAGCACGACTGGAAGAGTGTGATTCTACCGACACAGGAAATGATGTCAGAAATGGGGAGGAAAAGATGTCAGGTACAGACAAGAAGTGATCTACAGACAGGAAGTGAGGTAACATATGAACAGGAAGTGATGTCGAGGTCTAAAAAGGAAGTTCCGGGTGAGAGGTGAATCGGGAGGAAGTAGAGCGGAGACATTGCTGCAACTGGCAGCAGAGGAGGTAATAAGATATTAGAATTCCATCTGAAACCTTACTAGTCTTAAAAATGCCGCCTATCCCTGCTGACACCTACATTAACTAACCTGTGCAAGAAAAAAGATGTACTGTATACAGGGCTTTTTTTTTCTCAGACAATAGGTGCAGGAGCTCCCTCTTTCCGAGTCACCCCTTTTCTCTGCCCCTACCCACCTCCCAGTACCGTCCCTTCTAGACAATCTAGAACCAAGTATCATTTTGTGGTGCTAAATAATTTGTATGGAAGTTTTGGTAATCCCCTGCAGCCAGCAACAATAGATCCCCCCCCCCCCCCTAACAACAATGGACCACCCACAACAAAGTTTCCCCCCAGCAACAATAGCATAGTTGCCAACAGTCACGGATTGGCCGGGACGTTCCCTGGATTCAAACCCTTTTCCCGGATTTATTTTGTCCCGGCCAATCCGATTTTTCCCGTTTTCCCCGAATTTGGACGCCGCAGGCCGCCGCGGCTAGAGGTCCACGGCTGGCGGAGACAATGTCTCGGCCGGCCGCCATGTTCAAGAAGACCAAAACACGGATGTAGTACAATAGAAAATAAAGCCGCTGCGGCGCCGCCCACACCCCGCACCTCCCCGGGGGTGGGCGGCGCCGCAGCAGCTTTATCTTCTATTGTACTACATCTGTGTTTTGGCTGGCCGGTCGGCAGCGCCACAGCTTAATTTTTTATTTTTTTTGCAGCCACACTGTCGGCTCCGCCTCTATTTTGTTCCCCTTCGGGGAAGGGGAAACAATAATGGCGGCCGAGACAGGAGACGCCTGTGGTTAAGGGGGGACTCCGCTGGGGATGCCTGTGGTAAGGGGGGACTCCGCTGGGAACGCCTGTGGTAAGGGAGGACTCCGCTGGGGACGGCTGAGGTAAGGGGGGACTCCGCTGGGGACGGCTGAGGTAAGGGGGGACTCCGCTGGGGACGCCTGATGTAAGGGGGGACTCCGCTGGGGACGCCTGATGTAAGGGGGGACTCCGCTGGGGACGCCTGATGTAAGGGGGGACTCCGATGGGGACGCCTGATGTAAGGGGGGACTCCGCTGGGGACGCCTGATGTAAGGGGGACTCCGCTGGGGACGCCTGATGTAAGGGGGGACTCCGCTGGGGATGCCTGTGGTAAGGGGGGACTCCGCTGGGGATGCCTGTGGTAAGGGGGGACTCCGCTGGGAATGCCTGAGGGAGGGGGGACTACGTTGGGGACGCCTGATGTAAGGGGGGACTCCGCTGGGGACGCCGGATGTAAGGGGGGACTCCGCTGGGGACGCCGGATGTAAGGGGGACTCCGATGGGGACGCCTGATGTAAGGGGGACTCCGCTGGGGACGCCTGAGGTAAGGGGGGACTCCGCTGGGGACGCCTGAGGTAAGGGGGGACTCCGCTGGGGACGCCTGAGGTAAGGGGGGACTCCGCTGGGGACGCCTGATGTAAGGGGGACTCCACTGGGGACGCCTGATGTAAGGGGGGACTCCGCTGGGGACGCCTGATGTAAGGGGGGACTCCGCTGGGGACGCCTGATGTAAGGGGGGACTCCGCTGGGGACGCCTGAGGTAAGGGGGGACTCCGCTGGGGACGCCTGAGGTAAGGGGGGACTCCGCTGGGGACGCCTGAGGTAAGGGGGGACTCCGCTGGGGACGCCTGATGTAAGGGGGGACTCCGCTGGGGACGCCTGAGGTAAGGGGGGACTCCGCTGGGGACGCCTGAGGTAAGGGGGGACTCCGCTGGGGACGCCTGAGGTAAGGGGGGACTCCGCTGGGGACGCCTGAGGTAAGGGGGGACTCCGCTGGGGACGCCTGATGTAAGGGGGGACTCTGCTGGGGACGCCTGAGGTAAGGGGGGACTCCGCTGGGGACGCCTGATGTAAGGGGGGACTCCGCTGGGGACGCCTGATGTAAGGGGGACTCCGCTGGGGACGCCTGATGTAAGGGGGGACTCCGCTGGGGACGCCTGATGTAAGGGGGGACTCCGCTGGGGACGCCTGAGGTAAGGGGGGACTCCGCTGGGGACGCCTGAGGTAAGGGGGGACTCCGCTGGGGACGCCTGAGGTAAGGGGGGACTCCGCTGGGGACGCCTGAGGTAAGGGGGGACTCCGCTGGGGACGCCTGATGTAAGGAAGGACTCCGCTGGGTACGCCTGATGTAAGGAGGGACTCCTCTGGGGACGCCTGATGTAAGGAGGGACTCCCCTGGGGACACCTGATGGCATCTGGTGGCAGGCGACGTGGCAGGTGACACACTCGGGGCTAACACTGATTCGGCATTTTGGTGAGTTGAATGATTTCATTTTATATTAAAATGCAATAAGAGAAATAATGCACTTCAGTCATCCTGACACCCTAACAACCATGGTGCCGGGATGATTAAAGAGCTAACACCAGATGTTTGGATTATCTTTATCTGTTGATTGTTAAACTCTGGAATACACATATTTCTATTATGGTGTAGGATCTGGGCCTGCTGTCCTTCCATCCTTCCTTCTCTTTCCTTCCCTCCCTCTTTCTTTCTCCCTTCATCCCTCATTCATCTCAGACTTTAACCACACCCCCTTTGAGCCACGCTCATTTAAGCCACTCCCACTACCCGCGTAAACCACGCCCACGCTTCGTGCGCCACTTTTTTCTCCTAAAGTATAACACACCTTCAAATGAATGCCCCACCCCCTAATTATACCAAGGCTCCGCCTACATGCGAAAAAGTGTCACGGATTTTTTTTTTGCAATGTTGGCAACTATGCAATAGATCCCCCCCCTAACAATGGATCACCCACAACAAAGTTTCCCCCCAGCAATATAGATCCCCCTAACAACAATGGACCACCCACAACAAAGTTTCCCCCCAGCAACAATAGATCCCCCCCTAACAACAATGGACCACCCACAACAAAGTTTCCCCCCAGCAACAATGGATCCCCCCCTAACAACAATGGACCACCCATAACAAAGTTTCCCCCCCAGCAACAATAGATCCCCCCCTAACAACAATGGACCACCCACAACAAAGTTTCCCCCCAGCAACAATAGATCCCCCCCTAACAACAATGGACCACCCACAACAAAGTTTCCCCCCAGCAACAATGGATCCCCCCCTAACAACAATGGACCACCCATAACAAAGTTTCCCCCCCAGCAACAATAGACTCCCGGTGTGTTGTCATATTCCGCTCCCTATCACAGAATGCTCCGGAAGTGACGTTGCGGACAGAAATTTCACACACCTGCGCTCCAATCGATTTGCGACAATACACACCAGTGAAACCGTCAGATAATGTCGGCTCCCCATCACAGATTGCTCCGGGAGTGACGTTCCGTCGCCGCCATCTTGCTACACCCCACACTCCTGCACAGTAATGATAGAGTGAGAAGGGGACAAGCGGACATCTTGTTACACCCACCGGAGTTTTAGATTTCACAGTTATTTTCAACACAAAACGGAGCTTATCTGCTGAAATACAGGATTTGGAAATCCGAAGGACTGTTTAGATGTTCAATTTTAAAAGCAGCGGCAAACCTGCTGACCTCACATGGTTACTAATGTGACAGAACACCTCTGATTTTCACATTTAACATGTAAACAGTCTGTCGGATTTCCAAATCCTGTATTTAAGCAGATAAGCTCCGTTTTGTGTTTGAAAATAACTGAAATCTAAAACTCCGGTGGGTGTAACAAGATGTCCGCTTGCCCCCTTCTCACTCTATCATTACTGTGCAGGAGTGTGGGGTGTAGCAAGATGGCGGCGACGGAACGTCACTTCAGGAGCAATCTGTGATGGGGAGCCGAATGTGACGAGACAGCTGGTCCCTATTGTCGCAAATCGTTTGGAACGCATCGCATATGCGTAGTGTGAAATTTCTGTCCGCAACGTCACTTCCGGAGCATTCTAGGGAGCGGAATATGACAACACACCGGCAGCATCAACCGATCTCCACACAGCCAGCATTAATAGACTCTCTGGCTGCCATCAACAATAGACCCCTCCCCCAACAGTAGATCTTTCTCAGCAACAACTGACCCCCCAACAACATAACATTAGACACCCCCCAGCAACAATAGGTCCCCCACCATCAACAATAGACCCCCCCTCTGCAAAAATAGATCCCCAGCAGTGAGCATCAATACCCTGCAGCACACCCCAGCACCCCTTGCCATTGCATACAGTCAGTCCAGGAGGTGCCGGAACGACTTCCAGCGCGACTTTGGGAGGCAACTTGGACACGACTTGAGTTTGAATCACATCGCGACTTCAGCGCGACTTGGGGGTGACTTCAGCGCGACTTGGGGGTGACTTCAGCGCGACTTGGGGCAAATTCAGCGCGACTTGGGGACGACTTCAGCGCGACTTGGGGGCGACTTCAGCGCGACTTGGGGCGACTTCAGCGCGACTTGGGGACGACTTCAGCGCGACTTGGGGGCGACTTCAGCGCGACTTGGGGGCGACTTCAGCGCGACTTGGGGGCGACTTCAGCGCGACTTGGGGGCGACTTCAGCGCGACTGAAGTCGCCTCCAGGACAGGGGGCTTTGCCAGTGGCCAATCAAAGAGTAATCAGCTCTGTGGGAGGGGTTTGCCAAGAAAACTATTTTTATTTCCTGTAAAGTTGCTTCAGTTAAGACAGGGGATGCGACTTCCATTGAAATCAATGGGTACAAGTCGCCTAGAAGTCGGATTGAAGTCGTACAGGAACCTTTTCTGAAGTCGGAGCGACTGCAGTCGTATGCATTAAGACGGCTCCATTCACTTCCATTGATTTTCTCATGCAGCGCGACTTGAGGCGACTTGAAGTCGGATCCAAAGTCGTCCCTGTGTGAATGGGCTCTTACTGTTAGGGGTCCCCACAACTTGGGAAATTTTATTAAGGGGTCACGACGACTAGAAAGGTTGAGAACCACTGCTCTAGACTGTATGAAATTATACTCTTCTTTCAGCCTATTTCTCATCACATTTTCTTTTTTTTTTTTCTTTTGAATGGCTCAGTATAAAGAACAGATGTATGTAAAAAATGAGGTTAAAGAGGCAGAAGAGGAGACGACTGTGATGGGTTATCAGGAGTCTACGGAGGAAGTTGGGATGATGGTGACAACTAAAGAGGAGGAAACTTTTATAGATATGAGGGGTGAGTAATGAACACTAAATAAATAAACTGCTTGAGAATATAGATTGATGATTGGGGATATGTAGACCTTCACCTCAGGTAAAATGATCTCTACAAGGACGTCATGATGGACAATCAGCCGCCCCTCACATCACCGGGTAAGAGGAGACTTTATTGTAATGGAGAGAGCAGTACGGAGGCTCCACCTAGATCCCCCATCATCTGATAAACACATAGAAACAATGTATTCAGTCAGTGTGTGTGTTTCCTACAGATGGATCCAGTAATGGGAACCCACCAGAGAGATGTCCCCGTTCTCTGTATTCCCGGGACTCAACACAGGAAGATCACACCATCCCTCACCATCATCAGGTAAATAGGATTGAGAACTCAAAAAAAATTCTAAGCTACGAGAACTTTCTTCTATGTATTCTCTCGTTCCATTTTACAAATGTGTTCTGTCATCTTTGGGGTTCAGGGTGAAGAACTGAAAGACATCAAAGCTGAGATTAAAGGGGAAGAAGAAGAAGAGACGTTGATGAGTGGAGCTCAGCAGTGTATGGAGGAGGGTGTACCTCTGTGTTCCCGGGATTCCCCACAGGAAGATCCCACCATCCCTCACCATCATCAGGTAGGTGGACTCGGTGTGGAGCACAGAAATATTTCAGAATTGGTGAGATGGCATTCTTCTATGTAGTCTCTTGTTTTCATACTTCTACTACTATATCAGAATTGCTGCCTGCACCCCCATCTTCATTTGCAGCTCCTTCTTTGAGCACCTCACGTTTTCACCCCTCCTCCCTTTCTTTCTTCTGTGGGTCCCAAGTCTAGTCGTATGTCGCCATGGGTCCCAAGTCTAGTCGTATGTCGTCATGGGTCCCAAGTCTAGTCCTATGTCGCCACGGGTCCCAAGTCTAGTCCTATGTCGCCACGGGTCCCAAGTCTAGTCCTATGTCGCCACGGGTCCCAAGTCTAGTCCTATGTCGCCACGGGTCCCAAGTCTAGTCCTATGTCGCCACGGGTCCCAAGTCTAGTCCTATGTCGCCACGGGTCCCAAGTCTAGTCCTATGTCGCCACGGGTCCCAAGTCTAGTCCTATGTCGCCACGGGTCCCAAGTCTAGTCCTATGTCGCCACGGGTCCCAAGTCTAGTCCTATGTCGCCACGGGTCCCAAGTCTAGTCCTATGTCGCCACGGGTCCCAAGTCTAGTCCTATGTCGCCACGGGTCCCAAGTCTAGTCCTATGTCGCCACGGGTCCCAAGTCTAGTCCTATGTCGCCACGGGTCCCAAGTCTAGTCCTATGTCGCCACGGGTCCCAAGTCTAGTCCTATGTCGCCATGGGTCCCAAGTCTAGTCGTATGTCGCCATGGGTCCCAAGTCTAGTCCTTTGTCACCATGGGTCCCAAGTCTAGTCGTATGTCGCCATGGGTCCCAAGTCTAGTCGTATGTCGCCATGGGTCCCAAGTCTAGTCGTATGTCGCCATGGGTCCCAAGTCTAGTCGTATGTCGCCATGGGTCCCAAGTCTAGTCGTATGTCGCCATGGGTCCCAAGTCTAGTCGTATGTCGCCATGGGTCCCAAGTCTAGTCGTATGTCGCCATGGGTCCCAAGTCTAGTCGTATGTCGCCATGGGTCCCAAGTCTAGTCGTATGTCGCCATGGGTCCCAAGTCTAGTCGTATGTCGCCATGGGTCCCAAGTCTAGTCGTATGTCGCCATGGGTCCCAAGTCTAGTCGTATGTCGCCATGGGTCCCAAGTCTAGTCGTATGTCGCCATGGGTCCCAAGTCTAGTCGTATGTCGCCATGGGTCCCAAGTCTAGTCGTATGTCGCCATGGGTCCCAAGTCTAGTCGTATGTCGCCATGGGTCCCAAGTCTAGTCGTATGTCGCCATGGGTCCCAAGTCTAGTCGTATGTCGCCATGGGTCCCAAGTCTAGTCGTATGTCGCCATGGGTCCCAAGTCTAGTCGTATGTCGCCATGGGTCCCAAGTCTAGTCGTATGTCGCCATGGGTCCCAAGTCTAGTCGTATGTCGCCATGGGTCCCAAGTCTAGTCGTATGTCGCCATGGGTCCCAAGTCTAGTCGTATGTCGCCATGGGTCCCAAGTCTAGTCGTATGTCGCCATGGGTCCCAAGTCTAGTCGTATGTCGCCATGGGTCCCAAGTCTAGTCGTATGTCGCCATGGGTCCCAAGTCTAGTCGTATGTCGCCATGGGTCCCAAGTCTAGTCGTATGTCGCCATGGGTCCCAAGTCTAGTCGTATGTCGCCATGGGTCCCAAGTCTAGTCGTATGTCGCCATGGGTCCCAAGTCTAGTCCTATGTCGCCATGGGTCCCAAGTCTAGTCCTATGTCGCCATGGGTCCCAAGTCTAGTCCTATGTCGCCATGGGTCCCAAGTCTAGTCCTATGTCGTCATGGGTCCCAAGTCTAGTCCTATGTCGTCATGGGTCCCAAGTCTAGTCCTATGTCGTCATGGGTCCCAAGTCTAGTCCTATGTCGTCATGGGTCCCAAGTCTAGTCCTATGTCGTCATGGGTTCTCTTCCTCTTTGTGTCCCTTCAATGGCGGGGATGCTAATTGACATGATGCTGCTATTTTGTTCCTGTAAGTCCAGGCTGAGGTAATCATCTTCCCCTAGGGCAGGGGTCCTCAAACTTTTTAAACAGGGGGCCAGTTCACGGTCCCTCAGACTGTTGGGGGGCCGGACTATAGTTTGAAAAAAATATAAACAAATTCCTTTGCACACTGCACGTATTTTTTTTGTAGTGCACAAAAAACAGTTTTACTCAACATAAATGTATTAGTATTTCACAGAATCCCTTCATCACATACCCCCCCCCCCCCCCAATCACAGACTCATCTCCATCACAGATACCTCTCCATCACAGAGCCCCCCATCATAGACTCCTCTCCATCACAGACCCCTCTCCATCACAGATCCACCCCCCTCTCCATCGCAGACTCCTCCTCTCCATCGCAGACTCCTCCTCTCCATCGCAGACTCCTCCTCTCCATCGCAGACTCCTCCTCTCCATCGCAGACTCCTCTCCATCCCACTTCTCTCCATCCCACTTCTCTCCATCACAGATGCTCCCCTCATCACAGATGCTCCCCTCATCACAGATTCCCCCATCACAGATTCCCCCAATCACAGAGCCACCCATTACAGATCCCCCCCAATATCACAGAGTCCCCCATCACAGATCCCTCCAGCGATATTACTCTGTCCCTTCCATAAGATCGCAGCACATCCCCTCCGCAGCACTCCCCTCTCCCCTACCTTAGTCACACAAGAGGCGAAGCATGACAGGTCCGGACAAAGCGCGGGACTTTTCAAGTGAAAGGCAGATGATTGATTGCTGGGACCGCCCCGCTGCCTAGTAACCAATTACCCGCTTCTTAACTCGAAAAGTCCCGCCCTTTGTCTGGACCTGTCATGCTTCGTGTCTTGTGTGAATAATGTAGCTGAGGGGAGAGGAAGTGCTGCGATCTTATGAAAGGGGCAGTCCGTGGCATGGGCCGGGTAAATCACCTTGGCGGGCCGTAAGCGGCCCGCGGGCCTTAGTTTGAGGACCCCTGCCCTAGGGGGTGGGTCCCTGGCTTCCATGGTTTTGAGGACATGGGCAGTAGACCTGGTTTATCTCTGCTTCAATTTAATAATGCCTACCGGTCTTGTTCCTCCCCTAGTGCTTATGTGCAGGTACTGCAAGAGCCTGATACCAGGTCACATTCTTAAAGTGGAGTTCCACCCAGAAAATTATTTTTTTACAAAAAATCCTAAAAAAAATTGAAAAAAATAAATAAATGTTATACTCACCCAAAATACCCGCTGCTATGCGGAAGTCCGTAATCTGCCTCTTCCATAACCGCGGTCTGTCTTCTTCCCCCATCCTCTTCTAGTGAATGGGGCGCGCTGCTTTCTGGGAACTGTGTGTAATCCCAGAGAGCAGCCGCCCATTCACAAGTCGCCGCGAGACTCGCGCATGCGCAGTAGGAAACGGGCAGTGAAGCTGTAAGGCTCCACTGCCTGTTTCCCTTAGTGTGGATGGCGGCGCGGGACCTGCACCGATCGAGGGAACGGCATTGGGGGGGGGGGGCATCAGCGCGGGCGAGTAGGACAGGTAAGTGTCCTTATTAAAAGTCAGCAGCTACAGTGTTAGTAGCTGCTGACTTTAAAAAAAAAAAAAAAAATGCGGGTGGAGCTCCACTTTAAACTGCTTACATTTATGAAAATAAAACTCATTTAATAATGAATGCACTGCCTTCATTTATATCTGCCCGGAGTTCAGCTTTAATAAATATTCTCTATTATTTGGGGCCTTAGGGTGAAGAACGAATTCATCCAAAAGTTGAGGTTAAAGAGGAAGAAGCGGAGACGTATGTGGGGGGTGATCAGCCGTCCATGGAGGAGGTCGGGATGATTATGAAGAGTGAACAGGATGAAATTTCTCCACCTTCCGACACAAGTAAGTAACAGACACTGAAACTGGGGAATGAAATGTACAATTCAGTGAACCCCTTGAGGGTATAAAGTGAAGCTTTGATGAGAAGGAGAAGCAGCCAATTCATGGGAGGGAACTGTGGTGACCGTTGATGGAGTTTCTGTGGGTAGGGGGGAGGGTCTGTCAGTGCAAGTTGAGGAAAAGCCGACACGCGGCTCTTCCTGTTTACACTGTGATTGGACACGGCTAATCACATGGTAAAGAGCCACCGTCAGAGGCTCTTTATAGAGATCGGTGATGCGGTGGGTCAGACTGACATGCAGTGCCGCCGTCAGGAATTTTGGGGCCCCTTCAGGCATGGGCCCCCTGGAGCACAAGACGGGGGGGGGTGCTGCCGCCGCAAATTGAGAAGCGAATGTGCCACGAATTGAGAAGCGGGGGGGGCTGTCGCCGTGAATTGTTGAGGTCGGGGGGGGCTTTGGGTGCTGGCGAACAAAAAAAAAAAGGGGGGGGGTTGCCATCCAGGGCCTCTGGGCCCCTTTGTAGGGGAAAAAAAAAAGGAGGGGGGTTGCCATCCGGGGTTCTGGGGACCTCTGGGCCCCTTACAAAAAAAAAAAAAAAAAGGGGGGGGTTGCCATCTGGGCCCCTTACAGGTGTACTGCCTGTACCCCCCTGATGGTGGCCCTGCTGACATACCACACCAACGATCTCCAGCCGGCGTGCAATTGCGGCTTATCCCACTGGACGTCACATGATGCCCAGTCAGGATAACTTAAAGGGAGGTTCCACCCGCAATTTTTTTTTTTAAAGTCAGCAGCTACAAACAGTGTAGCTGCTGACTTTTAAAAAGGACACTTACCTGTCCTACTCGCGTGCGATGATGCCCCCCCCCCCCCCTCCCGAGGCCGATCCCTCGATCCTGGCAGCTCCCGGCGCCGCCATCCTCAGTAAGGGAAACAGGCAGTGGAGCCGTTGCGGCTTCACTGCCCGTTTCCTACTGCGCATGCGCTTTGTGAATGGGCGGATACACACAGTTCCCAGAAGGCAGCGCGCCCCCATTCACAAGAAGACACCGCAAGGAGGACGGAGGAAGGAGACCCGCCGCCGCGGATGATGAAGAGGCAGATTAGGGACTTCCGCATAGCAACCGCTATTTCTGGTAAGTCAAAAACTTTTTTTTTTCCATTTTTTTGGGGGGATTTTGGGTAAAAAATAAAAATTTCAGGGTGGAGCTCCACTTTAACCACTCTTTGCGCACATCATTCTGTTCTATGGGGTGCGGGAAGTGGTTAAAGAATTTGGCACATTGTATCCAGACTCCGGTATGAAGACTTTTTTCTGATTCATTTTGGAGGGAGAACAGGAGCCCCCGGATTGGAGATCGGAATTTTTCCACTCACTTTGGAGGCGGAGCTAAAACTCCAGTTATTTGTGATCTACTGAAATGTTTTCCTTTTTCCATTTTCTTTCCCTCAGACGGAGGTGATGATGTCGGGAATTCCTCGGAGAGACGTCTTCTGTCCTCTGCTGATTGGAAGTCAGAAGATGATGTCATCACACCGGATCCTCCGGGAGGAAATCCGAATCCAGAGAATATACATGACAGACCTTCCTGTCCGGAGACATGGATGGATCCCTCTGATGGGGGGGAATCTTCTCATCGATCACAGACTACGATTGTCAATATCCATGTCAGATCCCACACTGCAGATCGATCAGCCGATCCTTCTGATCCCCAGGAATCTTCCTCACCCCACAAAGGAGATCACCCAGGTGACCATCTATTCTCATGTTCAGAGTGCGGGAAATCTTTCACTCAGAAAGGAACACTTACTAGACACCAGAGAATTCACACAGGCGAGCTTCCTTATCCATGTTTAGAGTGCGGGAAATCTTTCACTTACAAAGTGACCCTTGTTAGACACCAGAGAACTCACACGGGTGAGCGTCCTTATCCATGTTTAGAGTGCGGGAAATCTTTCACTTACAAAGGGGCCCTTGTTAAACACCAGAGAACTCACACAGGTGAGCGTCCTTATTCATGTTTAGAGTGCGGGAAATCTTTCACTGAAAAAGGGACCCTTGTTAAACACCAGAGAATTCACACGGGTGAGCGTTCTTATCCATGTTCAGAGTGCGGGAAATCTTTCCCTCGAAAAGGGGCCCTTGTTAGACACCAGAGAATTCACACGGGTAAGCGTTCTTATTCATGTTCAGAGTGCAGGAAATCTTTCACTTACAAAGGGGCCCTTGTTGAACACCAGAGAATTCACACAGGTGAGCGTCCTTATCCATGTTCAGAGTGCGGGAAATCTTTCACTCATCGAATAGCCGTTGTTATGCACCAGAGAATTCACACGGGTGAGCGTCCTTATCCATGTTTAGAGTGCGGGAAATTTTTCACTTACAAAGGGACCCTTGCTAGACACCAGAGAATTCACACAGATGAGCGTCCTTATCCATGTTCAGAGTGCGGGAAATTTTTCACTCATCGAATAGCCCTTGTTATGCACCAGAGAATTCACACGGGTGAGCGTCCTTATTCATGTTTAGAGTGCGGGAAATCTTTCACTTACAAAGGGACCCTTGTTAGACACCAGAGAATTCACACAGATGAGTGTCCTTATCCATGTTCAGAGTGCGGGAAATCTTTCACTCATCGAATATCCCTTGTTAGACACCAGAGAATTCACACAGATGAGCGTCCCTATTCATGTTTAGAGTGCGGGAAATCTTTTACTCAAAAAGAAGCCCTTTTTGAACACCAGAAAAGTCACAGTGGTGAGCATTGTTTTTCATGTTCAGAGTGCGGGAAAACTTTCATTCTTCAAGGAGCCCTTGTTAGACACATGAGAATTCACACAGGTTGAGCGCCCTTATTCATGTTCAGAGTGCGGGAAATCTTTCACTCAGATAGAAGGTCCTGTTAGACACCAGATAAGTCACACCGGAGAGCATACTTCTTTATGTGTAGAGTGTGGAAAAACATTTCACTCTGAAGGGAAACCTTTTGAAACACCAGAGACGTCACACAGGTGAGCGTCCCTATTCATGTTCAGAGTGCGGGAAATCTTATGTTTTGTAAATAAGACCTTATTAGACACCAGAAAATTCACACAGGTGAGCGTCCCTATTCGTGTTCAGAGTGCGGGAAATCTTTCAAGAAGAAACATAATCTTGTTAAAAATCAGAAAAATCACACAGGTGAGCGTCCCTATTCATGTTCAGAGTGCGGGAAATCTTTCGTTTGTAAAGGAAAGTTAAACACCAAAGGATTCACACGGGTGAGCGTCCTTATTTATGTACAGAGTGCGGGAAATCTTCCACTCGGAAAGGACAACTTCTGAAACACCAGAGAAGTCACGCTAAGCTCTATGTGCGGGAGTGAGTCGTCCTCATTTCTCCAGCTTGTCGGTGTCCCCCCCCTCCCCCCCCCCATGCTCATAAGGCCGGGTACAAGGTATATCCTCTTATTGCCACATGTGAATGCAATCTTTTGATGAATGTGTTTTATGACTCAATAAAGTTTTCTATGCATTAGGTTTGTGTATTTCCCGGTCTTCTTATTAAAGGAGGAAGTTCGGGACTTTGAATGAGGCACATAAGTGGAAAATATAAATGGGGGAGGGGGGGGGGATGGGGGAAGCACTCACATTGCCACATCCGGGTTAATTAGGGAACAATATGTGAGATTACTCAGGAGGAGTAACCAAAAGGTCAGACTTTAAAGGCAACACACTAACAATAGAAATGATAAAAAGGTAAAATTTATTACAAAAAAATAGACACGATGTTCAGAGAATTAAAAACCATACAAGATAAAATGTATGAGTAGAGTCCCTTATGCGTCGTCTACGCGTTTCGCCGCGAGGCTTCGTCAGGACAGACAGCAAGAGAATAACAAAAAAGGAACAAATCTCAATATCTTGAGAGAAATATAACTTTGCATCGGTGAGCGCCCATCCGAATATCGGAGAAGATATAGGCGGGGAGAGTTCCAAATGGGCAATACTGAAAGTGATCAATTTGGATATGTAAAGGATCTGCAAAAAGATTACTGTTGGGATAAACGGTTCCCTATATGTGGAAGGTCCAGTAGGAGGAACCCCTGTCGGCGAAATTAGGCTGTACGCAGAGCACACAGCCAGATATCGTGTCTCATAATAGTAACACATTTCGTCTCAATGATATAATGCATCTTAAACTAAAATTCACTCGCCTTCCATTCGATCCTCATTCATACAAATCAAGCAGCATCACCAGACTGTTAGGTTCATCTTGGCATCACAGCATCAACTGCCTGCCGACGCCCTCAAAGGCTTTTTTTTTTTATTAAACTCCCAGCAGGAAGTGATGTCACAACATGTGACCTCCTCCCATAGGAAGTGAGGACACAGCATCTGACCTCCATGGGAGTGGTTATCACAGGATGTGCCCTCCTCCATAGGAAGTGAGGAAACAGCATGTGACCTCCGTGGGAGTGGTCATCACAGGATGTGCCCTCCTCCATAGGAAATGAGGACACAACATCTGACCTCCGTGGGAGTGGTCATCACAGGATGCGCCCTCCTGCATAGGAAGTGAGGACACAGCATCTGACCTCCGTGGGAGTGGTCATCACAGGATGTGCCCTCCTCCATAGGAAATGAGGACACAACATCTGACCTCCGTGGGAGTGGTCATCACAGGATGCGCCCTCCTCCATAGGAAGGGAGGACACAGCATGTGACCTCCGTGGGAGTGGTCATCACAGGATGTGCCCTCCTCAATAGGAAGTGAGGACACAGCATGTGACCACCGTGGGAGTGGTCATCACAGGATGCGCCCTCCTCCATAGGAAGTGAGGACACAGCATGTGGCCTCCGTGGGAGTGGTCATCACAGGATGCGCCCTCCTCCATAGGAAGTGAGGACACAGCATGTGACCTCCATGGGAGTGGTCATCACAGGATGCGCCCTCCTGCATAGGAAGTGAGGACACCGCATGTGACCTCCATGGGAGTGGTCATCACAGGATGCGCCCTCCTCCATAGGAAGTGAGGACACAGCATGTGACCTCCGTGGGAGTGGTCATCACAGGATGTGCCCTCCTCCATAAGAAGTGAGGACACAGCATGTGACCTCCATGGGAGTGGTTATCACAGGATGTGACCTCCTCCATAGGAAGTGAGGACACAGCATCTGACCTCCGTGGGAGTGGTCATCACAGGATGTGACCTCCTCCATAGGAAGTGAGGACACAGCATCTGACCTCCATGGGAGTGGTTATCACAGGATGTGACCTCCTCCATAGGAAGTGAGGACACAGCATGTGACCTCCGTGGGAGTGGTCATCACAGGATGTGCCCTCCTCCATAGGAAGTGAGGACACAGCATGTGACCTCCGTGGGAGTGGTCATCACAGGATGTGCCCTCCTCCATAGGAAGTGAGGACACAGCATCTGACCTCCGTGGGAGTGGTTATCACAGGATGTGCCCTCCTCCATAGGAAGTGAGGAAACAGCATGTGACCTCCGTGGGAGTGGTCATCACAGGATGTGCCCTCCTCCATAGGAAGTGAGTACACAGCATGTGACCTCCGTGGGAGTGGTCATCACAGGATGCGCCCTCCTCCATAGGAAGTGAGGACACAGCATGTGACCTCCGTGGGAGTGGTCATCACAGGATGCGCCCTCCTCCATAGGAAGTGAGGACACAGCATGTGGCCTCCGTGGGAGTGGTCATCACAGGATGCGCCCTCCTCCATAGGAAGTGAGGACACAGCATGTGACCTCCGTGGGAGTGGTCATCACAGGATGCGCCCTCCTCCATAGGAAGTGAGGACACCGCATGTGACCTCCGTGGGAGTGGTCATCACAGGATGCGCCCTCCTCCATAGGAAGTGAGGACACAGCATGTGACCTCCGTGGGAGTGGTCATCACAGGATGCGCCCTCCTCCATAGGAAGTGAGGACACAGCATGTGACCTCCGTGGGAGTGGTTATCACAGGATGCGCCCTCCTCCATAGGAAGTGAGGACACAGCATCTGACCTCCGTGGGAGTGGTTATCACAGGATGTGCCCTCCTCCATAGGAAGTGAGGAAACAGCATGTGACCTCCATGGGAGTGGTCATCACAGGATGCGCCCTCCTCCATAGGAAGTGAGGACACAGCATGTGACCTCCGTGGGAGTGGTTATCACAGGATGCGCCCTCCTCCATAGGAAGTGAGGACACAGCATCTGACCTCCGTGGGAGTGGTTATCACAGGATGTGCCCTCCTCCATAGGAAGTGAGGAAACAGCATGTGACCTCCATGGGAGTGGTCATCACAGGATGTGCCCTCCTCCATAGGAAGTGAGTACACAGCATGTGACCTCCGTGGGAGTGGTCATCACAGGATGTGCCCTCCTCCATAGGAAGTGAGGACACAGCATCTGACCTCCGTGGGAGTGGTCATCACAGGATGTGACCTCCTCCATAGGAAGTGAGGACACAGCATCTGACCTCCATGGGAGTGGTCATCACAGGATGTGACCTCCTCCATAGGAAGTGAGGACACAGCATCTGACCTCCGTGGGAGTGGTTATCACAGGATGTGACCTCCTCCATAGGAAGTGAGGACACAGCATGTGACCTCCGTGGGAGTGGTCATCACAGGATGTGCCCTCCTCCATAGGAAGTGAGGACACAGCATGTGACCTCCGTGGGAGTGGTCATCACAGGATGTGCCCTCCTCCATAGGAAGTGAGGACACAGCATCTGACCTCCGTGGGAGTGGTTATCACAGGATGTGCCCTCCTCCATAGGAAGTGAGGAAACAGCATGTGACCTCCGTGGGAGTGGTCATCACAGGATGTGCCCTCCTCCATAGGAAGTGAGTACACAGCATGTGACCTCCGTGGGAGTGGTCATCACAGGATGTGCCCTCCTCCATAGGAAGTGAGGACACAGCATCTGACCTCCGTGGGAGTGGTCATCACAGGATGTGACCTCCTCCATAAGAAGTGAGGACACAGCATGTGACCTCCATGGGAGTGGTTATCACAGGATGTGACCTCCTCCATAGGAAGTGAGGACACAGCATCTGACCTCCGTGGGAGTGGTCATCACAGGATGTGACCTCCTCCATAGGAAGTGAGGACACAGCATCTGACCTCCATGGGAGTGGTTATCACAGGATGTGACCTCCTCCATAGGAAGTGAGGACACAGCATGTGACCTCCGTGGGAGTGGTCATCACAGGATGTGCCCTCCTCCATAGGAAGTGAGGACACAGCATGTGACCTCCGTGGGAGTGGTCATCACAGGATGTGCCCTCCTCCATAGGAAGTGAGGACACAGCATCTGACCTCCATGGGAGTGGTTATCACAGGATCTCCTCTTCACACAGGAAATGTCCATACAAGGATATCCCTTCCAACAGGGTTATTTAGATACATACAAGACATGAATACACTGATGGCTAAAGTCTTATGGGCGTGTCCGGGGCAGGGAAAGCGTGTATGCTCTTAGCCAGCGAAGCCGTATGGCTTTTAAACATGGACGCCTTCCCTGACTCTGAAAACACTCACAAGCTCTCATTTTACCGCTGATAGGAATCCTTATTCTAAGCTATTCCATAGAATAATGCATATTCAGATTATACTATTATTGCTTGTGGGAGGCTAGCTGCAGGCGCGTGCTACGAATCCCGACCAATGCTGATCAACACACCGCCGAGACAAGAGCGCACATCTGCCTATAACCAATGATGTCGTTGCAGAGCGAGCATATCCCCTCCTCAACGATCATCCATGCTAATGCACAGAGGGCCCCTCGTCGACGGACATATCCCCACGCTGCAAACATCACACTCCAACCACAAGACGTTTTCCACTACCAGATGGGATTCAACCAGCCTCAGACTGCCCCAGTCAGCTCTTTAGAGCGGGTTGCGGAAGTACTAACACTCGGTGACCCTATGATAATACATATTAAATACATCTTCATAAAATTTTCCACAACAAGCTGGATACACAGAAGTTTTCGACACATTGGCGGTGGTCTGCCCCCGCCCTCCAGGAGCCAACAAGAGTTCCCTTATAATAGGGACAAACACTGACCTGGTCAGGAGATTGCTGGCCCCGATAGCCCAGGGACAGGACGTCCCAACGACCCGGATCCATCCTATGTTGCGACAGGCCTACCAGCGTCTGGTGTTGGAGCAGAGAGCCCCAGAGGAAGGGGTGGGGAAGGTTTGGAAGTTGGACAAGAAGGAGAAGACATTACAGCCCGGCAAGGTTACCAGTCTGAAGGCTACTGTAAAGCTTACTTGGGAACAACCTGGTCCCTTCATAGTCCTAGAGCCAGATCCCTTGGACACCTACCCAGGGCTGGAAGTCATCCCTGAAGTGGTCCCACTAAGAGCTCTGAAGAAAGCCAATGGCAGGGTGTCTGGGAGCCTCAGAAACCCTACTGACACCCCTGTGAAGATCCCAGCCCGAATGTTGTTAGGCCAAGTGAATCCTGCCACCCCTGTTGCCTTATCCGACTTGGAGGATGCAGAAGAAGGGGGAGCTACTGTGGAAAAACTCTGCTTGGAGGAGACAGCCTTGCCACTGGCATGGAGGAAGAGAGCCAGAGCCCAGCTGACTAGATGGCAGAAGATCTTTTCCAAAGAGGAATTTGATGTGGGGTGTGCGAAGAGTGCCACTCACCGGATCTGCCTGTAGGAGGACAAGCCATTCAGAGAGAGAGTCCGGCGGGTCTCCTTGGCAGATCTGGAGGATCTGCGAGAGCAACTGACAGAGCTCAAGAGAACTGGTGTCATCCGGGAGTCCAGAAGCCCCTATGCATCCCCCATAGTGGTGGTGAGGAAGAAAAATGGGTCGCTGAGGTTGTGCATCGATTATAGGACCCTCAACAGAAGAACGATACCCGACCAATACACCCCCCGAATAGAGGATGCCCTACAGAGTCTGTCTGGAGCCAAATGGTTCAATGTTATGGACCTGAAGAGCGGGTATTACCAGATTCCCATGCAACTGGAAGCCCAGGAGAAGACAGCCTTCATTGCCCCGGTGGGGTTCTATGAGTTCAATCGCATGCCCCAAGGTTTGTCGGGAGCCCCAACCACCTTCCAGCGGCTCATGGAAAAGACAGTAGGGGACATGAATCTCATAGAAGTACTGGTGTACCTGGATGATATTATCGTGTAGCGATACCCCCAGCTAAAGGAGCCACTGATATGATTTTGGGCCTGTAACACACCGCTGTCAACCCCCAGCAATTGGCTCTACCCTCCCTTGGCACAGTTAGTAAGGGATGATAGGATTGTGAGGCCTGTAACTTTAGGCTACACAATCCAGCAACAAAAGCACAAACAGTGATATAGCTGACACTGACCGTTCTTCTGTACAGTAATAACACCAACACTGATTTGCTTAATCCTGGTAACTTTACTGAAGGAAATGATTAAACAAATAAACAGTATACTTTAGTACATGCAGAGCCCTGCAATAAAAGGTGTTCAGCAATAGACAAATATACAATACTGTGCAAGGATAATTAACAGACTCCCCTTTGCAGCTCTCCTCCCTCGTGGGCAAGATGGCACCCAGAAATGTCTACACTGATAAGTCAGGCCTGACTGTAACTATGTGTAAGCTCCGCAGAGAAGAATCTTCGCTAGCAAATGGTGGTGCACTTTTCGAGATAATATTGTAATCCACAGGAATAAGGGTTGAACTTGGCGAACAAGAATAAAGCCACTACTGTTAATACATGCACTGTCCCTCCGGTGTGCTTATGCAAACTCTAGCGGGTGAGTCCCGAACAATAAACACTAGGCCTAGAGGTCCTGCACTAATCTCTGAGCAGGTGCTCTCTCAACCAACCGGACCAGTCCATGTCCGTATCTTCCGTTGCTGTGTCTCGGTACAAAGGTTCCACGACACCCGGGTCTTCGGTCCCCCTGGCAGCAGCTGGCGGATGGCAGGATGAGACGTCCCTCAGGCTCCTTGGTGGAAAAGGAAGGCTCTTTGGTAATACAGGGCCTAGGCTTCAGGCCCTGTCTGGAACAGCAGACTCAGCAGAGCGTTCCACTTGCTGGGCGGGCGATGTCCAAAGAGACCGTACTCCGGTCCGCCCCCTTGTTAAATACCCCACCCCAGCAGTCCTTGCGTGGGGAAATGCATCCTGGGTATGGTAGTCTCTGGGCCTTAAAAAAAACACCCGCTACAAACTCCCCCCACTTAAAATCTTTGGTCCCCAAAGATAAAAATAACACTATCTACAAGTAACACAGTTTATGGTTGCAAAGGAGCCGGGCAAGGGAACCTCCCACCAAACTTGGTAAGGGAGGATGTCTTGTCTACAGGTCATATTGGTGGAAGCGACCTGCCTAACAGTGCCAGAGAGTGAGCTGGGGTTGCCCTCCACTAAATGCACGGTGGAGGAGCCAGGTTTCTCTATTGTCCTTCTTGCAGTCACAACTGTATCTTCAGAACATTCTCCCATCTAAATGTAGGTTAGTTTTCGGGGAGGGCGAATAGCTCTTTTCACTCTTTGTTCCCTGGGAACTGAGGCATCAGGTACACTGAGTTCTTCCACCCCCCCCCCCCCACCGGGACAGGTGTAATGGTTCCTGCTGCTTCAGGGGCATCCAACTCTGGTGCAGAGTGGTACAAGGAATCTCTTGGGTCTTCAGCTGGGATCGACTCCAGAGCATCTTCCCATTCCTCAGTTAGAGTACATGACGGAATGAACTCAGCAGTTTCAGCATTTAGGGTGCCATCGATGGTAACTTCACAGGGGGAAGGGTCCATGCCCATGGGTTCAGTTTCCTGAGTGGGCCAAAGCCAGTTCAGCTCCATTTCCTCATCTTCACTCTGCTCTGTGGCGTTAATCTCTTCTGATTGAGTGGTTTGAGATCTGGTGTTGGGCCTAGGGGTATTGGGGGTTGAAGGTAATTCAGGAGAATCCGGAATAGAAGGTATCCGGACTGCTTCGGAGAGAGTCATCAGGTGGTTCCTGTGCCAGATTTTCAGAGGTCCCACTTGTCCTTTAGGTTTCAGCTGGTACACTGGCAGGCCAGGCAATTTTCTACAGATCACGTATGGCTGTGATTTCCATCTATCAGCAAGCTTATGCTTCCCTGGAACACCAAGATTCCGCAACAACACTCTGTCTCCTGGTTGCAAGTCATGGATCCGAACTCTGAGGTCAAAATTCCGTTTGTTCCGGGCCCCTCTCTGGTCAGAGGTGGCTTGTGCCTTCTCATAAGCCAGTCTTAAGCTTTTCCGCAGCCTCTCCACATATCCCTTGTGTGAAGCAGCTGATGTGTGGTCTATCGAGGTACCAAAGAACAGATCAACAGGTAGTCTCGCTTCTCTGCCAAACATTAATCTGTAAGGGGAGTATCCGGTGACATCACTAGTTGTGCTATTATAAGCGTGTACTATGGCAGCTATATGCTTGCCCCAATGCTGTTTTTCCTCGCTACTCAAGGTCCCCAGCATATTCAACAAGGTTCTGTTAAACCTCTCCGGTTGAGCATCTCCTTGTGGGTGATAGGGGGTTGTGCCGGTCTTCTTTATCCCTAGGGAATCCAGTCATTTCCGGATCAGTCGACTTTCGAAGTCCCTCCCCTGATCCGAGTGAAGGCATTGAGATAATCCGTAGTGTGCGAAATACTTCTCTACAAGTATCTTGGCCACAGTGGAAGCCTTCTGGTCTTTAGTTGGAAAGGCCTGGGCGTAACGGGTGAAATGGTCGGTTATCACCAGAACATTTCCATGTCCCCCCAAATCAGGTTCCAGGCAAAGAAAATCAATGCATACCAAGTCCAAGGGTCCTTGGCTTTGCAGGTGGCCCATTGGGGCAGCTTGATGAGGCAATGTTTTCCTTTGTATGCAGCGAGCACATGAGTGACAGTATTCCTCCACTTCAGTCCGCATACAGGGCCAATAGAATCTGCTCCTTATGAGCTGAAAGGTTCTCTCTGCTCCTAGGTGGCCATGGTTGTCATGTAGGGCAATCACAACAGTCTTTCGGCATTTTTCTGGCAGGAATAGTTGCCACTTGTCTTCCAGGTCTTCAGAGGGGGGCCCCTTCGGTAGACCACCCCTTGATGCACCTGCAACCTGTCCCATTCCTTGCGCAGTAAGCGGGCCTCCTTTGAGGGATCATGCAAAAGTCTGTCCGGATCCTGGTCTTCTAAGGTCTCCAAAGCCAATCTTCCCAATGGGTCCTCCAGCTGGTCCCGTCTTATATCCTTCTTTGATAATTTGGGCAAGTCCTCTTCACAAATCTGAGTGACATCACAATAATATTTGGGCACTCCAACAACTGAGACTAAAATTTCTTCTGCCCTGGATCCTCCACTAGCCTAGAGCTCTGCTCCCTGACACAAAGCCCGTACCCCCTCTGGGGTTATCTGGGTCCAATCTTCTGCCATGCAAGTGGGAGCATGAGATCTTCGGGACAAAGCATCAGCATCTCAGTTTCCAGTCCCAGGCCTGTACTTCAGGCTGAAATTGAACCCTGAGAGGGCTGCCAACCAATGGTGTCCGGTGGCATCCAGTTTTGCTGTGGTTAGAAGGTAAGTGAGTGGGTTATTGTCTGTCTTAACCACAAAGTCAGCTCCATATAAGTAGTCCTTCAGTTTATCCACCACAGCCCACTTCAAGGCCAGGAACTCCAACTTGTGGGTGGGGTAATTCTTTTCAGCTGGGGTTAAACTCCTACTCACATAAGCAACGGGTCTTAGCTGCTCTTCATACTCCTGATATAGTACTCCTCCCAAACCATCATGGCTGGCATCCAAGTGTAATTCATAGGGCTTTTGGGTGTCCGCATAGGCCAATACAGGGGCAGTGGTCAAACTCTCCTTCAGCTTACTGAAAGCCTCTTCACACTTTCCAGTCCACTGGTCTTCGATGACTCTCCCGGTTTCCTGGGGCCTGAGTCATCCTCCTCTCCATCTGTCTTCAACAGCTCATTTAGAGGCTTGTCAATTTTTGCAAACCCCTCCACAAACCTGCGATAATAGGAGCAGAACCCCAAGAACGACCCAAGCTCAGTCACTGTGTTGGGCCGGGGCCAGGAGGTAACTGCCTCCAATTTGTCGGGATCTGTGGATACTCCTTCTTCAGACACTATGTGTCCCAGGTAATGGACTGAAGACTGGTAAAACTGACACTTCTCCCTGGAGAGCTTGAGTCCCTCATCACTGAGTCTCTTCAAGACCTTCTCTAACCTCTCCTCATGCTCCTCCAGAGTCTTCCCAAAGACGATGATTTCATCTATGTACACTAGGACTTCAATGAGGTTCATGTCTCCCACCATCTTCTCCATCAACTGCTGGAAAGTGGCAGGAGCTCCCGACAGACCTTGAGGCATTCGGTCGAATTCATAGAACCCCACTGGGGTGATGAAGGCAGTCTTCTCTCTGTCTTCTGGGTGCATTGGGATTTCATAGTACCCACTCTTCAGGTCCATTACACTGAACCATTTGGCTCCAGATAGACTCTGTAGGGCGTCCTCTATTCTTGGGGCGGTGTATTGGTCAGGTATTGTCCTCCTGTTGAGAGTCCTGTAGTCTATACAGAGTCTCAATGACCCATTCTTCTTCCTGACTACCACAATTGGAGAGGCATATGGACTCCTGGATTCCCGGATAACACCTGTTCTCTTGAGCTCTGCAAGTTGCTCACGCAGATCTTCCAGATCAACCAGGGGAACTCACCGGACTCTCTCCCTAAAGGGTTTGTCTTCCTGTAGGCGGATCTTGTGAGTGGCACTTTTCGCACATCCTACATCAAACTCATCCTTGGAGAAGATCTTCCACCACTTCGCCAACTGGGCCCTGGCCCTCTCCTTCCACGCCGGGGGTAGGGCCGGGTTCTCCAAGGTGGGTTCCCCTTCTTCTTCCTTCTCCAGGTCGGGCAAGGCAACTGGAGTAGTGGGATTCACTTGGCCCAACAGCATCCAGGCTGGAATCTTCACAGGCGAGTCAGTGGTGTTCCTGATGCTCACTGGCACCCTGCCGTTTGCTTTCTTCAGGACTCTCAGCGGGACTACTTTGGGGATTACTTCCAGTCCTGGGTGGGCACCCAGAGGGTCTGGTTCCAGGACCACAAAGGGGCCAGGCTGTTCCCAGGTGAGCTTCACAGTGGCTCTCAAGCAGGCCACTTCACCAGGCTGCTACACTCTCTCTCTCCTCTCCAGTTTCCAAACTTTTCCCACCCCCTCTTCCGGGGCCTTCTGCTCCAAGATCAATCGCTGATAAGCCAACTGCAACATGGGGTGGATTCTGGCTGTCGAGGCTCCCTGCTCTTGTACTAGAGGGGCCAGTAGTCTCCTGACCAGGTCAGTGTTGGTTCCTATTATCAGGGAACTTTTGTTGGCCCCTGGTGGGCTGGGGCAGACTACTGCCAAGGTGTCAAAGACCTCTGCCTCTCCTGCCACCGAGGGGTCGAAAGCCAATCTGATCGGGAGGTAACCGTCATAAGGAAAGCTCTGGGTGCCAATTCCCCATATTTCCAAGTCTTACAACTTCTGCAAGGGCAAATGTCTCAGATGCTTTTGATAGAAATCCCTATACAGGAGGGTTACTTGAGCCCCTGTGTCCAGAAAAGCCTTTGTGTAGACTCCCTCCACTTGAATGGGGACCACTGGGGAGGGTCCCACTAACTTGGCTGGGGACTTCTTTGGGGAGGCCTCTTTCCTTGTACTCATGGGTTTGGCCTTTTGTGTTTTTTTCTTTTTCTATCGTTTCCTGGATCTTAATCCCTGTTGGGCCTGGTATGCATTGATTTCTTGTGACTTTTGGGGTGTTACCTCCAAGGGAGGGTTATTATGTTCTTTTGATGGGGAATTATTCCCCTCACTTCTTGGTTTTTCTTGCTTGCTGGAGATGATGGGCACCCGGTTGACTCCTTCACCAGGGCCCTCTGGAGTTTTCCGCCGGGTGGCGGTAGTTGCCTCGGGTCTTCCTTGGACTGGGGCACACTCGCCCAAAATGGCCAATTCCCTCTTTATAGCCTTCGCGTGCGCCAAGCGGTATATCTTCTTATCTATGGACTGCACACTCTGGCCTCTGAAACTCTCAAGTATCTCCTCTCTCCATTCTACCAATGCATAGGTAAAGGAGGTCTGTCCATCTGGCTTGAGATCAAGTAACCATGCCTTCTGGCTCAGGGATAGTAACTCCATGAGCCGCTCTACATCGCTTCTGGACCAGTCTTCCCCGGGAAGCTCAACAACTACAGCCTTCTCTGGAAAAGCGCCGGCTGATGCTCACCACTGGGTCACTGCTAAAAGATCCATGCCGGTACTTCTGACAGGCTTGATTGCAGCGTACAGGATCCTCTGAGCCCCCACGTGTAGCGATACCCCCAGCTAAAGGAGCCGCTGATATGATTTCGGGCCTGTAACACACCGCTGTCAACCCCCAGCAATTGGCTCTACCGTCCCTTGGCACAGTTAGTAAGGGATGATAGGATTGTGAGGCCTGTAACTTTAGGCAACACAATCCAGCAACAAAAGCACAAACAGTGATATAGCTGACACTGACCGTTCTTCTGTACAGTAATAACACCAACACTGATCTGCTTAATCCTGGTAACTTTACTGAAGGAAATGATTAAACAAATAAACAGTATACTTTAGTACATGCAGAGCCCTGCAATAAAAGGTATTCAGCAATAGACAAATATACAATACTGTGCAAGGATAATCAACAGACTCCCCTTTGCAGCTCTCCTCCCTTGTGGGCAAGATTGCCAAGCCCTTAAATGAACTCTTGAAGACAGAAGGATAGGAGGATGACTCAGGCCCTAGGAAGCCAGGGGAGTCTGTGGAAGATCAGTGGACCGTGAGATGTGAAGAAGCGTTCACCAGACTGAAGGAGAGTTTGACCACTGCCCCCGTCTTGGCCTATGCAGACACTAAGAAGCCCTATGAGTTACATGTGGATGCCAGTCATGATGATCTGGGAGGAGTGTTGTACCAGGAGCACGATGGCCAGCTGAGACCCGTTGCTTATGTGAGCAGAAGTTTTACCCCAGCAGAAAGGAACTATCCCACCCACAAGTTGGAATTCCTGGCCTTAAAATGGGCCATGGTGGACAAGCTGAAGGACTACCTGTATTGAGCCGAATTTGTAGTTAAAACAGACAATAACCCGCTCACTTACCTCCTGACCACTGCTAATCTGGATGCCACCGGCCACCGTTGGCTAGCCGCTCTCTCTGGATTCACCTTCAGTTTGAAGTACAGACCTGGGGCTGGAAACAGAGATGCAGACGCTTTATCAAGAAGGACCCATGCTCCAACTAACCAGACTGAAGACTGGACCAAATTGACTACAGAGGGAGTGCAAGCTCTGTGTCAAGGAGCAGAACTCCAAGCTAGTGGGGGGTCAAGGGCTGAAGAGATCGGAGTCTCAGTAGTTGGAGTACCCAAGTGTTATTGTGATGTGACACAGCTTGGAGAAGAGAACCTGCCCAGACTCTCGAAGAGAGATCTGCGGAGAGACCAGCTGGAAGACTCATTGGGAGGGCTGGCTCTGGAAGCCTTGGAGAACCAAACCCCAGACTTACTTCTGAAGGACCCCTCCAAAGAGGCTCGCCTGCTAAGGAAGGATTGGGATCAGCTCCAGATTCATCAAGGGGTGGTCTACCGAAGGGGCCCCTCTGATGATCTGGAGGATAAGTGGCAGTTGTTTCTGCCTGAGAAATACCGCAAGACTGTCTGCCCTACATGATGATCATGGTCACTTAGGATCAGAAAGAACTTTTCAGCTAGTAAGGAACCGGTTTTACTGGCTCTGCATGCGGGCTGAAGTGGAGGAATATTGCCATTCTTGTGCAAGTTGCATACAAAGAAAGACTCTGCCTCATCAAGCTGCCCCAATGGGCCACCTACAAAGCCAAGGGCCCTTGGATCTGGTATGCATTGATTTTCTTTGTATAGAACCTAATTTGAATGGAAATGGGAATGTTCTGGTGATAACCGATCATTTCACTCGTTACGCCCAGGCGTTCCCCACCAAAGACCAGAAGGCCTCCACAGTGGCCAAGGTACTTGTTGAGAAGTTCTTTGTACATTATGACCTGCCTCAACGCCTTCACTCGGACCAGGGAAGGGACTTCGAAAGTAGGCTGATACGGAAACTGTTGGATTCCTTGGGTATAAAGAAGACCCGAACCATCCCCTACCAACCCCAAGGGGATGCCCAACCAGAGCGATTCAATAGAACATTGTTAAACATGCTGGGGACTTTGAGTAGTGAGGAAAAGCAACATTGGGGCAAGCATGTGGCCGCCATTGTGCATGCATATAACAGTACCACCAGTGATGCCACCGGGTACTCCCCATACAGACTGATGTTTGGCAGGGAAGCAAGACTACCAGTAGATCTGGCCTTTGGTACTTCAATAGACCATACTTCAGCTGCTTCCCACAAGGGATATGTGGATCGGTTGATACAGAGCTTGAGACTGGCGTATGAGAAGGCCCAAGCAACGTCTGATCAAAGAGGAGCCAGGAATAAGCGGAACTATGACTTGAAGGTTCGGATTCATGACTTACAGCCAGGAGACAGGGTGCTGTTGCGGAACCTAGGCATACCAGGGAAGCATAAACTGGCCGACCGGTGGAAGTCCCAACCCTATGTGATTTGCAAACAACTGCCAGGTTTACCAGTATACCAACTTAAACCAGAGGGAAGTGTGGGGCCGTTGAAAACATGGCACAGGAATCACCTACTGCCCCTTTCCCGAAGCGGTTCGCTTGCCCCCTTCCTCAGATCTTTCTGAGCAGCTTTCAGTTTCAAATACCCCTAGGCCTGCCACTAGGTCTCAAGCAGCCAGTTCAACAGGGATGGATGCCCAAGATCAGAGTGAAGAGGAGGAATTGGAGCTTGATGGGTTATGGACATCACCAACACCTGAATCCATGACCACAGTTTTTCCGCCACCTGAGGTTACTGCTAGAGACACTTTGAACGCGGAGGCTGCTGAGTTTGTACCGCTTGCTACTGTTACTGATGGGAGGATGCTCAAGAATCTTTTCCAGAAGAAGATCCCAGGAATTCCTTGTACCTCTCTGCACCTGAAGTGGGTGCCCCTGAGCCATGTGAATCCAATACACCTGACTTGGAAGAAGGAGAATTGGAAGAACCCCTTACAGTTGAAACCCCGACTCTGAGGGGCCAAAGGGAGAAAATAACTATCCACCCCCCAAGAAGGCTCACGTATTTTCAGATGGGACAGTGTTCAGAAGAGACTATTACCACTGCAAGAAGGACAGTAAATAAGCCTGTCCCCTCTACTGTAAATTTGGTGGAGGGCAACCCCAGCTCACTCCCTGGCACAGTTAGGCAAGCCACTTCCACTACTGTGATCTGTGGGCAGGACAACCTCTCTCCTAGAGCTTGGTTGGAGGTTCCTCTGCCAGGCTCCTTTGCAGCCGTAAACTGTGTTGTATGTTTGCATGCTGACAAATCTCGTCAACTGTTATCTTTGGGGACCAAAGACTTTAAGTGGAGGGAGTGTGTAGCGGGGTGCCACTGTAGGAACTCTGAAAGACTACCGTACCCAGTGTGCATTGGGGCACCCAGAGGACATTCCCTGGTGCAAAGTCTGCTGGGGCAGGCTATTTAAGGTAGGGCGGAACAACACGCGGGTCTCTTTGGACGCCGCCCACCTAGCAAGTGGAACCTGCACTGGGTCTGCTGCTAGACTGGGCCTTAGAGTCGGGCCCGGAGATCCAAAGAGCCCTCCGACCTTCCACCGGAAGAATCCAGGAGTCATCTCGTTCATCACCCCTCCAAGGACTGCCGGGAGACTGTGAGCTGAAGTCCCAGCTGTGGAAGTCGGTTGTACGGACTGGTCCAGTTGGCTGAGAGAGCACTTGCTCAGAGATTGTTGACTAGTCTTAGGCCCAGAGTTCTTGTTCAGGAACTGCAACTACCAGAGAGCGTCACCTTGCACGCCGGAGGGACAGTGCGCTGCGCAGCATTAGTTAGACTTTGTCATTTACTAAGCAGACAACTGTTGTGTTACCCTGTGGATTACAAATAACCCACAAAGTGCACCACCATTGCTAGCGAAGATCCTTCCCAACGGAAGCACCGTGTAATAGTCAGTCCTGACTGTAGACTGTTAGATATTGTCTGGGCGCCATCTTGCCCACGAGGGGGAAGCTCGCGAGCATAGCTAAATAGACACTTAGCGTGTGTGGTATCAGTTAACTTAGCACTTGTTATATGCTGTGTGTGTTTAATATTGCAGGGCCCTGCATGTATTGCTGCACTACTGTTTAAACTGCATTCTTCTTACTCAGTAAAATAATTTATGGTTAAGCCTATTGCTGTGTGGATATATATTTGTTGCAGTATTGTGATCCTCACACCTAACGGGTTTTCACAATCCCATAGTACCACTATCTGTGTCAAGGGAGGTTAGAGCCAGTTACTGGGGGTTGACAGCAGCGCGTTACAGGCCCAAAAATCTATATCAGCAGCCCTTTTAGATGGGGGTATTGCTACATATGCTAAGGTGACCAGATTTTTAAAATGAAATCCGGGGACATATCTTTTGTTACTAGTAATGGCAGCAATCAGCGACTCTCTGCCCATCGCCGCCGCAGCCTGTCAAGTCTCACTCTCCGGGCCAGGCTACTACTGGGTGGGGTGCGGAGGAAGATCACACAGGTGAGGCAAGGAGATAAACAGGCAGGCGGCTGGCCGGGACTTGAGCCAAGGCAGAAGAACATGGGAGCGGAGCTGAATGGGCATGCGCTCGAAATTAAAGAAATATTCCCTCCGCTCCGACCAGCACATGATCATCAGAAAGGGGCACATATAATGGAAAAAATACACCCCCCCTAAGCTCGTAGGAGCGGCGGAGCGCGGGGGGGGGGGAGGGGGTTGTAATTCAGATTTTGTTTTATAAATTCTGCACTGACTGTCTTTGAAATTGCCCCAGCCCCTGTTCAAATCCCATCCGGGGACAAAACTGGGGACAGACTTGGTCCGGGGACAGTGTCCTCAATCCGGGGACTGTCCCCGGAAAACGGGGATGTCTGGTCACCCTAATCAAAGGGTTACACGTGTCCCTAGGGGGTGCTTTCTAACTGTGTGGGGGATGGTTGCACTTTGGGAAGACAGAGATCTGTGTTCCTGCTTAGCAGAAATACAGGATCTCTATCTTCCCTACTAGCAGAACGGCGATCTGCCTTGTTTACATGGGCAGACCGCCGCTCTGCCTCTCTCTGGAACGAGCGCCGGTTGCCAGCGGACATTGGGTCCACTGATTGGCTCCCGCTGTGCCAAATCACAGCGAGAGTGGGTCGCCAGGTAGCGCGCCCCAGACCCAAAAGAGCGAAATCATGTTCCTGTACGTAATTTCACGTAGGAGAGCCCTGCAGTAAATGTACGTGGGGGGGGGGGGGGGGGTTGGGGTCGGCAAGTGGTTTAATTACAAAGGAACTAATGGGAGTCTTACAGACACATAAATGCACAATGCAAGGGAGGGGAAAAATATTGAAAAAATATTTTATGGAGAGGAAAAACACGGCAGGTAAAGCAATTAACATACATAATTAGTTTTTGCTCATTTACCTGCAATTTTGTAAGATGGTTACAGGTCTAGTGGCTCCTATTTTTTTAACCATTGCAGTGTCATCTTCTAATGTTCATGTACTTACTCCCGACTCACGGGGATGGCGGTAGGGTCGCAAGCGCGCTGGCGGCGGCACGTGCGCGACCACACGGACAGGCACTTAATTTGATCAGTTTCACTGCCTTAGTAATTACCCCAGCTGTTTCATCTGAGGGAAATCCTGAAAACATGACCTGTTGGGGCGCCTTGAGGACTGGAGTTGAGAAACACTGGCTTAACCCCCTTCACTGCCAGTGTCATTTTCACAGTAACCAGTGCATTTTTATAGCACTGATCGCTGTGAAAATGACCATGGTCCCAAAAATGTTGTCAAAAGTGTCCGATGTGTCCGCCATAATGTCGCAGTCACAATAAAAATCGCAGATCGCCGCCATTACTAGTAAAAAAAAAAATTTTTTTTATAAAAATGCCACAAAACTACCCCCTATTTTGTAAACGCTATAATTTTTGCGCAAACCAATCAATAAACGCCGATTGCGATTTTTTTTTTACCAAAAATATGTCGAAGAATACTTATCGGCCTAAACTGAGGGAATTTTTTTTTTTTTATATATATCTTTGGGGGATATTTATTATAGCAAAAAGTAAAAAATATAGCATTTTTTTTTTCAAAATTGTCGCTCTATTTTTGTTTATAGCGCAAAAAAAAAAAAAAGCGCACAGGTGATCAAATACCACCAAAAGAAATCTCTATTTGTGGGAAAAAAAAAAGGACTTCAATTTTATTTGGGAGCCACGTCGCACGACCGCGCAATTGTCAGTTAAAGCGACGCAGTGCCGAATCGCAAAAAAGGGGCCCGGTCTTTAACCAGCCAAAATGGTCCGGGGCTGAAGTGGTTAATGACATTACTCTCAAGGTGGTCTTTCCTAATTATATCGAGTGGAACAAAAGCACGACTGGAAGAGTGTGATTCTACCGACACAGGAAATGATGCCAGAAATGGGGAGGAAAAGATGTCACGTGCAGAGACAAGAAGTGATCTACAGACAGGAAGTGATCTACAAACAGGAAGTGAGGTAACATAGGAACAGGAAGTAGATGTCGAGATCTAAAAAGGAAGTTCCGGGTGAGAGGTGAATCGGGAGGAAGTAGAGCGGAGACATTGCTGCAACTGGCAGCAGAGGAGGTAATAAGATATTAGAATTCCATCTAAAACCTTACTAGTCTTAAAAATGCCGCCTATCCCTGCTGACACCTACATTAACTAACCTGTGCAAGAAAAAAAGATGTACTGTATATACTTACCTATTTTCAACCCTCTCTGGTCTGATCATGTGATCCGGCTTCCATGTGTCATCCAGTGAAAACTGCAGAGAGGAGAGACCTCCGACAATGGCTGCACGATAGGAGCCTATGGGTGACGATGACATGATTTCACAGTCATTGTTGGGTGTTCTCTAAAGACTAGTGACTTTGGTGTCCGTTTAACCCCTTCAATACCGGGCACTTTCACCCCCTTCCTTCCCAGACCAGCTTTGTCTCACACTTTCAATGACAATTGCGCGGTCATGCTACGCTGTACCCAAATGACATTTTTTTTATCATTTTGTTCGCACAAATAGAGATTTCTTTTGGTGGTATTTATTCATGACTCGTTTTTTTTGCGATCTAAAAAAAAACTGGATCTGGAAAAAAAAAAACAATATTTTCTTCTTTCTATTTTAAAAGAAATCCAATAAAATCGAATTTTGTCAAAAATTTAAGCCAAAATGTATTCTGCTACATGTTTTTGGTAAAAAAAAAAATCCCGTTAAGTGTATAATAATTGGTTTGTGTGATCACGGACAGATGTACGCAGATGATCATGTACAGATGTGCGCAGGAGATCACGGACAGATGTACGCAGATGATCACGTACAGATGTGCGCAGGAGATCACGGACAGATGTACGCAGATGATCACGGACAGATGTATACAGATGTGCGCAGGAGATCACGGGCAGATGATCATGTACAGATGTGCGCAGGAGATCACGGACAGATGTACGCAGATGATCACGTACAGATGTGCGCAGGAGATCACGGACAGATGTACGCAGATGATCACGGACAGATGTATACAGATGTGCGCAGGAGATCACGGACAGATGTATGCAGATGATCATGTACAGATGTGCGCAGGAGATCACGGACCGATGTACGCAGATGATCATGTACAGATGTGCGCAGGAGATCACGGACCGATGTGCGCAGGAGATCACGGACCGATGTGCGCAGGAGATCACGGACAGATGTACGCAGATGATCATGGACAGATGTGCGCAGGAGATCACGGACAGATGTACGCAGATGATCATGTACAGATGTGCGCAGGAGATCACGGACAGATGTACGCAGATGATCATGTACAGATGTGCGCAGGAGATCACGGACAGATGTGCGCAGATGATCATGTACAGATGTACGCAGATGATCACATACAGATGTGCGCAGGAGATCACGGACAGATGTATGCAGATGATCATGGACAGATGTACGCAGATGATCACGGACAGATGTACGCAGATGAACACGTACAGATGTGCGCAGGAGATCACGGACAGATGTACGCAGATGATCATGTACAGATGTGCGCAGGAGATCACGGACAGATGTACGCAGATGATCATGTACAGATGTGCGCAGGAGATCACGGACCGATGTACGCAGATGATCATGTACAGATGTGCGCAGGAGATCACGGACAGATGTACGCAGATGATCATGTACAGATGTGCGCAGGAGATCACGGACAGATGTGTGCAAATAATCATTGGGACATGTGATTTTACTGTTACATATGTGGGGGACAGGTGTTTTGGAGCACGTGTGTGTTTTACATTGTGGGGACACTTGGCTGGTGATCAGAGAAGCAAAAATGCAGGTCGCCCTGGGACTTTGAGTGAGGTGAGAGAGTTAGGCACATTTTCACACACGTGCGTAATAAAAACAATTTATTAGTACCAAATGCTGTAAAAACAGCAGAGACAACAGTGATTGTGCGTCACCAGGCATAGTGGCCAATGTGAAACAACATGGGTACAGATTAGGGTTGTCCCGATACCACTTTTTTAAGACCGAGTAAAAGTACCGATACTTTTTTTCAAGTACTCGCCGATACTGAATACCGATACTTTTTTTTATGTGTCAGTATTTTTTTTTTTTTTTTTTTACAATTTTTTTTTTTTTTACAATTTTTTGTCATGTTTTTTTACAATGCTTTGTTGGAGTGGGTGGGGGGAGATCTCAGTGTATTTATTTTTTACAATTTATTTTTTATTTATTGTAATTTATTTTTTTATTTCTAGCCCTGTTGGGGGGCTTTGGTGAGATATCAGGGGTCTTAACAGACCTCTGACATCTCCCGTTTGAGACAGAGAAAGGGACTAGGGAAACAGATTCCCCAGTCCCTTTCTCAGCTGCACTGAAAATGAATGGAGAGGAGACAACGGCTCCTCTCCATTCATAAACTGAAGCATCGTAAACACACAGGTTACGATGTTTCAGTTATATGAATGGACAGAGTCAGTCACTGACTCTGTACATTCGGAAAAGGTAGGAGCCGGGTTTAGCGGCTCCTACCTCCGCTCTCCATCCTGACAGAGGGAAGCGGAGGAGGATATGGAGGGTGGCACAGAGCTGAGGACAGCAGCAGCGCGGAGGGGGAGAGCAAAATAACAGAGGACAGCAGCAGCATGGAGGGGGGACACGGAGCGTGGGGGGGGGTGGGAGAGCAGAAAGACGAAGGACATCAGCAGCATGGAGGTGGGGACACGGAGGGCGGAGGGGGAGAGCAGTACGGATGGGGGAACTGGAGGAGGATACAGGGACAGTCAGCGGTGATCGGTGCGGCTTTGGAGGGAGTTACAAGCACCGATCACCGCTGTATAGATTTCACTAAAACAGCTGAAAAGAAGGGGGGGGGTCGGGAGAAGCTGTCGGGCTGTATTGAAATCTATACAGCGGTGATCAGTGCTTGTAACTCCCCCCGCCGCACCGATCATCACTGACTGCCCAAGTATCGGCTGAAGCATCGGAGCATTTTCCCCGAGTACAAGTACTCGGGGAAATGCCTGGTATCGGTACCGATACCGATACTAGTATCGGTATCGGGACATCCCTAGTACAGATAATTGTAAATTGAAAATATGGTACATCCATGAACAATAATAATGGTGATGAAGGGTAGCTGAGCCAGTAGGTACATGCACACAGACAAAAGTTGCTGAAACAAGTAATATTGTATATAAAACCAATATGTGGGCTTGTTGTGAAGAACAGGGTCCTCAGCACATGCAGATATACAAAACGCATCAATAGTGCCCTACGCGTTTCGCAAGATTCCACTCACTTCCTTAGGGGCTGATGCATGGTAGTTGTATCACTATCTTGGGCTGAGTTGCCGATCGCTGGTTGCCAAGATGGCGGCATGTGGTATATCCAGCCCGGACTCTGAGGGAACGAAGCAACAGGGTACCGTCCACAGGAAATATTCAGATGAGCAGCATAGTCTGTGGGGAGGTGTCTGACCAGTGGTCACAAAAGGCCCATATTGGAAGTATCAAGCGGATCTGGGTGCTGATCAGTATGTACGGTATAGTGATGATGATCGCTCCGCTTTTCTTCTCTCCTCTCTGCTGTCACTCCTGTAAAAAAACAGCTCATACTCACTAGGGTGACCACATTTCCAAACTGACATTCAGGGACACACCCCCCTCTCTCATCTTCCCCAAAAAAAGATGAGGGGGGGTGCAGGGGGAAATGTAGTCTCGGGGTTGATGGGGAATTTGGCCGCGGGTTATTTTTCAGGTGAATGTGCCACTTGCCACCAGATGCAGTGCCGCTTGCCACCCATAGCCTGCCACCAGATGTAGTGCACTGCCACGTGCGTAGAAGGAAAGGAGTGGTGTCACTATCTGGAGACTGAAGATCACACCAGTCCCTGCTGCTTGCCGCTGGGTGCCGGAGAAGGAGGAGGTGCCGAGGTGGGTGGGGACAGCAGTGCTGCACTAGGCGCAGGCCTCGCTCCCGGTCTCACTGTCTGAGAGTAAATTGTCACTGGTTGCAAGATGCCAGGCAGCGCTGGCCCTAGCAACCAGTTCCGGAAATGTAGTTAGTGGGGGGTGGCTGTGTCCTCTATTTCATTCCGGGACATTGTATTGTCCCGGAATGAAGGTACCCGGGACCCAGGACAGACATGTCAATTACGGGACAGTCCCGGGCAATCCGGGACACGTGGGCACCCTAATACTCACTGATCACCAGCCGAGCTGCAGCGATCCACTCTCCTCTCCTCGCCAACAACTTCTGTGTGAGGAGAGGAGAGTCGATCGCCTAGCACCTGGCTCTGTGTTTACAACACATGACGGCTGTGATTGGACACGGCCATCATGTGATCAGAAGGGCCAATCACAGAGCCCTCCTGCTGATCTGAGATGTGCCGTGTCCGGGTGACACGAGTGCATCGGGATCTCCCCGCTGCGCGGGAACTCCCTCCTTCTGAGGGACGTTCCTGAACATCCACTCAGAAGGAGAGAGCGCCCACCCGGCCGTATATGTACAGTGGCCGGGTGGGAAGTGGTTAATAAACGGAGAAGTTTTTTTCTCAGTTCAGTTCTCGGCAGTTCTCAGAGGAAAATTATCTCCTCTGCAGCCGGTTTAATAAACACTGAGAACTTCAGTTCTCAGAGGGAGAACAGAGGAGAAGTGTTTCCTCTAAAAACGGCCGAGATCTGTGTAAAAGTGGGTGGGCTGCCTGGAATCTCGTGAGATATTGTGAGATGACGGTGCAGCCGAGTTCAAAAAGTGAAACTAAAGTTTGAAAGAACATCTGATATATATATATAGTTATCCTGTATATATACACGTGTGTGTGTGTGTGTGTATATATACACACACACACACATATATACAGTATATCTGTATATATACATGTAGTGGACCCCCCATAATTGGGGTCGCTATGCCTAAATTTAGAGGGTAGCCTGAGCCAATAGTTGGGCTCAGGCTGTTGAATTCTTCAAATTTGGTTTCTGCTCTAAGGTGATGTTACCTGGCAGTACAGTTCCCTGTGGGTGGCGCTGTCGCCTCAGACCTGGGTTGAACCACAGGTAGCATTGCTGCACCATTTGGTGTCCTCTCTCGGCAGCCGTACAGTGGGCATGGTCTACCCACTGTGCATGCTGGGAGAGGGTACAAAATGGGCAGACGCCATTGGGCGTGAGGTGATTCCAGGGGGACCCCTGGTTGTCTTCGGCACGTACCCCACCTTCGGTGGCCCTCATGGCCAGGGGTGCATGTGGATGTGTTCAGTCCCGGGCACCTCTAGCCCGAGGCTGCATTGTTCCAGGTAGGCCCAGTACCTTTAACTGAGGCTTCCATTAGGGTGACCAGACATCCCCGGTTTCAGGGGACAGTCCCCGGATTGAGGACACTGTCCCCGGACCAAGTCGGTCCCCGGTTTTGTCCCCAGATTGGATTTGAACAGGGGCTGGGGCAATTTTAAAGACAGTCAGTGCAAAATAAAAAAAAATGAAATTCTGAATTACAACCCCCCCGCTCCGCTGCTCCTACTAGCTTAGGGGGGTGTATTTTTTTCCATTATCTGTGCCCCATTCTGATGATCATGTGCTGGTCGGAGCGGAGGGAATATTTCTTCAGTTTCGGGTGCCCATCCAGCTCCGCTCGCATGTTCTTCTGCCTTGGCTCAAGTCCCGGCCAGCCGCCTGCCTGCTTATCTCCTTGCCTTCCCTGGTGGAGTGATCTTCCTCCGCTCCCCACCCAGTAGTTGCCGGGGCCCGGAGAGTAAGACTTGACAGGCTGTGAGGCGGGTGGCGATGGGCAGAGAGTCGCTGATTGCCGCCATTACTAGTGAAAAAAAAAATATGTCCCCGGATTTCATTTTAAAAATCTGGTCATCTTAGTTTACATTAGAAGAGGAGTCCCAGGGTGCCCAAGTGAGGGTGACCCGCTCTGAAGGAGAGGAAACCAGGGGATCGGTGAGAGAAGTTGCCGCTTCGGAGGAGGCCTGGTTACCTGTCAGAGGGATTCCATAATCCGCCACAGACCTTGTAACGTGCCCCATTGGCACCTAAGGACTTAAGTGTTACAAAATGTTGTTAATATTCCTTTTTAACCCACTGGTGCTGATATTAGGAAGAAATAAGCCTTCTTCCTCTAATCACACCAGCTTCTCTCCCAGATTCTCCACCTCTGAGCTGGTGAATCTGGAAGGGAGATATTTCAGTGGAAAGGCTGTGAGATCTTCAGATCTCACTTTATTAAACTGGCCGTTTGTGACAAAACGGTCATGTGCTGTGTAAGGATGAGCTCAGGCGTGTTCGCATTGAACACGTGCAGAGCCCGCCAAGGAAGTCGGCACCCGCGCTGCGCTAATCACAGGCAGGGAGACATTTCCCGATCTCTGCAGCTGAGCATCGGGACAATGTCTCCGTGCCTGTGATTAGCGCAGCGCGGTGCCGGACGGTGCCGACTTCCTTGGCGGGCTCTGCACGTGTTCAATGCGAACACGCCTGAGCTCATCCTTAGTGCTGTGATGAGAAGCGGAGAACATGTTCTCTGCTCCTTATCTCGGCTTATTAAACCGGCAATGCTCTGAGATAAGCGGTGATCATCATGATCTCGGCTTATCACGGTTTATTAACCACTTCCATACTGGGCACTTAAACACCTTCCTGCCCAGACCAATTTTCAGCTTTCTGCGCTGTTGCACTCTGAATGACAATTGCGCGGTCATGCTACACTGTACCCAAACAACATTTTTATCATTTTGATCCCACAAATAGAGATTTCTTTTGGTGGTATTTGATCACCTCTGCGATTTTTATTTTCTGCAAAAAAACGTAAAAATGACCGAAAATTTTGAAAAAAAAAACATTATTTTTTTATTTCAGTTACAAAATTTTGTAAATAAGTACGTTTTCTCCTTCACTAATGGGCACTGATGGGGCTGCACTGATGGGCACCGATGAGGCGGCACTGATGGGCACCGATGAGGCGGCACGGATGGGCACCGATAGGCAGCATGGATGGGCACCGATAGGTGGCACGGATGGGCACCAATAGACGGCACGGATGGGCACAGATAGGTGGCATGAAGTGGCGCGGATAGGCAACACGGATGGGCACTGATAGGCGGCATGGATGGGCACTGATAGGTGGCACAGATGGGCATGGATGGGCACTGATAGGTGGCACTGTACTGCAATGTGTTTTACTAATGGATGCCAATCAGTGCCAAACAATAATGCCTGCCAATCAGTGGTGCCCATTGTGGGCACTGATTGGCATCCATTGTGGGCACTGATTGGCATCCATTAGCCATTTCTAATTTGCATCCCTGGTGGTCTAGAGTGGCATACCTTTAAGGTGGGCATCCCTGGTGGTCTAGTGGTATCCCTGGTGGTCCAGTGTGGGCATCTTTGGGGGGGCTGCGCTGATAATGGATCAGCACAAACCCCCCCTGTCAGAGGAGCAGCCGATCGGCTCTCCTCTACTCGCGTCTGACAGACACGAGTGAGGAAAAGCCGATGACCGGCTTTTCCTGTTTACATCGTGATCAGCCGTGATTGGACACGGCTGATCACGTGGTAAAGAGTCTCCGTTGGAGAATCTTTACCTAGATCGGTGTTGCGGGGTGTCAGACTGACATCCCGCAGCAACGATCGCCGCAATGCGCGCCCCCGGGGGCGCGCAGCGGCTCAAAATCCTGAGGACGTCATATGATGCCCGGTCAGGATTTTAAAACCACTTTGCCGCCGTCAATCCGCTATAGGGCGGGCGGCAAGTGGTTAAACGTACACCTATATCTGGATTTCTACTTTTCTACTGAGGAGGATTCTGGGAGGTCAGATGACAATATTGTTGCTTTATCAAAGCAGACTGTTCATCTGGTGAAGTCTGGTGACCATTTAACCTTCAGAGTGCCTTCATCTCACTTCCTAAAACAAGGACGTCATGATGGGCAATTAGCTGCCTCTCACATCACCGGGTAAGAGGAGACTTTATTGTAAAAGAGAGAGCAGTACGGAGGCTCCACCTAGATCCCCCATCATCTGTCCCCATCCTCTGTATTCCCGGGATTCCACACAGGAAGATTACACCATCCCCCACCATCATCAGGTAGGTGGGAGTGAGCCACAAGAACTGAAAATGAATTCTAAGCTATGAGAAGACATTCCGATGTGTAATCTCTTGTTCCTTTTTTCAAATATATTCTATCATTTTTGGGGTTTAAGGTGAAGAACTAAAAAACAGCAAACCTGAGATGAAAGAGGAAGAAGAAGAGACATTGATAAGTGGAGCTCAGCCGTCTTTGGAGGAGGGAGGTCCTCTGTATTCCTGGGATTCCACACAGGTAGGTCACACCATCCCTCATCATCATTAGGTAGATGGGAAGAACACAAAAAGTGACTCTAGACCAGCGGTTCTCAACCCGGGGGGTCGATTGCCGATTCGCCAGGGGGTCGCGAACGCTAGTCCAATCTGTAAGGCTGGCCGAGACAGACCCGAAGTTACTGTGTGTACGCCGAGTCTGTCCGTCTCGGTCAGCAAGACGTCACTTCCGGGAGAGGAGAGATAGCACGGAAGTGACGTACCGCCGCCACCATCTTAGTACTCTCGTCCGCAGTAAGGCTACAGTTAGAAGTCGGCAAGCGGACATCTTTTTACACCCACCGAAGTCCTGCATTTTACAAGTATTTTTACCAGTAAACTGAGCTGATATACTATATAAGCCTTAAATACTTGTAAAATGCAGGACTTCGGTGGGTGTAAAAAGATGTCTGCTTGCCGACTTCTAACTGTAGCCTTACTGCGGACGAGAGTACCAAGGTGGCGGCGACGGAACGTCACTTCCGTGTGGTCTCTCCTCTCCCTAAACGTCACTTTCGGTTAACACTTTAGACGGGTTGCTGATTCTGACGGAACACCTGACGAAAGAGCGTCTTTGGTAAGTCAGACACATTTTATGTACTGTGGCAATCAATACATCAATCATAAATAAATATGACATGACTGTGCAAAAAAAAAATTATGGAACAATATATATCATTTATATATAAACGTCCCAGTTGATTCCTCAAAAGTGGTTATTCCGTGCCAGTGCCAGATACATGTTTGGGTGCCATACACTTTGTATTTCTAGCACTGGCACAGAATTACCACTTTTGAGGAACCAACTGGGACGTTTATATATAAATGATAAGTCTTGTTCCATAATAATTTTTTTCTTGCATAGTCACGTCATGTTGGACGTAAAGCGGAGTTTCGCCAATTTTTTTTTTTTTTAAGTCAGCAGCTACAAACACTGCAGCTGCTGACTTTTAAAATAAGGGCACTTACCTGTCCAGGGCACCCGCGATGTCGGCACCCTAAGCCGATCTGTCCCTCGGCTCTCGGGTGCTGCCACCGCCTTGCGGCTTCACAGCCTGGTTCCCCTACTACGCATGCATCACTCACGCTGTGCGATCCCACTTGTCCCTGCTGTCTTCTGGGACCTGTGTGTCTCTCAGAAGACAGCGGGGGGGAGGGGGAGGGGCGGAGAAGGTGCCTGGACGTGGCGTAGATAGCCGCAGGTTAAGACCCCAGGGACACAGGGGCAACACGACTTCCAGCGCGACTTTGGGAGGCAACTTGGACACGACTTGAGTTTGAATCAGCGCGACTTGGGGCGACTGAAGTCGCCTCCAGGACAGGGAACTTTGCCAGTGGCCAATCAAAGAGTATTAAGCTCTGTAGGAGGGAGGGGTGAGGGAGGGGTTTGCTGAGAAAACTATTTTTATTTCCTGTAAAGTTGCTTCAGTTAAGACAGGGGATCCGACTTGGAGGCGACTTCCATTGAAATCAATGGGTACAAGTTGCCTAGAAGTCGGATTGAAGTAGTACAGAAACCTGTGTGAATGGGCTCTTACTGTTAGTGGTCCCCACAACTTGGGACATTTTACCAAGGGGTCACGACCAGTGGCGGCCCGTCCATAGGGGGCGCATGGGCGCCGCCCCCCCCCCCCCTCCCAGGCAGTCACAAAAAAAACAAAAAAAACAATTTTTTTTTTTTTTTTTAAACTGTCCCTTTAAGAATTTTTTTTTTTAAAACGGTCCTTTAGATTTCTTTTGCTGGGCGCCGGACGCAATGAATTGTGGGAAATGCCACGTCTATGCAATCATGAGATTGCAGACAAGGCGCTTCATTTGCGGGCTTTAAACCCGCCTTGCGGCGCATTCGATCGCGCTGATCAGCATCCGCCCGCGCCGTAGTATGTATTACTACGGCCGGGTGCTTTGAGTGACACTAGAGTTACGTCACTTCCGGTTTTCAGTGTGCCAAAGCGCCCAAGCGGAGGAAACATGAGAAGCGGCTCCTCCACCGCTGCTGCTGCCCACTGAAGGAGGTGAGACACACAGGAGAGGACACCACAGCCCGGTAAGTGCCGGACCTCCCGCGGAGAAGGGGGGGGGGGTGGTGTTTTCTGAGTTTTGTTAGCAGGGGGTGACAGATGTACACATGTAAGGGGCCCCAGCTTGTCAACAGTACTGTCCCCACTACAGCTCACTCCTGGGGCTTGGTCAGCAGCAGCGTCATTACATCTAAATACATACACTGCCTGGCATGTGTATGTATTTAGAAGATCTGAGCCTTACAATCTCCTGCACTCACTCTGTGCCCTCTAGCACTCCGATCTTCCCCCCACCCCGATCTCCAGTGCCCCACTGTCAGAAGCCAGAGCTGGAGCATAGCCTATGCTGAGTCTGACACTGCAGAGAGGGAGGTGAGCTGAGCTGTGGTCTGAGGAAAGTTTGTGCAGATAAGCAGGTGGCCTTTCATGTCGGGATATAGGATGGATTTGTTTGCAAGACATGAGATAAGTAGTGTCAAAGAGGAGAGGAGTGTGTGCCTGGGGTGGGGGGAAGGGGGGGAAGTCTGCAGTCTCCCCATAGCTGGTACACATCCCCCAATCAGGCACACATCACTGCATAAGCATCCCCCAATCACTCTGTGTGTCCAGATAATGTGACTGTAATTTATGACCATTCCACTTCACCCTTATATATCTATGGAATAACAATCCTCAATAAACAGAGCATAGCACAGTGTTCACAGCTATTTGCATGGTAACACTATTGTATGAACACTGATTATTTCATGAATAATTTCTGTTTATGGAGGTTTGTTATTTTGTGTTTACTCATCACAGGCTCAGTTCACACTTCCAGGTTGTATTTTTCACATGTCACGTGTAGGGCAGTGTGTTCATTTCATTCCGCGGGCTGTCTGGCCAGTAAGCTGGCCCTGGGGAATGTTGGTGGTCAAGCTGGGGGAGGCCAGGCCTAAAGCTGTGTAAGGGGCCCCAACATTTTTCATGGCTGTAAAAAAAAAAACGGAAAATCTGCGCCAATAATCAAATATTTCAATAGTATCCAGGGGCTGATAAGCAAAAAGCAGTGCACACTGGACAGAGGCACCAGCTACTAGATACTAAAAATATCAATAATTTGTAGAAAAATAATGATAAAAAAGTCCAGATAAGTGCCCAAATGATGCCATTAGAAACCAGAGCCAGACTTATCTGGACTCATTTGGGCACTTATCTGGACTTTTTTTATCATTATTTTTCTACAAATTATTGATATTTTTAGTATCTAGTAGCTGGTGCCTCTGTCCAGTGTGCACTGCTTTTTGCTTATCAGCCCCTGGATACTATTGAAATATTTGGTTATTGGCACAGTTTTTTCTGTTTTTATTTTTATTGTGTTTATTCCACCATTGCTGCTGCCTTTTTGTTTATTCATTTATTTATTTAATTTGATATTAGCGCAGTTTTTTTTTATTATATATTTTTCATGGCTGCCCTGCTCGTTAGTCCAGAAGGGGGGCCGGGCACCTGCAGGAGAGGAGAGCCGAATGTTCTGCCTTCTTTCTGGTGTTTAACCCCTGCAGCGCTGCTGGCTTTCTTCCTTTCAGGATTCAGGAAGGGGAGAATGTGCCAGGAGACAGCCTTGTTCTGCAGGTATTGTGCAAGAATGTTATCAGTGTGCCCCGATCCCCGCTGGGGGGGGGGAATTGCTGTCAGTTTGTCCTGTGAGCCCCAAGCCAGTGTGCTGCGATCCGGGGGGAGGGGGTGCTGTTATTGTGTCCTCCACCAGTGTGTGGATGCTGACAGTATGCTGCGAGATCAGTATATGTGATGCTGCTGATCTATATACTATATCTGTAATGCTGACCTATATACCCTGATCTGTGATGCTGAGCTGTATACTCCTGACACTATATGGGTGGAAGCAAGTGAAATACAGGGGACGGAGTGGGTTGATTCTATAAGGGGTGGGGCTTATGAGAAATGGGAGGGGTCAAAAAAGAAGGGTGGGGTCTGGCGCCCCCCGATCCTAAAACTTCACCAGCCGCCACTGGTCACGACACTAGAAAGGTGAGAACCACTGCTCTAGACTGTATGAAATTATACCGTATATACTCGAGTATAAGCCGAGTTTTTCAGCCCTTTTTTTAGGGCTGAAAATACTCCCCTCGGCTTATACTCGAGTCAGTGTACCTGAAAATTTTCTTAGACTGCGGGCGGCGTCCATTGTTTAAATTTCGCGGCTTTCTCCTGGTCCCTTCCGTGATAGGCGTTTCCCAGCAGGCACTGTGTTGAGTGTTCCGCCTTTCATGGACGTTCTCTTGTCCGAGGATGAAAAGACGTCCGTGATTGGCGTAGCTCCAGCCAGGTACCAAGAGAGGAACAGGAGAGAGACCTCTATGGTGTAGTATTTTAAAACAGTATGGACTTTATTAAATAAAAGTGGACTCTTATGCCCCATACACACGATCATTTTTCATGCCATTTTTTAAACCAACGTTTTTCTTGTCGTTTTTTTTCATGTTTCCTCTCAAGCCTGTCTTGCGTACACACGATCATTAAAAAAACCGCTCGAGCAAAGCGCGGTGACATACAACACATACGACGGCACTATAAAGGGGAAGTTCCGTTCGAATGGCGCCACCCTTCATGTTAGTAAAGTTTGTTGAGCGACGATTCGCGCTTTTCAGCCTCGTGCTTTTCAGTCCGTTACTGTGTGATGAATGTGCTATCTCCATTACGAACGCTAGTTTTACCAGAACGAGCGCTCACGTCTCATACTTGATTCTGAGCATGCGCGTTTTTTTTCACGTCGTTAAAGCATACACACTATCGTTTTTCACGTCGTTAAAAAAAACGACGTGAAAAAATAGAGCATGTTCGAAATTTTTAATGGCCGTTTTTCACGTTGTTAAAAATGCTCTGGAGCATACACACGATCGGTTTTAATGCCCATTTTTAAAAATGGCATTTTTAACGGCATGAAAAACGATCGTGTGTATGGGGCATTACATTACAAAAAACGTCAATATGCAGTAAACACGGATTGCGGCATGGTGAGCGCCGTCTTACTTGTTCCTCCGCTGCTGCCGGGTCTATAATGCGATGCCTCAATCCTTTTCCCTACGGCGTTACGTCACATACCTCGTGACTTCTTGTTCCTCCGCTGCTGCCGGGTCTATAATGTGATGCCTCAATCCTTTTCCCTACAGTGTTACGTCACATACCTCGTGACTTCTTGTTCCTCCGCTGCTGCCGGGTCTATAATGCGATGCCTCAATCCTTTTCCCTACGGTGTTACGTCACATACCTCGTGACTTCTTGTTCCTCCGCTGCTGCCGGGTCTATAATGTGATGCCTCAATCCTTTTCCCTACGGCGTTACGTCACATACCTCGTGACTTCTTGTTCCTCCGCTGCTGCCGGGTCTATAATGTGATGCCTCAATCCTTTTCCCTACGGCGTTACGTCACGTACCTCGTGACTTCTTGTTCCTCCGCTGCTGCCGGGTCTATAATGCGATGCCTCAATCCTTTTCCCTACGGCGTTACGTCACATACCTCGTGACTTCTTGTTCCTCCGCTGCTGCCGGGTCTATAATGTGATGCCTCAATCCTTTTCCCTACGGCCTTACGTCACATACCTCGTGACTTCTTGTTCCTCCGCTGCTGCCGGGTCTATAATGCGATGCCTCAATCCTTTTCCCTACGGCATTATGTCACGTACCTCGTGACTTCTTGTTCCTCCGCTGCTGCCGGGTCTATAATGCGATGCCTCAATCCTTTTCCCTACGGTATTACGTCACATACCTCGTGACTTCTTGTTCCTCCGCTGCTGCCGGGTCTATAATGCGATGCCTCAATCCTTTTCCCTACGGCATTACGTCACGTACCTCGTGACTTCTTGTTCCTCCGCTGCTGCCGGGTCTATAATGCGATGCCTCAATCCTTTTACCTACGGTATTACGTCACATACCTCGTGACTTCTTGTTCCTCCGCTGCTGCCGGGTCTATAATGCGATGCCTCAATCCTTTTCCCTACGGTGTTACGTCACATACCTCGTGACTTCTTGTTCCTCCGCTGCTGCCGGGTCTATAATGCGATGCCTCAATCCTTTTCCCTACGGCGTTACGTCACATACCTCGTGACTTCTTGTTCCTCCGCTGCTGCCGGGTCTATAATGTGATGCCTCAATCCTTTTCCCTACGGCGTTACGTCACGTACCTCGTGACTTCTTGTTCCTCCGCTGCTGCCGGGTCTATAATGCGATGCCTCAATCCTTTTCCCTACGGCGTTACGTCACATACCTCGTGACTTCTTGTTCCTCCGCTGCTGCCGGGTCTATAATGTGATGCCTCAATCCTTTTCCCTACGGCGTTACGTCACATACCTCGTGACTTCTTGTTCCTCCGCTGCTGCCGGGTCTATAATGTGATGCCTCAATCCTTTTCCCTACGGCGTTACGTCACATACCTCGTGACTTCTTGTTCCTCCGCTGCTGCCGGGTCTATAATGCGATGCCTCAATCCTTTTCCCTACGGCGTTACGTCACATACCTCGTGACTTCTTGTTCCTCCGCTGCTGCCGGGTCTATAATGCGATGCCTCAATCCTTTTCCCTACGGCGTTACGTCACGTACCTCGTGACTTCTTGTTCCTCCGCTGCTGCCGGGTCTATAATGCGATGCCTCAATCCTTTTCCCTACGGCATTACGTCACGTACCTCGTGACTTCTTGTTCCTCCGCGTCTGCCGGGTCTATAATGTGATGCCTCAATCCTTTTCCCTACGGCATTACGTCACGTACCTCGTGACTTCTTGTTCCTCCGCTGCTGCCGGGTCTATAATGCGATGCCTCAATCCTTTTCCCTACGGCGTTACGTCACATACCTCGTGACTTCTTGTTCCTCCGCTGCTGCCGGGTCTATAATGCGATGCCTCAATCCTTTTCCCTACGGCGTTACGTCACATACCTCGTGACTTCTTGTTCCTCCGCTGCTGCCGGGTCTATAATGTGATGCCTCAATCCTTTTCCCTACGGCGTTGCGTCACATACCTCGTGACTTCTTGTTCCTCCGCTGCTGCCGGGTCTATAATGCGATGCCTCAATCCTTTTCCCTACGGCGTTACGTCACATACCTCGTGACTTCTTGTTCCTCCGCTGCTGCCGGGTCTATAATGTGATGCCTCAATCCTTTTCCCTACGGCGTTACGTCACGTACCTCGTGACTTCTTCGGGGAAGAAGTCACGAGGTACGTGACGTAACGCCGTAGGGAAAAGGATTGAGGCATCGCATTATAGACCCGGCAGCAGCGAAGGAACAAGTAAGACGGCGCTCACCACGCCGCAATCCGTGTTTACTGCATATTGAAGTTTTTTGTGATGTAAGAGTCCACTTTTATTTAATAAAGTCCATACTGTTTTAAAATACTACACCATAGAGATCTCTCTCCTGTTCCTCTCTTGGTACCTGGCTGGAGCTACGCTCCCCCCCCCTTCCCTCCCACCCTCCTGTCTCTCACTGCAGGTCAGTTAACCCATTCAGAACAGCGTAAATGGTGGAGGCATTCATCTAATATGGAGTATAATGGAGAAGAGACCAATAAGGAATAATATTATCATCTATTTATGCCAGTTTATTTAATATAGAGGTGTGGGTTCAATACTCCAATTGTCCATCTATGACACTGACTCATCTGACCCATCTTTAGGATAACTTTAACCGGAAACACCTATATGGGACTATCTGGAGACTGACATTTGTACATGCTTCATTAATTGCAATACTTGCTGCATTGTCATTTTTTGCACTTTGAATTTGGGACTTGTTTTATCAATTGCAATATTGAACTTTACAGCGGTTACTTTTTGCACTGTATTGTGATATAATTGATTGCACATGCACTTTATTCCATCAGCACTTTAATATTTATAGCACTTTATGTTTTCAGCACTTTTAATAGTTTGATATCACTTATAATTGTGTGGAGGTTGCACCTTTAGCGCGAAACCCCCCCCCCCTTTTTATTTACTATTTGTTATGTGTATAGTGAACACAGGTTTTGCAGCTATTGAATATTTATCTATATTCATTCCCTCTACTCTTGAGTAGCGTGAAAGACACACATTTTACATTCCCCCCCATGGCTTATACTCGAGTCAATACGTTTTCCCAGTTTATTGGGGTAATATTAGGTACCCCGGCTTATACTCGAGTATATACGGTACTCTTCTTTCAGCCTATTTGTCATCACATTTTCTTTTTTTTTCTTTTGAATGGCTCAGTATAAAGAACAGATGTATGTAAAAAATGAGGTTAAAGAGGCAGAAGAGGAGACGACTGTGATGGGTTATCAGGAGTCTACGGAGGAAGTTGGGATGATGGTGACAACTAAAGAGGAGGAAACTTTTATAGATATGAGGGGTGAGTAATGAACACTAAATAAATAAACTGCTTGAGAATATAGATTGATGATTGGGGATATGTAGACCTTCACCTCAGGTAAAATGATCTCTACAAGGACGTCATAATGGAGAATCAGCCGCTCCTCACATCACCGGGTAAGAGGAGACTTTATTGTAAAGAAGAGAGCAGTACGGAGGCTCCACCTAGATCCCCCATCATCTGATAAACATATAGAATAAATGTATTCAGTCAGTGTGTGTGTTTCCTACAGATGGATCCAGTAATGGGAACCCACCAGAGAGATGTCCCCGTCCTCTGTATTCCCGGGACTCAACACAGGAAGGTCACACCATCCCTCACCATCATCAGGTAGGTGATTGACAATTATTGGTAGTTCTGATTTATACACAGCATGTTTGTTACATTGAATATTTTATTATCTCTTTCAGAGTGGAAACCTCGGGGATTATAATATTGATGTTAAAGAAGAGTATAAAGAGGAGGATGAGGAGTATGGAGTGATGGAGTTATCAGAAGGACACAAGGATATGATGGAGCCACCTAATACCAGGAACCCACCCGAGAGATGTCCCCGTCCTCTGTATTCCCAGGACTCAACACAGGAAGATCACACCATCCCTCACCATCATCAGGTAAATGGGATTGAGAACTCAAAAAAATTTCTAAGCTACGAGAACTTTCTTCTATGTATTCTCTCGTTCCATTTTACAAATGTGTTCTGTCATCTTTGGGGTTCAGGGTGAAGAACTGAAAGACATCAAAGCTGAGATTAAAGGGGAAGAAGAAGAGACATTGATGAGTGGAGCTCAGCAGTTTATGGAGGAGGGTGTACCTCTGTGTTCCCGGGATTCCCCACAGGAAGATCCCACCATCCCTCACCATCATCAGGTAGGTGGACTCGGTGTGGAGCACAGAAATATTTCAGAATTGGTGAGATGGCATTCTTCTATGTAGTCTCTTGTTTTCATACTTCTACTACTATATCAGAATTGCTGCCTGCACCCCCATCTTCTTTTGCAGCTCCTTCTTTGAGCACCTCACATTTTTCACCCCTCCTCCCTTTCTTTCTTCTGTGGGTCCTAAGTCTAGTCATATGTCGTCATGGGTCCTGAGTCTAGTCATATGTCGTCATGGGTCCTGAGTCTAGTCATATGTCGTCATGGGTCCTGAGTCTAGTCATATGTCGTCATGGGTCCTGAGTCTAGTCATATGTCGTCATGGGTCCTGAGTCTAGTCATATGTCGTCATGGGTCCTGAGTCTAGTCATATGTCGTCATGGGTCCCAAGTCTAGTCATATTTTTCACCCCTCCTCCCTTTCTTTCTTCTGTGGGTCCTAAGTCTAGTCATATGTCGCCATGGGTCCCAAGTCTAGTCATATGTCGCCATGGGTCCCAAGTCTAGTCATATGTCGCCATGGGTCCCAAGTCTAGTCATATGTCGCCATGGGTCCCAAGTCTAGTCATATGTCGCCATGGGTCCCAAGTCTAGTCATATGTCATCATGGGTCCCAAGTCTAGTCATATGTCGCCATGGGTCCCAAGTCTACTCATATGTCGTCTTGGGTCCTAAGTCTAGTCATATGTCGTCTTGGGTCCTAAGTCTAGTCATATGTCGTCTTGGGTCCCAAGTCTAGTCATATGTCGTCTTGGGTCCTAAGTCTAGTCATATGTCGCCATGGGTCCCAAGTCTAGTCATATGTCGCCATGGGTCCCAAGTCTAGTCATATGTCGCCATGGGTCCCAAGTCTAGTCCTATGTCGCCATGGGTCCCAAGTCTAGTCCTATGTCGTCATGGGTCCCAAGTCTAGTCATATGTCGTCTTGAGTCCTAAGTCTAGTCATATGTCGTCATGGGTTCTCTTCCTCCTTGTGTCCCTTCAATGGGGGGGGGGATGCTAATTGACATGATGCTGCTATTTCGTTCCTGTAAGTCCAGGCTGAGGTAATCATCTTCCCCTAGGGGATAGGCCCCAGGTCACATTCTTAATCTTATACTGCTTACATTTATGAAAATAAAACTCATTTAAAGCGGAGGTTCACCCAAACTGACAACATGATTCTAAAACAATCATTGCACAGCTCACATACTGAATTGCCACAACATTTTAAAAAAAATACCTTAGTATAGCCATCTAAACTGTGACTTCCGGGACTCCCCTCCCACGGGAGTAGGCGTATCTTATCCTTTACCCGGCGCCGCAATGCGATGTGGGACTTGTCTTGTCACATTCGGCTCCCCATCACAGATTGCTCAGGAAGTGACGTTTCATCGCCGCCATCTTGCTACACCCCACACTCCTGCACAGTAATGATAGAGTGAGAAGGGGGCAAGCGGTCATCTTGTTACACCCACCAGGGTTTTAGATTTCATAGTTAATTTAAACATAAAACGGAGCTTATATGCTTAAATACAGTATTTGTAAATCCATTTTGTGTTGAAAATAACTGTGAAATCTAAAACTCCGGTGGGTGTAACAAGATGTCCGCTTGCCCCCTTCTCACTCTATCATTACTGTGCAGGAGTGTGTGGGGTGCAGCAAGATGGCGGCGACGAAACGTCACTTTCTGAGCAATCTGTGATGGGGAGCCGAATGTGATGAGACACCGTGCCGCGAAATCTCGAGAGATTTCACCGCTTCCAGGAAGTGATTGCTTGTGGGCTTCACAATGCCCACAAGCAAGATGGAAACTCCCTCAAACGGATTTTATAAGTCCTTCTTTGCCGAGAAAACGGACCGCGGTTATATACAGCGACCAAAGTCGTGAGTGTCCCTTCCTATTCTTATACCCCAGTGAATGGTGAAAAAAAAAAAAAGTTTGGCAGCGGAACCCCCGCTTTAATAATGAATGCACTGCATTCATTTGTGTCATTTATATCTGCCCGGAGTTCAGCTTTAATAAATATTCTCTATTATTTGGGGCCTTAGGGTGAAGAACGAATTCATCCAAAAGTTGAGGTTAAAGAGGAAGAAGCGGAGACGTATGTGGGGGGTGATCAGCCGTCCATGGAGGAGGTCGGGATGATTATGAAGAGTGAACAGGATGAAATTTCTCCACCTTCCGACACAAGTAAGTAACAGACACTGAAACTGGGGAATGAAATGTACAATTCAGTGAACCCCTTGAGGGTATAAAGTGAAGCTTTGATGAGAAGGAGAAGCAGCCAATTCATGGGAGGGAACTGTGGTGACCGTTGATGGAGTTTCTGTGGGTAGGGAGTAGGTCTGAGTAGTAGGGAGTACGCGGCTCTTCCTGTTGACACTGTGATTGGACACAGCTAATCACATGGTAAAGAGCCTACGTCAGAGGCTCTTTACAGAGATCGGTGATGCGGTGGGTCAGACTGACATACCACACCAACGATCTCCAGCGGGCGTGCAATTGCGGCTTATCCCACTGGACGTCATATGACGCCCAGTCAGGATAACTTAACCACTTCAACACCGGGCTTTTTTTACCACCTCAATACCGGGCCTATTCTGGCACTTCTCTCCTACATGTACAAATCATCATTCTTTTGCTAGAAAATTACTCAGAACCCCCAAACATTATATATGTTTTTTTAGCAGACACCCTAGGGAATAAAATGACGGTCATTGCAACTTTTTTTCTTGCACGATATTTGCGCAATCATTTTTCAAACGCCTTTTTTTTTGGAAAAAAAATGGTTTCATGAATTAAAAAATAACAAAACAGTAAAGGTAGCCCCATTTTTTGGGAAAATATGAAAGATGATGTTGCGCCGAGTAAATAGATACCTAACATGTCACGCTTTAAAATTGTGCACACTCATGGAATGGCGCCAAACTTCGGTACTTAAAAATCTCTATAGGCAACGCTTTAATTTTTTTTACAGGTTACCAGGTTAAAGTTACAGAGGAGGTCTAGTACCAGAATTGTTGCACGCGCTCTAACGCACGCGGCGATACCTCACATATGTGGTTTGAACGGCGTTCACATATGTGGGCGGGACTTACGTGTGCGTTCGCTTCTGATCGTGAGCTACCGGGGACAGGGGCGTTTGAATTTTTTTTTTTTTATTATTATTTTTTTTATTTTACTTATTTTTATTTATTTTTACACTTATTTTACTTTTTTTTTTGATCACTTTTATTCCTATTACAAGGAATGTAAACATCCCTTGTAATAGGAATGGTGTGTGACAGGTCCTCTTTATTGAGAGATGCGGGGTCAATAAGACCTCCCCCTCCCCCCACATCTCTCCTCCAGGCTGGAAAGCATGAGATCGTGAAAATCTTTTCACTAATCTCATGCTTACTAGCCGCAATGGCGGCTTTGTTTACTTCTGAGAACCCGGGCGTGACGTCATCACATCGCGCCCGGGCCTCCGACGGTCATAGAGATGACTGGTGACCATCTGGTCACCAGTCATCTCTATGCTCGTCCTGTGACCCACCACTGGCGCCGGACGATTCTCTCCGGTTCCCCGATGGCACGGGAGAGCCCGGAGAAGCACCGGATGGCGGCGGGAGGGGGGGATGTCCCCTCCTGCCGCCTATAAGAACGATCAAGCGGCGGAACCGCCGCTATGATCATTCTTATGGTGCGCAGAATCGCCGGCACAACAAAAGGATATCTGAATGATGCCTCTAGCTGCACCCATCATTCAGATATCCCCCAACAAAGCCGAGGACGTCATATGACGCCCACCCAGGATGGGAGATCCCATCTGTGGACATCATCGTCATTTGACTATGGCTGGGTAGGGAAGTGGTTAAAGGGGAATTCCACCTGCAATGTTTTTTTTTTTTTTTTAAAGTCAGCAGCTACAAACACTGTAGATGCTGACTTTTAATAAGGACACTTACCTGTCCTACTCACCCGCGATGTCAGCCCCCCCCCCCCGAGGCCGATCCCTCGATCCTGGCAGCTCCCGGCGCCGCCATCCTCAATAAGGGAAACAGGCAGTGGAGCCGTGCGGCTTCACTGCTCGTTTCCTACTGCGCATGCGCGAGCCGCGCAGCGATTTGTGAATGGGCCGGCTGCTCGCTGGGATACACACAGTTCCCAGAAGGCAGCTCGCCCCATTCACCAGAAGACACCGCGAGTAGGAGGGAGGAAGGAGACCTGCCAAGGATGATGAAGAGGCAGATTAGGGACTTCCGCATAGCAACCGCTATTTCTGGTAAGTAAAAAATTGTTTCTCTTATCGTCCATGGACGGACACAACTCCATAATTCTTGATAGTTGGGTTATGTTCCTGTTCTATAGGAGAGGACTAGGCAGAACATGTTAGATATTTAATAAATGTTACTTTAACAGAGTTGAAACAGCCCCGCCCTCCGTACATAACCCTTCACCCTGCAGCAGCAGCCTCAGTTTTTTTCTGCCTAGTAGAGGAGAAGGACGTTGCTCCCTTTGGGCCCAAGTCCTGAGGAGATTTTTTTTTTTTTATTTATTTTTTTTTGAGAATCTTCTATCAACTGCCAGCTGGGCATGACAGGCAGGATATTATAGATCCTTGTAGTCCCCCCCCCCAGTCCGGCCAGCGAGCGTGTTACAGTCCCTTGCAAATAGGCGTCGGGTCTGTCACGACATACCCCATGGCTCCAGGGGTGGCCAGTGAGCTTTGATCCAGGGTTCACATATGGTCACAGTGGACCGGGCCGACAGCTACTCCGTACTGATTGGTTGTAGGTCTGTCAGGAACGCACCAGCAGGTCCTCGCAGGGACGGGTAAGTACAGTTCCTCCTGGTTCGGTGGGATGGAACAGCTGGGCATTCCTAAGGGGGTCGTTAGGTTCTCCTACCTTCCCCTCTTTCCCTCTGTCACCCTCCTCCCCACATGGGGCTACTGTGACCGGGGAATACCTTTTGAGGGGGGCTCCTGGTCCTGGCGGGGAGCTGCGGGGGTGTCCAGGCCCGCTCTCTGTGAGGGGGGTGGTATTTTCTTGGGAGCCTCCGCTGCTGGCCTTCTCGTCCACCTCGCTTGCTGGGCGCCAATTTTTGAAGCGCTGGCGCCATTTTTCTGGGGCCTATGCTTTGCATTGTATTTTCCATTGGTGGCCATTTTGTCGTGGCCGTACCATGCTGTAGGCGGGCGGCCATTTTCTTGTGGTCCACACGCTTTCTCTGAGGTACTCGGCGGCCAGGGGGTTTTGGCCTCTAGTGCTGACTGGCTTCCTTGCTAACTTCCTGAACGGCGCGAATGGCGCGCCATTCACCCCACACAGTCTTCTCAGTCACACGCAGGTGAGGATGGAGAGTGGGCAGCAGCGCTAGACGGTCCCTGGCTGGCGGTGAGTCCCCTGGGTATCCCCCTGCTCGGTCAGTGCAGCTAGGAGGGTGGACAAGTTATGTGTCAGGTAACTGACTAGGTCCCTAAGGGTGGTCAGTGGGTGATCTGGAGCCAGAGACTGGCGTTTTTTTCCCTCAGACATTCCAGCGGCAGCATCCGGTGCCCTGCACCTGTGGTTCCAATGGGCACTGTTTAGGCAGTCCTGGAGTCCTTGTTGCCAAGGTGGAAGAGGCGTGCGAGCGTAAAAATGGCGTTTCTAAGCGCTCCCTTCCCCCGCCATCGCCTGGGAAATTGCTCTGACGCAGGCTCGGCCCTGGCTGCGGCGCAGGTCCCTGGTTCTGAGATGTCAGAAAAGGCGGACAAGGACCTTCCCTGTGTGGAGGACCCCTTGTCCGAGCCACATCAAGACAGCATCACTGCTGTGAGGGACACTCTCAAGCTGGAAGATACAGCTGGGACTTCCACAACAGAGTCTGTTCTTTCTTTGGGTCGCACAAACCGACCCGCTATGTTTAAGGTCTTCCTTGTATAGTTACAGACCGGTCGCAGAGGCCCCTTGCGGTCCCTCGGCGCACTCCGTTCTCTCGGTTAAACTAAGTAACCTCCATACCGGGGGAGGGGACCCCTGTTTTTAATGACCCCACTGAGAGGAGGTCTGAAGCGGTGAGCCACTCCGTGTTCACCATGCTGGAGCATTGCGGCCTCTGGGGCTGCTACCTGGGTGTCCCTGACACTCTTGGAGTGGGCAAATAATGTGGCACCGCAGGGCAGGGCAGCACAGCGGTGTAGTGGTGGGCACTCTCACCTAGCAGCAAACATCCCTGGAGTTTGCATGTTCTCCCTGTGTCTGCGTGGGTTTCCTCCGGGTACTCCGGGTTCCTCACACCAAAGTCATTCTAACTGGGGTGGAGATACGGGGGTTCAGCCCCTTACGATCTCCAGGACCTCCGCATCTGCGGTGGTATGGCGCCCCTAATATGGGGAAAATTCTGGTCTGCTGACTAAGCTTCTAGGAAACCTCTGGCAGTTTTTCCTTTCTAAGGTGGGAGGCCTTTTGGTACCTCAGCCTCACTGGGCGTCATCATGTAGGATGTCGCTGGGGGTAGGAGCACGCTTCTCCCTCAAATCCACTACAGGGAAGGAGCCGCGCTGTAAGCCGGGGCCCTCCTTTCCCACACTGAGAGAGGTGTTTTGTCAGTCGGGGAGACCCTCCCAAGCGGAAAAGGTCTTGCTGTGGGACAGAAGCGTCCCTGGGTGCACAAGTCCACCTAACCTGCACTCAAGCCTGCTACGCAGGAAAGTTTTCACCTTGGGGTACAAGATAGGGTTCCTTTCTTGTTCACCAAACAGATTTTTTCCCTCACAAGCTGCCTCTCCTTCCAGCTCGTTGGACTGCCATGCGGGGTGATCTTACCTGTGCCATTGCAGGGCAGGTTTCAGGGTTTCTACTCAGGTCCCAAAAAGGGACGGAGCGCGTCCAATCTTGGACCTCAAGGCCCTCAATGTCTTTATCTGTACAAAGGGTTCCGGATGGACTCGATTCGTTCGGTGAGGGCTGCGCTTCAGCCGAGGGACTTTCCTGCGTCCTTGGATATCAGGGACGCATACTTGCATGTCCCCATCTGCGTCGGGCATCAGAGGGTCCTGCGCTTTGTGGTAGGCGAAGACCACTGTCACTTGTGGCTCTTCCCTTTGGCCTAGCTTCGGCACCAAGTGTTTTCTCCTAGGTCCTTGCCCCGATTCTAGCTTTGCTGAGACAGCGCGCCATCTGGACGACCCTTTTTTTCTGAGAGCTGCTTTAAACTCAGAATTAGATGAGGACATGTCTATAGCCAGTCTACCCTTCGGGAGTTTGGTGGTTACTGCACCTCCAAAAGTCGGTGTTAGTACCGACCCTGAGCCTGGAGTACCTGGAGTTGTTCCTAGACTCCTCGGAAGCCAGAGTCTTTCTTCCCTTGGGGAAGTGGCAGGCACTCCAATCTGCGGTGAGGTTGTTGACATCCCGCAAATGGTCGTCGCTCCGTTTTGCACTCGAGTCCTGGGCCTCATGGTAGCCTCTTCAAGGCAGTACCATATGCCCAATTCCGCACTCGGGTCTTGCATACGGAGATTCTCGAAAAATTAAACTTATCTCCGGGGTCTCTGGCTGAGTTGGTGGCTGAGCTTCCCGGCTCTTCGGTCCGGGAAGTCGTTCCCCCTTTTTTCATGGACTGTGTTCACGACGGACCTGTTGGGGGGGGGGGGAGTCTGGGGGTTCAGGCAGCCCAGAGCCGCTGGACTCCGTCCGAATCCCAACTACCGATCAATATTCCGGAACTCCGGGCGATCAGGCTGTGCCTTTCCAGGTGGTCTCAGAGACTAAGAGGGCGTCCAGTCAGACATTCAAGGAGGGACAAGAAGCTCGGCTGCAACGTCGGAGGTCGCGCACATCCTACGGTGGGCGGACAAGAACGTGCCAGCCCTGTTGGCAGTTTACATGCCAGCGTGGGAAACTGACAGGCGGACTATTAAGTCGCCAGATGCTGGGCCACAGGGTGTCCGGAGGTTTTTTTTTTTTTTTTTCAACTCCTTTATTGGAGATGGGACACGCCAGACGTGGATCTCCTGGTCTCTCGACTCAACCGCAAGTGTCAAGGTTTGTGGCCAGGTCCAGAGATCCCTGGGCAGCCACGTCAGACGCGTTGGTGGCCCCATGGGGTCAGCTTGGCTAATTTATGCCTTTCAACCGCTGGAGTTGCTTCCTCGTCTACTCTGCGGAGTGGAGTCCGAAGGAATTCCGGTGTTTTTAGTCACCCCAGATTGGCCCAGGCGTCCCTGATTCACCGACCTCGTGTGACTGGTGGCGGATATGCTTCGGCGTCTGCCAATGGGGGGGGGGACATTCTCTCGCATAGTCCCATTCCTCATCCTGCTTTGCAGTCGCTGGCTTTAGCGGTATGGCTATTGAAGGCCGGGTACTGAGGGACCGAGGCTTTTCGGATTCGGTCATTTCAACCGTGTTGAGGGCACGTAAATCTTCTTCTAGGAAGATCTACCATCGCACATGCAGAGCCTACATCTCTGTGTGTGAGGAGATGGAATGGCGTCCACGGACTTATTCGGTTTCCAGGTAGGGTGCCCACATGTCCCGGATTGCCCGGGACTGTCCCGCAATTGACATGTCTGTCCTGGGTCCCGGGCACCTTCATTCCGGGACAATACAATGTCCCGGAATGAAATAGAGGACACAGCCACCCCCTACTAACTAATAACTACATTTCCGGAACTGGTTCCTAGGGCCAGCGCTGCCTGGCGTCTTGCAACCAGTGACAATTTACTCTCAGACAGTGAGGCCGGGAGCGAGGCCTGCGCCTAGTGCAGCACTGCTGTCCCCACCCACCTCGGCACCTCCTCCTTCTCCGGCACCCAGCGGCAAGCGGCAGGGACTGGTGTGATCTTCACTCTCCAGATAGTGACGCCACTCCTTTCCTTCTATGCACGTGGCTCATGCAGAGGGAGTGACAGCAGCACTGCATCTGGTGGCAGGCTATGGATGGCAAGCAGTGATGGTAGTAACTGTGTTTAAAGTAAACTGCGTTACTTAACGCAGTTACTTTAGAGGGCAACGAGTAATCTAACATTACTTGGGCGGCGTTACCGCAATTACATCTACTCGCCATCTGCCTACCTGATCAGCGTGTCATGCAGACAGACGGCGGCCATTCCAGTGTTCAAAAGCCGCGCCTCCTCGTCTGTGATAGACGGAACACTCAATTTCTCAGCAGTCAGTGTTCAGCCTATCACGGACATCCTCTCATCCTCGTCCGTGTTATGAGGATGAGCAGATGTCCGTGATAGGTGGAACACTGAATGCTGGGAAATTGAGTGTTCCGCCTATCGAAGACGAGGAGGAGGCGTGGCTTTTGAATACTGGAATGGCCGCCGTATGTTTTTATGACACGCTGATTGGTGGATGCAGAACGGCACATGGAGCTGCAGATTGGGCACACGGAGCTGCAGATTGGGCACACGGAGCTGCAGATTGGGCACATGGAGGCTGCAGATGGGGCACGCGGAGGCTGCAGATGGGGCACGCGGAGGCTGCAGATGGGGCACGCGGAGGCTGCAGATGGGGCACACGGAGGCTGCAGATTGGGCACACGGAGGCTGCAGATTGGGCACACGGAGCTGCAGATTGGGCACACGGAGCTGCAGATTGGGCACACGGAGCTGCAGATTGGGCACACGGAGGCTGCAGATTGGGCACACGGAGGCTGCAGATTGGGCACACGGAGGCTGCAGATTGGGCACACGGAGGCTGCAGATTGGGCACACGGAGCTGCAGATGGGGCACATGGAGCTGCAGATGGGGCACACGGAGGCTACAGATGGGGCACACGGAGGCTACAGATGGGGCACACGGAGGCTGCAGATGGGGCACACGGAGGCTGCAGATGGGGCACACGGAGGCTGCAGATGGGGCACACGGAGCTTCAGATTGGGCACACGGAGCTGCATATTGGGCACACGGAGCTGCAGATTGGGCACACGGAGGCTGAAGATAGGCACACGGAGGCTGCAGATGGGCACACGGAGGCTGCAGATGGGCACAGGTAGGCTGCAATGGACACAGGGAGGTACACAGGACACAGTGAGGTAGTCAGATCTGCACAGGTAGGCATGCACAGGACACAGGGAGGTATGCAAAAAAAAAAGTCAGTTACTTTGCTGAGTAACTAATTACTTTTCCAATGTAGTAACTGAGTTACTAACGCAATTACTTTTTGGGAGAAGTAATTTGTAACTGTAACTAATTACTTTTTTAAAGTAAGATGACCAACACTGGTGGCAAGCGGCACTGCATCTGGTGGCAAGTGGCACATTCACCTGACAAATAACCCACCGCCAAATTCCCCATCAACCCCAAGACTACATTACCCCCCCCCGCCCCCCTCATCTTTTTTTGGGGAAGGTGAGAGAGGGGGTGTGTCCCTGAATGGCAGTTTGGAAATGTGGTCATCCTATTTCCAGGATCCTGCTGTTTTTACAGCGTGGAGGGGATCAGAGACTTGCTGTAACGGCACCCCAAATACGAAAGGGGGTTAACGCCGTTTATGATGTCCCCTCTCCTGGACACCCATTCAAAAACCAATCTTCCACAGATAGGCGACCCCTTCCCATAGGAATTAATCCTTCTGGAAGAACGAGACGCACTCTGTATCTTCCTAGGATCGAATGACTACTTTATTGAGAAACATTGTAACTTTTATATACATCCAATACACATTAGTTTAACATGAACAATGGCCCAGCTCCACCCACACATTACAAGGCTCAACACAATATTTTGACGTCTGTAAGGCTTCAAAAGACTTTACACAATAGAACATAACGATCTTCAATACACATCTTATCATGAAAGGGTTGGCAGACGGTCTGTCTGCCGAGTACAATACACACAGGCATAGAGTTAACTCCCTATTCACACCAAAAGGATCTCCAGACCCTCCTAGACTTATTTACAACACAAGCAGGCAGGTGATTAACCCGTCTGCTGCTAGTTCCACAACCTATAATTATAGGCTTAATTCCCACAAGCCACAATAGACAATAGAATGCAAATCACCTTAACTCCTCACAGCAATGATTACACCCCCCCCCCCCCCCTCACAGTACACATCCAATCTAGATACAATGTATGTGCAGCATTGAATATGGCTATCATAGACCATATTGGGGTTTTCATTCACCCTGTGCCCCTAATAGAGACACAGGGTGGTTGACACATAAGAGGCATTGGGGGAGCTGAAGCAAGGGTATCTCATACTTTCTAAGCGATTCTGAGTTCCCCGGGCCTTCCCGTTACATCTCTCCCCTTTCGGCAGGAGACTAACAGAGGAGGGGACCCCAGACGGGTTGACTCCGAAGTTAGTCCATAGGTCCTTTCTTCTAATGCTGGTATCCACACAGTACCCCAAATAAATTGCTCCAAACAGAGCATTACTTACCCAGCCAACCTCTGCCACTCTCAGAGAACATACCCGCTGCTGGGGAGAGGCCTGGACTGGCCCTTCTCCCTGGAGTCCTTTCCGCCGCTGGAGAGAAGACAGGGTGACTGGGCTCAGTCCGTCATGCTGTTGTTGATCTGGGCCGACTGCCCAGCATCCCTGGGGTATACAAGTGGAGACTGAAGTCCCATCCACTTGTGATAGGTGAAAATCCCCCAGTGCTTGCAAAGCAAGGCTGACATCCTTCTGTCTCAGTGTCACACCATTTCTTTATCGTACACCACGGGACACAGAGCTAGTCATTACATAATGGGTTAAGGGTCACCAGCGGTGATTGGACACTGGCACAACCAATGGAAGACAGTTCCCCTCCATATAACCCCTCCCATCAGGGAAGTACCTCAGTTTTTTCGCCAGTGTCGAAAGGTGTTGGACGCGTTAGGAGGTGCTAAAGGAAAGCTCTACCAAAGAGACCCTCTGGGGGTAAAAGAGCTATGCTTTCGGATCCATCCAAGACGCCTACAAATGAGCTGAATCTGGATGGGATCCGGGCCTCATCCATGAGGCGTCGCCTGTAATGTCTCTCTTCGGAAGGACTGGGCTCTAAGATCCAGCACTTTCGCTATTTCGCTATAAAGTCCTGGTAAGAGTCTTGTACAAGGCCCAGGGGAGAGGTATCCTTTAAATAGGAACCCATATCCCTGAAGGTTGGCACACATAGCCCACCGTGAAGGGTGAAGTTTGGTATCTGTCTGAAAACTTTCAGCAGAAAAACCTGCGGCGTGGAATATACTCACCTCACTCTGTTCAGTGTCGGCTTCGGCGAAGTACACTGCTCGTCACCTCCGCTGCTGAGCTTGCTTGAGCACCCCGCTCCTCCTTCCGGTGGCCGATACAGACACCTGCAGATGCAGGTAAGTGGGGACAGGGGCTGATGAGAGTCCTCTCTCACTATGGCCACCACCATAGCGCTAAAGGCCGCGCGCTGCGCGCAGGAGCGCGCTTTATCGGAGGGGGGTGGGGGGGGCCGAGGCGTGCGCGGGCACGTTGCGCGCGCAGGCACAGAAACGGCGCCAAATTTAAAAGACTGTCAGTGTAAAAAGCACTGCAGCAGCAAGCAAGCTCGTTAGTTCTCTTGTTCCTGGCAGAGAAACACAGCAGATATACAGGGACGTAAGACTCCATGTGGTTGGATTGGGTACTTCCTAGAAGACATCCATGTTATGCATAGTTATGTGTTAAAAGTTGCATACTTAATGTATTTGCTAAACTGAACACGGTAGTATATGCATTTAGGTACCTTGTATTTTGTCTAAACAGTAAGCCTTCCAGGGGAAGTAATGCGGACAAAAAGAGATAAAAGAGCACCGCCGCCTGAGACAGGGGGCTCTAGCTGTGCTGACTCGGTACCTTCCTCTCCTGTGTTGCCAAAAGCACCTGTACAGGATGAGCCATTACCTCTGTCAGGTATGGCGGCTTCCCCAGTGAAGCCTGGGCCTGCATATGTCACTGAGGACACTTTATCAGCTGCCCTAAATAATCTGGAGGAGAAAATTGCTACTTTAATCGCTAAATCCTCTAAAAAGGACAATAAGCGAAGCAGATCTCCTCCAGTATTGGACCTCCCTTCAGAAGTACCTGAGGAGGAGGAGGATGAGGAGGAGGCTACATCAGCAGAGGATGAGGAGTCAGACGGATCAGGGATATCGGATGAGCCTTTTTCGGTATCCCAGATTTTAAAGTCACAGGTGCAATGCTATGCAGGAGCCGTGCGAGCTGCATTTAGGTTACCCTCTTTGGAGGTAACAGAATCACCTGTCTCCTCCCTAGGATCATTAAGATCCCTGCAAGGTGCATGCTCCTTCCCGGTTCATCCGTTACTAGAGGATCTATTGTACGCAGACTGGCAACATCCAGATAAGCGTTTTTCACCTCCAAAAAAGTTTAACATTCTTTATCCTATGGAGGAAAATTTTTTAAAGAAATGGAGCCTGCCTACGGTAGATGCGGCTATTTCTTGTGTAAATAAAAACCTGACATGTCCAGTGGATAATGTACAAGTGTTTAAAGATCCTTCTGAGAAGAAGTTGGAATCCTTACTGAAATCCTCCTTCCTTTTGGCCGGCTCAATTACCCAACCTGCAGTAGCAGCAGTCGGTATGTGTCAGGTCGTCAGCCAACAGGTAAAGCAGGGGCTGAAGGAGCTGCCTTCAGAGCAGGCTAAAAATTGGGAGAATTTGCCTAAAGCCTTATGCTTCACAGTGGATGCCATGAGAGATTCTATCATACAGGCATCACGCCTTACACTCCAGCTGGTACAGATGCGCAGAGTACTTTGGCTTAAGCATTGGTCAGCGGAAGCCCCATGCAAAAAGTTGTTGGCAAGTTTCCCGTTCCATGGCGAACGCCTTTTTGGGGAAGATTTAGAAAGATATATCCAAAAGATATCAAGTGGTAAAACGACACTTTTACCTGAGAGAAAGAAAAACAAGAGACCTTGTTTTAAACACACTCTCTCCCCAGCTCCCGGGAAATCTGACTCCAGCCAGTGGCGACGGCCTTTTCAGCCGCCCAAAAAAGCCAAAGAACAGGCTCAGAAGAACAAGAAGCCGTGGGGTTCAAGAGCTAATAAGCAAGCCCCCAAAACCTCTCATTGAAGGGGCGCCCCCGCTCGGCCGAGTGGGGGGAAGGCTTCGTCAGTTCTCAGCGACTTGGCGGACAGAAACCCAGGACAAATGGGTGGTATCCACAATATCCTCAGGGTACAGACTGGAATTTCGAGAGATCCCATCTTCTCAATTCCGAAGTTCAAGACTCTCCAAGGATCCACAAAAAAGAGGATCCTTCTTCAAAGGTTTGAATCACTTAATAGCTCAAGGTGTGGTTACAGAGGTACCCCAAAAGGAGCAAGGTTCAGGTTTTTACTCAAACCTCTTTGTGATTCCAAAACCGAACGGAGAAGTCAGACCCATCCTGGATCTAAAAAATCTAAGCCAGTTTCTGAACGTTCGCCATTTTCGAATGGAAACGATTCGATCCGTGGTCGCTACTTTAAAAGGCGGAGAATTCATTGCGTCCATAGATATCAAAGACGCATATCTACACATACCAATCCTCCCCGCTCACCAAAGATTCCTAAGGTTTGCGGTAGAAGATCGCCACTTTCAATTTGTGGCTCTGCCGTTTGGTGTAGCCACCGCGCCCAGAGTATTCACAAAGGTGCTAGCTCCTCTGTTAGCAAACCTAAGAACACGGGGCATTGCGGTAACAGCCTATCTAGACGATCTACTATTAATAGATCAGTCAAAGGAGGGATTGGATCACGCTGTAGACACTACAGTAGGATACCTGGAGCATTTAGGATGGATTATAAACTTACAAAAATCCTCTCTCCAGGCCCAAAGAAGGATAGTGTACCTGGGCATGATCATAGATACAGCCCAAAACAGGGTATACCTGCCAGAGCCAAAGATACAGTCTCTGAAAGACCTGATCCACAAGGTCAAAGCAAACAAGAGGCCGTCTATTCGCCTTTGCATGAGACTATTGGGAAAGATGGTAGCCTCCTTCGAGGCGGTCCCTTACGCCCAGTTTCATTCGAGACTACTTCAAGGCAATATTTTAGCCTCCTGGAACAGGAAGAGCCAAGCTCTGGATATACCCATGCGCCTGTCCTCACAAGTACGCCACAGCTTCAATTGGTGGCTAGAAGCCAGGAATTTACGGAAGGGAAAGTCCTTCCTCCCAGTGGCCTGGAAGGTGGTATCTACGGATGCCAGCCTATCGGGCTGGGGTGCAGTATTCGAGGAGGCTTCTACCCAGGGAACCTGGGCCAAGACTCAGGGGATCCTGCCCATCAATGTGCTAGAGATCCGGGCGGTATATCTAGCCCTCAAAACCTGGACATACAGGTTACAGGGCTACCCAGTTCGGGTTCAATCCGACAATGCTACGGCAGTAGCTTACATCAATCACCAAGGAGGCACCCACAGTCGGGCAGCCCAAAGAGAGGTGAACCGGATCTTGGCATGGGCAGAAGAGCATGTACCTTGCATCTCTGCAATCTTCATTCCAGGGATAGAAAACTGGCAAGCAGACTACCTGAGTCGTCAGCAGCTGCTACCAGGAGAGTGGTCTCTTCACCCAGAGATCTTTCAGGCCATATGTCTGAGATGGGGAAACCCAGATGTAGACCTGCTAGCTTCCAGGTTCAACAAGAAATTGGACAACTTTGTGTCCAGAACGAGAGATCCTCTAGCCTACGGGACAGACGCTCTAATAACTCCATGGAATCAGTTCTCACTGATCTATGCATTCCCTCCGATCCCTCTTCTACAAAGACTGCTTCGCAGGATCAAGGAGGAGGGAATACCAGTAATCCTAGTGGCCCCAAACTGGCCCAGGAGGCCTTGGTATGCCGAGATCGTAAAAATGGCGATAGGAAGGCCCTGGAAGCTTCCACTTCGACACGACCTGTTGTCACAGGGTCCAGTATTCCACCCTTCCTTACAAAGGCTAAATTTGACGGCCTGGCTGCTGAGACCCACATTTTGAAAAAGAGAGGGGTCTCTGGCCTGGTTCTTTCTACGCTCATTAATGCTAGAAAGCCAGCCTCCAGACTCATCTATCATAGAGTCTGGAAAGCATACGTTTCCTGGTGTGAATCCAGAAGTTGGAATCCTCTGAAATATGAAATAAGTAGGATTCTTGCTTTTTGCCAGTTAGGAGTGGATATGAAATTAGCCCTTAGCACCATCAAAGGGCAAATATCGGCTCTATCAGTCTTCTTTCAGAGACCATTGGCATCTCACTCCCTAGTTCGGACATTCATTCAGGGGGTACTGAGGATAAATCCTCCAGTCAGGTCTCCCTTGTGTCCATGGGATTTGAATTTGGTATTGTCAGTGTTGCAAAAGCAACCTTTTGAACCTATTCGCCATATTCCTTTAATTATATTAAGTAGGAAATTGGCCTTTCTGATTGCTATAGCTTCTGCTAGGAGAGTATCAGAGCTAGCAGCTCTTTCTTGTAAAGAGCCTTATCTAATTTGTCACAAGGACAAGATCGTACTACGACCCCATCCGGCTTTTCTGCCTAAGGTGGTGTCGGCTTTTCACTTGAATCAAGACATTGTTCTGCCTTCCTTTTTTCCAAACCCGCGGACGGCGGGGGAAAAATTATTACACTCTCTAGATCTAGTGAGAGCGGTAAGGGTGTATCTGCAAGCAACCGCTCAGATACGTAAAACAGATGTTTTGTTTATTTTACCAGATGGTCCCAAGAAGGGCCAAGCGGTATCAAAATCCACCATTTCCAGGTGGATTAGACAAGTAATTGTTCAAGCTTATGGTTTAAAGAACAGGACTCCTCCTTTTCCTGTTAAGGCGCACTCTACCAGGGCGATAAGTGCTTCATGGGCAGTGCACCACCAGGCTTCGATGGCTCAGATCTGTAAGGCTGCAACTTGGTCCTCAGTCCATACATTTTCCAAATTCTATCAAATAGATGTGAAAGGACATGAGGATTCCGCCTTCGGGCGAAGTGTGCTGCAGGCAGCAGTATAGGGCTTCTGGTCCGCAAGCGGTCGGTTTGATCTGTGTCTCCCCCCCTTCATATGAGCATTGCTCTGGGACGTCCCATTATGTAATGACTAGCTCTGTGTCCCGTGGTGTACGATAAAGAAAATAGGATTTTTATAACAGCTTACCTGTAAAATCCTTTTCTTGGAGTACACCACGGGACACAGAGGTCCCACCCTTCTTATGGGAACCTTACTGCTTTGCTACAAAACTGAGGTACTTCCCTGATGGGAGGGGTTATATGGAGGGGAACTGTCTTCCATTGGTTGTGCCAGTGTCCAATCACCGCTGGTGACCCTTAACCCATTATGTAATGACTAGCTCTGTGTCCCGTGGTGTACTCCAAGAAAAGGATTTTACAGGTAAGCTGTTATAAAAATCCTATTTTTCTGGGGTTGTGTCAGTGAAGACCGAAGTCCCATCCAGTACCACAGGATCTCCCTCTTCTGTTAGTTGAGAGCAGAGGCCCGTGGCACTCTGCTCTGTTGCCAGCTCTTCTGCTGGGTTGCTGTGAGTGGAGACCGCAGTCCCATCCACCGATATCAGCTCAAGTTGCAGTTGTGTGCAGAGGCCAGTAGCATTCTACCCTGCTGCCAGTGATTCAGCTGGGGGTAAAAGCTTTACCACCTCAGCTTGTTGCTGGGGAGGGGGGCCACCTGCCCCGGCTCCCTGAAACTCCACAGTTGTTTCCGGTGCTGGGCAGAGGTTGCTAGCACTCTGCCCTGTTGCCAGCACTTCTGCTGGGGACTCCACACCATCTGCTCTGGCTACCTGTTGGGGAGGGAAAATGGCTGCTTCTCCTCCCTGCATCTCTGAAATCCACTGGGAAGGGGGAACCATCACCTTCTCACCTCGGGCCTCCAAAACTGCCACGGGTGTAGAGCAGGGGTCTGCAGTACCCTGTCCTGCTGCTAGTACTTGAGCGGGCGATGCATAATCCATAACATCCTCTGAACAGTCCATTAAGTCCATACCTTCTGTAATCTGTGGCCGGGGAGATGAGCCAACTGCCCTAGCTCCCTGGAACTCCACATCATCCACTTCGGCTTTAGGGATGGCAATCTCCAGATTTTCCACTGCCGATTCTTCAGCCAGGATTTCAGAGTGGTCAACTGGTATTTCCTGATAGTCCCAGGCAAAGGTAGCACCACCCTGCTGCTGAGCAGATTCTAGCAGCTGTCTGTAGGCGATCTCCAGCTCCCATTCCTGAACGGCCAGAAATTCCAAATCTTCCTCTGCCCAGTGCCCTTCCGAGACATTCAGTTTTCGCTCTCTGTGCTCCATTATTTCCTCCAAACGCCACTCGCGATCACTCCCAAAGTCAGGGTCACTAGACAGCCCCCAATACAACAATCCCAGGCCATCATAGTCAAAGCCTTCCGTGGGGCTGTCATCCGCTGACCATGGTCACTCTTGGGCTACATACCACCGGAGGGCTCTGTAGCTCTCGTCCAACCGCATCTCGGCCCGGATCAGCCTGCTTAACTCAGCTGTCCACTCCTGCTTTGGTTGTTCCCCCAATAACAGCATTCGTACTTCATACTGCGACCAGTACCTTACATAGATGGAGGGGAGAATCTTTCCCTGGTGTTGCTGCTCGAGAGCTAGCGCTTTCTTCCAGAGTTCGCAGCGGATCAAATCCGACCATCCCAGCAGGACCTCCTCTGACACTGGTCCTCTATGCTGTATCTGCATCTCTCGCAACCTCCTTCCGAATTCCTCTTCCATGGCGGCTGCTTCTTTAGGCGTTGTCTCTGATTGCCGTATTTCCGCCATTCTCTGCTCATGTTGCCGCTCTAGTTCTCTCTTTTGTCGCTCTCGTTCTCTCTCTTGTCGGGCATCCTGCAGCTGGATGCCTTTTATGGCTTCCTGTATGGCGGCCTCTGATGGGTTAGCACCATATAATGCCAACCGCTGTTGAACTCGTTGCTGAAACAAGTCTTCAACTGACCGGGGTCCTGCATCACCATCCTTCTGATCCATCTCTGCTAGCTACCTGATCAAGGTGACTTTGTTCTTTGTCCCACCGGTCCCTCCACGGCTCTCAAGTAAGTCTTTCAGCGTGGCTCTCCTGCAGGCTGCATAGCTGGTCATTCACTGTGGTGGTTTGAAGTGTCCCAGGAACTGGAGGGAAAAATCCCACCGCTGCCAACCAATGTAACGGCACCCCAAAAACGAAAGGGGGTTAACGCCGTTTATGATGTCCCCTCTCCTGGACACCCATTCAAAAACCAATCTTCCACAGATAGGCGACCCCCTTCCCATAGGAATTAATCCTTCTTGAAGAACGAGACGCACTCTGTATCTTCCTAGGATCGAATGACTACTTTATTGAGAAACATTGTAACTTTTATATACATCCAATACACATTAGTTTAACATGAACAATGGCCCAGCTCCACCCACACATTACAAGACTCAACACATTATTTTCTTTCTCGTACATCACGGGACACAGAGCGACATAGTCATTACTAATGGGTTATATAGTTACCGTCAGGTGCTGGCACTGGCAACTTCCAAAACCGGAAGTACCCTCCCCTATATAAGCCCCTCCCATCCGGGAGCACCTCAGTTTTTTGCCAGTGTCTAAGGTGTTGGCCAAGAAGAAACATGTGTTTTTCACTGAGCTTGCGTACAGGTTCTTTTGGGCCTCAGTAAGCTATTCCGGATCCGACCAAAAAAGCTTCATAGCTAAACGGTCGGTACCCGGGCCTTGCAGAGAAGAGCAAGGTTCTGCCTGTAATGCTTCTCTTAGGAGAGCTGGACCCTGGGATCCAGAGCTCTGGTCATACCCACGACCAAGATGTTTTCTGTGCAGGGTGCTATACAGGTCCAGGGGAGTGGAATCCTTGGGAACCCGGTCCCTGAAGGTTTGATTACAATGCCTGCCGTGATAGGTGAAGTTTGGGCTTTTGTGGACCAAACAAAGTCCTGCGGCGGGGAACAGGTAAGTGGGGGCCCCCAGGAACTTGGTTCTATTGGGGGACCCCCAAGCCTAATTTGTCTTTCTGTCTGTTACCTAACGGTATTCCCGCTAATATCTGTGCATGCCTGTAACTACTAAAAAAATGTAATAATTTTTAATGGTGGTCAAGAAAAAAAAAAAAAAAAAAAAGAATGTTTTTTTATATATGTTTAGTATATTAAACTGCGGTACCTGTGTTTGTCCACTAGAGGCCGCTGTGGAATGTTTTTCTTGTCATATGGACTAGTTTCTTCTCAGAGAGCAAAGTCCAGGCAGCTGGTGAGTTCTCCTACAGGAAACTGTTTCCTCTGCCATGTTGCAGTGTTCGTCTATCCCCCGGCCTGCGGCAAAGGGGGCCCTGGCTCCTGTCCCTGGTTTCCATGTTTGAAAATTAGCGCCGAGGCGCACGTGGCCGCGCGCGTGCGCGTGCACGCGCCTCTATATATAGAGGTGGCCGGAAAAAGGGGCGGGGCCTGGGGGATGACGCTCTGTGCGCGCCGCAGCGCTTCTGCGCATGTGCGGGCGTCCCAGCAGGTTTTTAAAAAGCCACATTATTGCAGATAAGCTGGTTATGAAGTACAGAGACAGAGCTGGCAACATTTAAAGGCATACAGTATAGCGGTTGATACAGGCATCCCCTAGAAAGGCACATTAGTAGACACCAACTGTGATATAGCAGCAATTGTGCTAGACTATTCTCAGTAAAAGTGGTGTATTACGGCTGGAATACCTCAGCTTTAGGCTTAGGAATATGCCGTCCAGTAGCTCCGGAACTGAATCTTCCAGGAAGCGAAGGGGGTCTCATCGGGCTCTGAGGATCTTGGGCATACTCCTGCTGCACCAATCTCCCCTGAAGTTCAGAGGTAAGTGACCGTAGAGACCCCGCAGGGGTACTTGGTACTGTGGCTGTCCTCAGTCACCTGCTCCTGTGTATGTAACAGAGGAGGTTTTTTCCTCAGCTCTGGGAGGATTAGAGAGAGATTGTCAAAATTTATCGCTGCCTCCCTGTCAGGGAAAGCACGCCCGATCTCCGTCTCCTCCTTCAGAGTGCCTGTTAGCAGAGCAACAGTCCCATACAGGGATCGACCTGCCTGAAGGGGATCAGGATAAGGTTGATTCTGTTATAGAGGAATCAACAGTGGGGGAACCTTTTCTCAGCATCTCAAGCTGAAAGATTATGGGTTCAGTCTCTGACTAACATGGTCCGATCAGCATTTAAAAATGCACCTTGCGGAACCATCAACCACTACTGTATCCTCGTTGGGGTCGCTAGAAGCCCCCAGACTGTTTGTTCTTTTCCACTTCACCCTTTACTGAAAGGGCTCATTTACCAGGATTGGGAACGTCCTGAGAAAATATTTATTCCCCCAAGAGATTTCCGGTGGTCTATCCCATGGAGGATAAGTTCATCAAAAAAAAAAAAAAAAATGGAAGGTCCCTACAGTGGACGCAGCCATCTCTTGTATGTATAAATCACTGACATGTCCAGTGGATAATGTCCAAATGTTCAAGAACCCAATAGATAAAAGATTGGAGTCCTTATGAAAATCTGCTTGGTGATACAACCAGCAGTAGCAGCTATTGGGGTCTGCTAAGCAGTGAAGGATCAGTTGAAACAGGTCTTGAGGGACTTGACAGATCAGCAGGCTTTGCCCTAGCTGATCTACCTAGAGCCTTAGGCTTTGCGGTTGACGCCATAGAGGATTCAGTCCATCAGGCCTCCCGCCTTACGCTGTCTATAGTACATATGCGTAGGCTCCTATGGCTCAAAAACTGGTCTGCTGAAGCTCCCTGTAAAGAATGGCTGGTTAGCGTCCCATTTCATGGTGAACGCTTATTCAGGGAAAACCTGGACAAATATATCCAGAAAATTTCCAGCGGTAAAAATACGCTCTTGCCGGTTAAAAGCAGAGTTAGAGGTCCCTCTTTAAGAGGCCTGCTTCTCCAGTCCCTGGGGCATCGGCTGTGTAACAGTTCCGACGGCCTCCTCGGTCAAATCCCGGGGGTAAAAAACAGGGACAGTAGCAGGGTAATAAGAAACCCTGGGTCAGGGGAGGTACAAAACCTCCCCCAAAGTGAAATTCATTGAAGCCCCCACTCAGTCGGGTGGGGGGAGGACTCCAGTTGTTCGCAAGAGACCTGGCGGGACACGATCAAGACAGATAGGTGCTCTCCGCAGTAGGTTTGGGATACAGTTTGGAGTTAAAAGACTCTCCTCCTTCCCATTTTGAGGTCAAACGTGCCAAGGGATCCCCGGAAGAGAGAGTCCCTCCTGTTGGCACTAGAACAACTATTGCTCCAAGGAGTAATTATGGAGGTTCCCCTGGAAGAATGAGGGTTCGGGTTTTACTCAAACCTCTTTACAGTCCCGAAGCAAACGCGGACGGGAGGCCCATATTAATTCTAAAAAGGGCTATACAAATTCCTGTATATCAGGACTTTCCGATGGAGTCGATCCGATCGGTGGCCACTGCCCTACAAGGGGAGGATTGGTTAGCCACGATCGACATCAAAGATGCTTATTTGCACATTCCCATCTTTCCAGTCCACCAAAAATTTCTACGCTTTGCAGTAGAAGGGCGCCATTTTCAGTTCAGAGCCTTACCCTTCGGTTTGGCCACAGCACCAAGAGTGTTTACAAAAATTCTGGCCCTTTATTGGCCAATCTAAGAACACAAGGTGTAATGATAATGGCATATCTGGATGACTTGTTGCTGATAGACCACTCAGTGAAAAAACTAGACGTGGTCGTTCACAAGACGATCAAGTATCTGGAATCTCACGGTTGGATTATCAACCGAGACAAGTCAGCCCTAAAAACCAGTCAAAAGTCTGGAATACTTGGGGCTAAGGTTGGATTCAGGCCAGAGAAAAATATTCTTGCCTCGAGGAAAGGTGTTGTCTTTGAAAGATTTGATCCACTTAGTGGGTACAAAAAAGACAGCCGTCCATACGCCTGTATATGAGGCTGCTGGGAAAGATGGTGGCATCATTCGAAGCAGTACCCTACGGTCAATTCCATTCAAGGAATTTGCAAGGGGCCATACTGTCAGCCTGGAACAAAAAAGTTCAGGCCCTAGACTTACAATGTCCTTGTCCCCTTCCGTTCGCAAGAGCCTCCGTTGGTGGTTGGTTCCCCAGAATCTGGAAAAAAGGAAATCCTTCAGTCCGATTTCTTGGAAGGTGGTCACTACAGATGCCAGCCTTATAGGCTGGGGAGCAGTATTGGAGCAATAGTCTCTCCAGGGCAGATGGTCGGATGCAGAAAAGGCCCTGCCCATCAATCTCTTAGAGATACGAGCAGCCCGGTATGCCCTAGTAGCATGGACATCCAAACTCCAAGGGTCCCCTGTCAGAATTCAATCAGACAATGCCACAGCAGTGGCATATATCAATCATCAGGGGGGCACCAGGAGTCGTGCAGCCCAGAGGGAAGTAAATTACATCCTGAAATGGGCAGAAAAATATGTCCCAGCCATATCTGCGGTATGCATTCCAGGAGTGGAGAATTGGAAGGCGGACTTTCTAAGTCGCCAGCAATTAGGCCCAGAGGAAGGGTCCCTTCACCCCGAGGTTTTCTGGACAATATGTCAGCGGTGGAGAACATCGGATGTAGATCTTCTAGCATCCAGATTCAACGCAAAAGGGGGACAGGTTTGTCTCTCAGACAAGGGATCCCCTAGCTTGCGGCTCGGATGCCCTAGTGTTCCCTTGGGATCAGTTCAAGCTGATATATGCATTCACACCGCCAATGGTTACCTCGATTACTCCGCAGAATCAGGGTAGAAAAGAAACCAGTGATTCCGGTGGCTCCAGCGTGGCCCCGAAGAGCGTGGTACGCGGAGATTGTAAAATTTCAGTGGGGAGTCCTTGGACTCTCCCACGTCGTCTGGCTTTCGCAAGGACCGATATACCACCCTTCCTTACCAGCCCTAGGTTTGACGGCCTGGCTATTGAAGCCCACATTCTAAAAAAGAGAGGGCTCTCTAATGCTGTGGTATCTACTATGATCAATGCCAGGAAGCCGGTATCCAGGCAGATCTACTATAGAATCTGGAAGGCGTACATCGCGTGGTGTGAGGCCAAGAAATGGCATCCACATAAGTACGTAATAGGTAGGATTCTGGACTTCCTACAATGGGCTGTAGATAGGAAGCTTGCCTTGAGTACTATCAAGGGTCAGATTTCGGCCTTGTCAATATTTTTTCAAAGGCCCTTGGCTTCGCATTCACTAGTCAAAGCCTTTATACAAGGAGTGATGCGTATTAGTCCTCCGGTTAATATTCCCATATGTCCATGGGATCTAAACTTGGTTCTGTCGGTTCTACAGAAACAACCATTTGAACCATTACAGCATATTTCCTTAGTGCTTCTCACCAGGAAATTGTTTTTTCTAGTAGCCATTTGTTCGGCTAAAAGAGTATCGGAATTAGCAGCTATGTCCTGTAAGGAGCCATATCTGGTTATCCATAAGGACAGAGTAGTGTTACGTCCTCATCCAGCCTTTCTTCCTAAGGTGGTATCGAGGTTTCATTTGAACCAAGATGTGGTTCTTCCTTCTTTTTTCCCCAAGCCTACTTCGGTAGAGGAAAAGTTATTGCATTCTTTGGATGTAGTAAGAGCAGTTAAAGCTTATCTAAAGGCCACTGCTCAGATTCGCAGAACGGATACTTTGTTTATTCTGCCGGAAGGCCCCAGAAGGGGTCAGGCAGCGTCAAAATCTACTTTAGCCAAGTGGATTCGACAGGTCATAATACAAGCCTATAGCTTGAGAAGTAGACCGCCTCCGTTCAAAGTTAGGGCGCACTCCACGAGAGCAGTTGGAACTTCATGGGCAGTGCATCACCAGGCCTCCCTGGCTCAAGTCTGTAAGGCCGCAACATGGTCTTCAGTACACACGTTTACTAGGTTCTACCAGGTGGACGTTAGAAGTCAGGAGGATGTCGCCTTTGGGCGCAGTGTGTTGCAGGCCGCAAAAGATCCTCATGTCTGATAGCGCTCAGCTTATATATGGTGTATCCCCCCCCCTCATTTGGCATTGCTTTAGGACATCCCATTAGTAATGACTATGTCGCTCTGTGTCCCGTGATGTACGAGAAAGAAAATAGGATTTTTATAACAGCTTACCTGTAAAATCCTTTTCTTGGAGTACATCACGGGACACAGAGCTCCCGCCCCTCTTTGGGGACACTTATTGCTTTGCTACAAAACTGAGGTGCTCCCGGATGGGAGGGGCTTATATAGGGGAGGGTACTTCCGGTTTTGGAAGTTGCCAGTGCCAGCACCTGACGGTAACTATATAACCCATTAGTAATGACTATGTCGCTCTGTGTCCCGTGATGTACTCCAAGAAAAGGATTTTACAGGTAAGCTGTTATAAAAATCCTATTTTGACGTCTGTTAGGCTTCAAAAGACTTTACACAATAGAACATAACGATCTTCAATACACATCTTATCATGAAAGGGTTGGCAGACGGTCTGTCTGCCGAGTACAATACACACAGGCATAGAGTTAACTCCCTATTCACACCAAAGGGATCTCCAGACCCTCCTAGACTCATTTACAACACAAGCAGGCAGGTGATTAACCCGTCTGCTGCTAGTTCCACAACCTATAATTATAGGCTTAATTCCCACAAGCCACAATAGACAATAGAATGCAAATCACCTTAACTCCTCACAGCAATGATTACACCCCCCCCCCCCTTCACAGTACACATCCAATCTAGATACAATGTATGTACAGCATTGAATATGGCTATCATAGACCATATTGGGGTTTTCATTCACCCTGTGCCCCTAATAGAGACACAGGGTAGTTGACACATAAGAGGCATTGGGAGAGCTGAAGCAAGGGTATCTCATACTTTCTAAGCAATTCTGAGTTCCCCGGGCCTTCCCGTTACACTTGCCTTAAGCACCATTAAGGGGCAGATTTCAGCCTTAGCTGTTTTCTTTCAGCGACCCCTGGCGGCTCATTCACTGGTGAGTACGTTTGTGCAGGGGGTCCGACATGTGGCTCCTCCGGTGCGACCTCCACTACCTCTGTGGGATTTGAATCTGGTGCTCTCAGCGCTTCAGAAATCTCCTTTTTGAGGCCATTAGGGAAATTCCTCCTTTGACACTCTCTCAGAAGACGGCCTTCCTGGTGGCCATCACATCCGTCAGGAGGGTTTCTGACTTGGCGGCCTTGTCTTGCACGTCCCCATATTTGGTCCTCCATTAGGACAAAGCTGTGCTACACCCGCAGCCTTCTTTTCTTCTAACGGTGGTTTTGGCCTTTCATCTGAATGAGGACATTGTACTTCTTCCATCCCTGTGTCCTCGGCCGTCGCATTCCAAGGAGGTTGCGCTATTTTCATTGGACGTGGTACGTGCCCTGCGGGTGTACCTGTCTGTACCGGCTCCGTTCCGGAGGTCTGACTCACTGTTTTTCTGTCGGCGTCTGGTCCGCGGAAAGGGCCCGGCGGTCTCGTCGGCCGCCATTTCTCGGTGGATCAGGCAGACCGTCATCCAGGCCTATGCCCTTTAAAGGGCGGGCGCCTCCTTTTCCCGTTACGGCGCATTCGGCCAGGGCATGTTGGTGCCTCTCGGGCTTTCCGACATCAAGCGTCTGTCTCACAGGTAGGTGTGTAAGGCGGCGACCTGGTCGTCCGTTAACATTTTTTTTCACGATTTTACAAGGTTGATGTGGCGGTATCTTCGGATGCTAGCTTCGGCCGCAAAGTTTTGCAGGCGACTGTTTTGAGTTTGCGACTCCTCCCGTTGAGGAGCTCTGCTTGTTTGGGGTGTAAATAGTTTTTTGTTTGCTGTGCCCACCCCTTCATTTTTTTAAACACTGCTTTTGTGGGACGTCCCAACTGTCAAGATTTATGGAGCTGTGTCCGTCCATGGACGAGAAGAGAAAATAGGATTGTTTGTACTCACCGTAAAATCCTTTTCTCTGTCCATGGACGGACACAGCACCCGCCCTTCCTTGTTTTCTTAGTTTGTACTGCTTTTGTTACGAACTGAGGCTGCTGACTGCAGGGTGGAGGGTTATGTCTGGAGGGACCACCCCCTTGGGCGGGGCTGTTTTAACTCTGTTAAAGTAACATGTATTAAAGCGGAAGTAAACCCATCGATTTAACAATTTCAAAAAGCAGTTACATTCCCGGCATGCCGGGAATGCCAACTGTCACATTGGTTGTGCTCTCAACCAAACTGTCAAACCATCCAATGGCTGGTGTCATAACTGATCACATGTGCAGCATCATGGCAGTTGAAGATTAAACAGAGGCCAAGATGGCAGCTTCCTTGCCTGAAAATGATAGGAGGGTTTACTTCCACTTTAAATATCTAACATGTTCTGCCTAGTCCTCTCCTATAGAACAGGAACATAACCCAACTGTCAAGAATTAACCCTTTCCATACCGTGTTTTTTATACCACTTCCATACCGGGCCTATTCTGGCACTTCTCTCCTACATGTACAAATCATCATTCTTTTGCTAGAAAATTACTCAGAACCCCCAAACATTATATATGGTTTTTTTTTTTAGCAGACACCCTAGGGAATAAAATGACGGTCGTTGCAACTTTTTATCTTGCATGGTATTTGCGCAATAATTTTTAAAACGCCTTTTTTTTTTTTGTAAAAAAAAATGAGATAAAAAATAACAAAACAGTAAAGCTAACCCATTTTTCTTTCTCGTACATCACAGGACACAGAGCGACATAGTCATTACTAATGGGTTATATAGATACCGTCAGGTGCTGGCACTGGCAACTTCCAAAACCGGAAGTACCCTCCCCTATATAAGCCCCTCCCATCCGGGAGCACCTCAGTTTTTTGCCAGTGTCTAAGGTGTTGGCCAAGAAGAAACATGTGTTTTTCACTGAGCTTGCGTACAGGTTCTTTTGGGCCTCAGTAAGCTATTCCGGATCCGACCAAAAAAGCTTCATAGCTAAACGGTCGGTACCCGGGCCTTGCAGAGAAGAGCAAGGTTTTGCCTGTAATGCTTCTCTTAGGAGAGCTGGACCCTGGGATCCAGAGCTCTGGTCATACCCACGACCAAGATGTTTTCTGTGCAGGGTGCTATACAGGTCCAGGGGAGTGGAATCCTTGGGAACCCGGTCCCTGAAGGTTTGATTACAATGCCTGCCGTGATAGGTGAAGTTTGGGCTTTTGTGGACCAAACAAAGTCCTGCGGCGGGGAACAGGTAAGTGGGGGCCCCCAGGAACTTGGTTCTATTGGGGGACCCCCAAGCCTAATTTGTCTTTCTGTCTGTTACCTAATGGTATTCCCGCAAAATTCTGTGCATGCCTGTAACTACTAAAAAAAAATGTAATAATTTTTAATGGTGGTCAAGAAAAAAAAAAAATAATAATTTTTTTTATATATATTTAATATATTAGACTGCGGTACCTGTGTTTGTCCACTAGAGGCCGCTGTGGAATGTTTTCTTGTCATGTGGACTAGTTTCTTCTCAGCAGAGCAAGTCCAGGCAGATGGTGAGTTCTCTCATGGGAAACTGCTTCCTCTGCCATGTTGCAATGCTCGTCCATCCCCCGGCCTGCGGCAAAGAGGGGCCCTGGCTCTTGTCCCTAGTTTCCATTTTTCGAAATTAGCGCCAAAGGCGCACGTGGCCGCGCGCGTGCACGCGCCTCTATATATAGAGGTGAGCCGGAAAAGGGGGCGGAGCCTGGGGGATGACGCTCTGTGCACGCCGCAGCGCTTCTGCGCATGTGCGGGCGTCCCAGCATGATAAAAATCACAATATTGTGTGGTGAGCTGGCTATGAAGTGCAGAGACAGAGCTGGCAACATTTAAAAAAGGGCATACAGCAAGCGGTTGATACAGGCATCCCCTAGAAAGGCACATTAGTAGACACCAACTGTTTCTTATAGCAGCATTTATGCTAGACTATTGTCAGTAACTGGTGTATTTCGGCTGGAATACCTCGGCTTTGTGGCTTAGGAATATGCCGTCTAAAAACTCCGGGACTAGAAATTCCAGGAGGAATAGGGGGTCTCCATCGGGCTCTGAGGATCTTGGGCATGCTTTGGCTGCACCAGTCTCCCCTGAAGAATCAGAGGTTAGTGACCGTAGAGCACCCTCAGGAGTACCTGGTACTGTGGCTGTCCTCAGTTCACCTGCTCCTGTGTATGTAACAGAGGAGGTTTTTTCCTCAGCTCTGGGAGGGCTGGAAGAGAGATTGTCAGCATTGATCGCTGCTTCCCTGTCACAGGAAAAAAGCGCCCGATCTCCGTCTCCTCCCTCAGAGTGCCTGTTAACAGAGCAACAGTCCCATACAGGGATCGACCTACCTGAAGGGGATCAGGATGAGGTCGATTCGGTTGTAGAGGAATCAACAGTGGAAGAGCCGTTCTCAGCATCACATGCTGAAAGGTTATGGGTTCAGTCTCTGACTAATATGGTCCGATCAGCATTTAAAATGCCACTTGCGGAGCCATCATCCTCTTCTGTCTCCTCGTTGGGGTCGCTAAAAGCTCCCCAGACTGTTTGTTCCTTTCCGATCCATCCTTTACTGGAAGGGCTCATTTACCAGGATTGGGAGCATCCTGACAAAATATTTACTCCCCCTAAGAGATTTCCGGTGGTCTATCCCATGGAGGATAAGTTCATCAGAAAATGGAAGGTCCCTACAGTGGACGCAGCCATCTCGTGTGTGAATAAATCACTGACATGTCCGGTGGATAATGTCCAAATGTTCAAGGACCCAATAGATAAAAAATTGGAGTCCTTATTAAAATCTGCTTTTTCTACAGCAGGATTGGTGACACAACCAGCAGTGGCAGCTATTGGGGTCTGCCAAGCAGTGAAGGATCAGTTGAAACAGGTCTTAAGGGACTTGCCAGATCAGCAGGCTCTTGCCCTAGCTGATCTACCTAGAGCCTTAGGCTTTGCGGTGGACGCCATAAAGGATTCAATCCATCAGGCCTCCCGCCTTACGCTGTCTGTAGTACATATGCGCAGGCTTCTATGGCTCAAAAACTGGTCTGCTGAAGCTCCCTGTAAAAAATTGCTGGTCAGCTTCCCATTTCATGGTGAGCGCTTATTCGGGGAGGACCTGGACAAGTATATCCAGAGAATTTCCAGCGGTAAAAGTACACTTTTGCCAGTTAAAAATAGAGTTAGAGGTCCCTCTTTTAAGAGGCCGGCTTCTCCAGTCCCTAGGACATCGGCTGTGAAACAGTTCCGACGGCCTCCTCGGTCAAATCCCGGAGGTAAAAATCAGGGACAGTTGCAGGGTAACAAGAAGCCCTGGAGCAGGAGAGGTACAAAACCTCCCCCAAAGTCAAATGCATGAAGGGTTGCCCCCACTCAATCGGGTGGGGGGAAGACTTCAGTTGTTCACAGAGACCTGGCGGGACACGATCCGAGACAGATGGGTGCTCTCCGCAGTAAATCTGGGATACAAATTGGAGTTAAAAAACTCCCCTTCTTCCCGCTTTATAAGGTCAAACGTGCCAAGGGATCCCCAGAAGAGAGGATCCCTCCTGTTGGCACTGGAACAATTATTGCTCCAAGCAGTAATTATAGAGGTTCCCCTGGAAGAATGGGGGTTCGGGTTTTACTCAAACCTCTTTACAGTTCCGAAGCCAAACGGGGACATGAGGCCCATATTAAATCTAAAAGGGCTAAACAAATTCCTACATATCAGGACTTTCCGATGGAGTCGATCCGATCGGTAGCCACTGCCCTACAAGGGGAGGATTGGTTAGCCTCGATCGACATCAAAGATGCTTATTTGCACATTCCCATCTTTCCAGCCCACCAAAAATTTCTACGCTTTGCGGTAGAAGGGCGCCATTTTCAGTTCAGAGCCTTACCCTTCGGTCTGGCCACAGCACCAAGAGTGTTCACAAAAATTCTGGCCCCATTATTGGCCAATCTAAGGACACGAGGTGTAACGATAATGGCATATCTAGACGACTTGTTGCTGATAGACCACTCAGTGGAAAAACTAGAAGTGGTTGTTCACGAGACAATCACGTTTCTGGAATATCACGGTTGGATTATCAACCGAGACAAGTCAGCCCTAAAACCAGTCAAAAGTCTGGAATACTTGGGGCTAAGGCTGGATTCAGACCAGAGAAAAATTTTCTTGCCTCAAGAAAAGGTGTCGTCTTTGAGAGATTTGATCCACTTAGTGGGTTCAAAAAGACAGCCGTCCATACGCCTGTGCATGAGGCTGCTGGGAAAAATGGTGGCATCATTCGAAGCAGTACCCTACGGTCAATTCCATTCAAGGAAATTGCAAAGGGCCATACTGTCAGCCTGGAACAAGAAAGTTCAGGCTCTGGACTTACCAATGTCCTTGTCCCCTTCCGTTCGCAAGAGCCTCCGCTGGTGGTTGGTTCCCCAGAATCTGGAGAGAGGGAAATCCTTCAGTCCGATTTCCTGGAAGGTGGTCACTACAGATGCCAGCCTTATAGGCTGGGGAGCAGTACTGGAGCAATGGTCTCTCCAGGGCAAGTGGTCAGAAGCAGAAAAGGCCCTGCCCATCAATCTCTTAGAGATACGAGCAGCCCGGTATGCCCTAGTAGCATGGACATCCAAACTCCAAGGGTCCCCTGTCAGAGTTCAATCAGACAATGCCACAGCAGTGGCATATATCAATCGTCAGGGGGGCACCAGGAGTCGTGCAGCCCAAAGGGAAGTAAATTACATCCTGAGATGGGCAGAAAGATATGTCCCAGCCATATCTGCGGTATTCATTCCAGGAGTGGAGAATTGGAAGGCGGACTTTCTAAGTCGCCAACAATTATGCCCAGGGGAATGGTCCCTTCATCCCGAGGTTTTCCGGACAATATGCCAGCGGTGGGGAACACCGGATGTAGATCTGCTAGCATCCAGATTCAACACAAAAGTGGACAGGTTTGTCTCTTGGACAAGGGATCCCCTAGCGTGCGGCTCGGATGCCCTAGTGTTCCCTTGGGATCATTTCAAGCTGATATATGCATTCCCACCGCCACAATTGTTACCTCGATTACTCCGCAGAATCAGGGTAGAAAAGAAACCAGTGATTCTGGTGGCTCCAGCGTGGCCCCGAAGAGCATGGTACGCGGAGATTGTAAAAATGTCTGTGGGGAGTCCTTGGACCCTCCCACATCGTCCGGACCTGCTTTCGCAAGGACCGATATACCACCCTTCCTTTATCAGCCCTAGGTTTGACGGCCTGGCTATTGAAGCCCACATTCTAAAAAAGAGAGGGCTCTCTAATCCTGTGGTATCTACCATGATCAATGCCAGGAAGCCGGTATCCAGGCAGATCTACTATAGAATCTGGAAGGCGTACATCGCCTGGTGTGAGGCCAAGAAATGGCATCCACGTAAGTACGTAATAGGTAGGATTCTGGACTTCCTACAATGGGCTGTAGATAGGAAGCTTGCCTTGAGTACTATCAAGGGTCAGATTTCGGCCTTGTCAATATTTTTTCAAAGGCCCTTGGCTTCGCATTCACTAGTCAAAGCCTTTATACAAGGAGTGATGCGTATTAGTCCTCCGGTTAATATTCCCATATGTCCATGGGATCTAAACTTGGTTCTGTCGGTTCTACAGAAACAACCATTTGAACCATTACAGCATATTTCTTTGGTTCTTCTCACCAGGAAATTGATTTTCTTAGTAGCCATTTGTTCGGCTAAAAGAGTATCGGAATTAGCAGCTATGTCCTGTAAGGAGCCATATCTGGTTATCCATAAGGACAGAGTAGTGTTACGTCCTCATCCAGCCTTTCTTCCTAAGGTGGTATTGAGGTTTCATTTGAACCAAGATGTGGTTCTTCCTTCTTTTTTCCCCAAACCTACTTCGGTAGAGGAAAAGTTATTGCATTCTTTGGATGTAGTAAGAGCAGTTAAAGCTTATCTAAAAGCCACTGCTCAGATTCGCAGAACGGATACTTTGTTTATTCTGCCGGAAGGCCCCAGAAAGGGTCAGGCAGCGTCAAAATCTACTTTAGCCAAGTGGATTCGACAGGTCATTATGCAAGCTTATGGCTTGAGAAAGAGACCGCCTCCGTTCAAAGTTAGGGCGCACTCCACGAGAGCAGTTGGAACTTCATGGGCAGCGCATCACCAAGCCTCCCTGGCTCAAATCTGTAAGGCCGCAACATGGTCTTCAGTACACACGTTTACTAGGTCCTACCAGGTGGACGTTAGAAGTCAGGAGGATGTCGCCTTTGGGCGCAGTGTGTTGCAGGCCGCAAAAGATCCTCATGTCTGATAGCGCTCAGCTTATATATGGTGTATCCCCCCCCTCATTTGGCATTGCTTTAGGACATCCCATTAGTAATGACTATGTCGCTCTGTGTCCCGTGATGTACGAGAAAGAAAATAGGATTTTTATAACAGCTTACCTGTAAAATCCTTTTCTTGGAGTACATCACGGGACACAGAGCTCCCACCCCTCTTTAGGGACACTTATTGCTTTGCTACAAAACTGAGGTGCTCCCGGATGGGAGGGGCTTATATAGGGGAGGGTACTTCCGGTTTGGAAGTTGCCAGTGCCAGCACCTGACGGTATCTATATAACCCATTAGTAATGACTATGTCGCTCTGTGTCCCGTGATGTACTCCAAGAAAAGGATTTTACAGGTAAGCTGTTATAAAAATCCTATTTTTTTTTATAAAATATGAAAGCTTATGTTACGCCGAGTAAATAGATACCTAACATGTCACGCTTTTAAAATTGCGCACACTCATGGAATGGCGCCAAACTTCGGTACTTTAAAAATCTCCTTAGACGACACTTTGAATTTTTTTTTACAGGTTACCAGGTTAGAGTTACAGAGGAGGTCTAGTGCTAGAATTGTTGCACGCGCTCTAACGCACGCGGCAATACCTCACATATGTGGTTTGAACGGCGTTTACATATGTGGGCGGGACTTACGTGTGCGTTCGCTCCTGAGCGCAAGCTATTGGGGACAGGGGCGTTTTTAAAAAAAAAAATTAATTATTATTTTTTTTTTTATTTTACTTGAATTTTTTTTATTTTTACACTTTTTTTTAAAACTTTTTTTTTGATCGCTTTTATTCCTATTACAAGGAATGTAAGCATCCCTTGTAATAGGAATGTGTGTGACAGGTCCTCTTTATGGAGAGAGGCGGGGTCAATAAGACCTCCCCCTCCCCCCACATCTCTCCTCCAGGCTGGAAAGCATGAGATCGGGAAAAATAAATCACTGATCTCATGCTTTCAGCCGCAATCGCGGCTTTGTTTACCTTTTGGGAACCCGGGGCGTGACGTCATCACATCGCGCCCGGGCCTCCGACGGTCATAGAGATGACTGGTGACCATCTGGTCACCAGTCATCTCTATGCTCCTCGTCATGTGACCACCGGCGCCGGACGATTCTTTCTCCGGGCCCCCGATGGCGCGGGAGAGCCCGGAGAAGCACCGGATGGAGGCAGGGGGGGGGGGGCAGGGGGTGTCCCCTCCCGCCGCCTATAAGAACGATCAAGCGGCGAATTCGCCGCTATGATCATTCTTATGGTGCGCAGAATCGCCGGCAGAAGAGAAGGATATCTGAATGATGCCTCTAGCTGCACCCATCATTCCGATATCCCCCCACAAAGCCGAGGACGTCATATGACGCCCGCCCCGGAGGGAGAGAAGGTTCCTGCCGGCGTCATTTTACAATGGCCCGGTATGGAAGGGGTTAAGGTGCTGTGTCCGTCCATGGCCGACAGAGAAAAGGATTTTACGGTGAGTACAAAAAAATCCTTTTTTTTTTTTTTTTCAATTTTTTTTTTTTTTTTTAGGGGAATTTTCGATAAAAATTTCAGGGTGGAGCTCCACTTTAACCACTTTGCGCACATCATTCTGTTCTATGGGGTGCGGGAAGTGGTTAAAGAATTTGGCACATTGTATCCAGACTCCGGTATGAAGACTTTTTTCTGATTCATTTTGGAGGGAGAACAGGAGCCCCCGGATTGGAGATCGGAATTTTTCCACTCACTTTGGAGGCGGAGCTAAAACTCCAGTTATTTGTGAACTACTGAAATGTTTTCCTTTTTCCATTTTCTTTCCCTCAGACGGAGGTGATGATGTCGGGAATTCCTCGGAGAGACGTCTTCTGTCCTCTGCTGATTGGAAGTCAGAAGATGATGTCATCACACCGGATCCTCCGGGAGGAAATCCGAATCCAGAGAATATACATGACAGACCTTCCTGTCCGGAGACATGGATGGATCCCTCTGATGGGGGGGAATCTTCTCATCGATCACAGACTACGATTGTCAATATCCATGTCAGATCCCACACTGCAGATCGATCAGCCGATCCTTCTGATCCCCAGGAATCTTCCTCACCCCACAAAGGAGATCACCCAGGTGACCATCTATTCTCATGTTCAGAGTGCGGGAAATCTTTCACTCAGAAAGGAGCACTTACTAGACACCAGAGAACTCACACGGGCGAGCTTCCTTATCCATGTTCAGAGTGCGGGAAATCTTTCACTCATCGAATAGCCCTTGTTAGACACCAGAGAATTCACACGGGTGAGCGTCCCTATTCATGTTTAGAGTGCGGGAAATCTTTCACTCGAAAAGGGGTCCTTGTTAAACACCAGGAAATTCACACAGGTGAGCGTCCTTATTCATGTTTAGAGTGCGGGAAATCTTTCACTCGAAAAGGGGCCCTTGTTAGACACCATAGAATTCACACGGGTGAGCGTTCTCATCCATGTTCAGAGTGCGGGAAATCTTTCACTGAAAAAGGGGCCCTTGTTGGACACCAGAGAATTCACACAGGTGAGCGTCCCTATTCATGTTTAGAGTGCGGGAAATCTTTCACTTACAAAGGGGCCCTTGTTGAACATCAGAGAACTCACACAGGCGAGCGTCCTTATTCATGTTTAGAGTGCGGGAAATCTTTCACTGACAAAGGGGCCCTTGTTAAACACCAGAGAACTCACACAGGCGAGCTTCCTTATCCATGTTCAGAGTGCGGGAAATCTTTCACTCATCAAATAGCCCTTGTTAAACACCAGAGAATTCACACGGGTGAGCGTCCCTATTCATGTTTAGAGTGCGGGAAATCTTTCACTCAAAAAGGGGTCCTTGTTAAACACCAGGAAATTCACACAGGTGAGCGTCCTTATTCATGTTTAGAGTGCGGGAAATCTTTCACTCGAAAAGGGGCCCTTGTTAGACACCAGAGAATTCACACGGGTGAGCGTTCTTATCCATGTTCAGAGTGCGGGAAATCTTTCACTGAAAAAGGGGCCCTTGTTGGACACCAGAGAATTCACACAGGTAAGCGTCCTTATCAATGTTCAGAGTGCGGGAAATCTTTCACTGAAAAAGGGGCCCTTGTTAGACACCAGAGAATTCACACAGGTGAGCGTTCTTATTCATGTTTAGAGTGCGGGAAATCTTTCATTGAAAAAGGGGCCCTTGCTAGACACCAGAGAATTCACACGGGTAAGCGTTCTTATTCATGTTTAGAGTGCGGGAAATCTTTCGCTTACAAAGGGACCCTTATTAGACACCAGAGAATTCACACAGATGAGCGTCCTTATCCATGTTCAGAGTGCGGGAAATCTTTCACTCATCGAGTATCCCTTGTTATGCACCAGAGAATTCACACGGGTGAGCGTTCTTATTCATGTTTAGAGTGCGGGAAATCTTTCGCTTACAAAGGGACCCTTATTAGACACCAGAGAATTCACACAGATGAGCGTCCTTATCCATGTTCAGAGTGCGGGAAATCTTTCACTCATCGAGTATCCCTTGTTATGCACCAGAGAATTCACACGGGTGAGCGTTCTTATTCATGTTTAGAGTGCGGGAAATCTTTTACTCAAAAAGAAGCCCTTTTTGAACACCAGAAAAGTCACAGTGGGGAGCATCCTTATCCATGTTTAGAGTGCGGCAAATCTTTCACTTACAAAGGGACCCTTGTTAGACACCAGAGAATTCACACGGATGAGCGTCCCTATTCATGTTTAGAGTGCGGGAAATCTTTTACTCAAAAAGACGCCCTTTTTGAACACCAGAAAAGTCACAGTGGTGAGCATTGTTTTTCATGTTCAGAGTGCGGGAAATCTTTCATTCTTCAAGGAGCCCTTGTTAGACACATGAGAATTCACACAGGATGAGCGCCCTTATGTTCAGAGTGCGGGAAATCTTTCACTCAGATAGAAGGTCCTGTTAGACACCAGATAAGTCACACCGGAGAGCATACTTCTTTATGTGTAGAGTGTGGAAAAACATTTCACTCTGAAAGGAAACCTTTTGAAACACCAGAGACGTCACACAGGTGAGCGTCCCTATTCATGTTCAGAGTGCGGGAAATCTTATGCTTGTAAATAAGACCTTATTAGACACCAGAGACGTCACACAGGTAACGGGAGGGCCCGTGGAACCCAGAAGTTCTTAGAAAGTATGAGCCAGGAAATAATGGACATTGAGAATATGTCTTGGATTGCTTTAAAATGGGTCTGTAATATTAATCCACCATATTCCCCAGGATATCTGTAAAGGACTATTTACTGTTTGTTGATCCTGAACTCAACAGGTTAATTGAAAGGGCTGATGTGTTCAACTTCAACCAACTGTCTGCCTGTTGTAATGTTAATGAATCCCAACTATTCTAAAGATCTTTTCATTGTGGGGTGTGATAATTAACTCTGTAATTGTGGGTATTGTAAATTAGCAGACAGACAGTCTGGGGAACATAAAGGTCATGCATAGTCATTTAAGCTGACAATGGATTAGCTAATGAACTCACCTGTTGTCTGCTAAGAGATGTCAGAATATGTGTATTGGGAGCTCGTTATGTAACCATTGTGTGATGTTGTGGGTGGAGTTGTTCATTTGGACTACAGTATTCGTTTAGTGTATATAAAAGCCGGTTATTTTCTCAATAAAGTGTCAGACCAGTTGGAAACCTCATACAGAGCGTTTGTCTCGTATTTCTGGAAGAATTCTTCCTATGGGAAGCGGTCGCCTGACTGTGGAGTGTCGCCAGCGGATGTGTGTTAGGAGAGGGAATATCCTAAACGGCGTTAACCCCTTTCATACTTGGAGAGAGTTACCGCTCAGATGTGACTGGTGACTCATTCACAAGATCCAGAGCCGTGGGTGCAGGCAATGCATATGACAATGCAAAAAATCCGAGGAAAACGCTTGGACAGCCGCACTCCAAAAAAGGTTCTTTTATTTAAAACAAAAGCACAAATAACATGCCACAGCAAAAAAAACAAAAACAGCAAGTATGAGCTGACGTTTCGCACTGCGATTCAGTGCTTAATCATAGCTGATTAAGCACTGAATCGCAGTGCGAAACGTCAGCTCATACTTGCTGTTTTTTTTTTTTTTGCTGTGGCATGTTATTTGTGCTTTTGTTTTAAATAAAAGAACCTTTTTTGGAGTGCGGCTGTCCAAGCGTTTTCCTCAGACCCTTTCATACTTGGGGTGCCGTTACAATTGGTGGCAGCAGTGGGATTTTCTCTCCAGTTACTGGGACACTCCAAACCACCACAGTGAATGACCAGCTATGCAGCCTGCAGGAAAGCCACGCTGAAAGACTTACTTGAGAGCCATGGAGGGACCGGTGGGACAAAGAACAAGGCCACCCTGATCAGTGAGCTAGCCGAGATGAATCAGAGGGACGGTGATGCAGGACCCCGGTCAGTTGAAGACTTGTTTCAGCAACGAGTTCGAGAGTGGTTGGCATTATATGGGGCTAACCCATCAGACACCGCCATACAGAATGCCATTAGAGACATCCAGCTGCAGGATGAGCGCCAAGAGAGAGAACTAGAGCGGCAGCATGAGCGGAGAATGGCGGAAATACGGCAAATCGGAGACAACGCCTAAAGATGCAGCGCCTGTCCGTAAGTTGCCCTTTCGGGCGTTCAAACTATTTAAGGAAGAAGAGGAGGAAATTGAAGCGTTCCTGCAGGACTTTGAGAGACTATGCCAGATACATGAAGTACAGCCCCAAGATTGAGTCGCCTTACTGGCGAGTAATTTAACTGGCAGAGCGGCGGATGCGTATCGGGCCCTGGAGGATGAGGACGCTAAAGACTATGACCCGGTAAAAGAAGCTCTGCTTGCCCGATTTGCCATTACACCCGAAGCCAGCCGGATTAAGTTTTGAGAATCCCGGAAACAAACCAACGTAACATACGTGGAGTGGGCACATCGTCTGCAGCGAAACCTTAAGGGCTGGTTCCAGGGAAGCCACGCTCATACCATAGAGGACATCACCCAGCTAGTACTCTTAGAACAGTTCTTTAACCACACCCCTCCGGTATTACGGGATTGGGTGCGAGATAAGCGACCACGGACTGTACAGCAAGCGGCTACTTTGGCCGATAAATATCTGGACTCTCGAAGGTCAGGCGAAAGCGAGCGCTATCCACTATCTCGGCCCAGTTTACCAGCCTCTAACCCAACTTCAGCACCACCTCCAGCGGCCACATATCCTCAGCAGCTCAGGTTCAACTCCCAGGACTACTCACAACCCATCAGATGTTTCGGGTGTAAACAGCTAGGGCACAAAAAAACAGACGGTCCATTGAATTCAGCCAGGCAGTCCCAGTCGTGGAGACAGCCAGCAAGGGGGAGCCCTCGCACATCCATGCCTGCAGCCCACTGCATTGAGGAGGAAGAACATTGGGGTGTCCTGCACGAGGCTGATCCAATACAAGCAGCTAACCGGGACAACCGGCAGCAACACAGGCAGACTGTCTGGGTCAATGGAAAGGTAGCCAATGGCCTACGTGATTCTGGTGCCACCATGACCCTACTACAGAAGAACCTCATCCCAGAGAGCCAACACACCGGAGACACTGTAGCCGTAAGAGTAGCGGGAGGTACTATCTTCCGGCTACCCGTTGTCCGTGTTCACCTGGATTGGGGGGTTGGTTCGGGACACGCGAATGTGGGTGTGATGAAGGATTTGCCAGCGGATGTACTACTGGGGAATGATTTGGCCCCCCTTGTTTCTGCTTACGCCCCGATGGGCCCCGCTGAAGCCGACCCAGTGACTACCTGTGCCCAGGCCCGCGCTGCTGGAACCGACCCGCTTGCTGCTGAGACCCGGGTAAGACTACCTCCCCCGACATGTACCTTAGATCAGGCACAATATCACAGTCTAAAATTGGAATGTGACAAGTTGGCCAGTGAGAAATCGGAGATGCAACGACACTACATCATGTATTATGAGATGTCCCATGGCTTGAACATTGAAATGCACAAACAGGCTGAAATTGTCAAAAGGTTAAATGGGATTTGCGCCCAGTTTTTGCCTTACCTCTCCCAAGAGCATCAGCAACAAGTTTTGGGAGCCATTGAGAGAGCAAAGCAAGTGACTGTTCCAGAACTGAATTCCATTATTCGCCCTGCAACCTTACAACTTCACCATCAGCTACTGACCCGGTAAGCAAAATGGCCATGCTGATGGGTTGTCCAGGCATTAGAGGAATGGAACTATGGACTAACTTCGGAATCAACCCGTCTGGGGTCTCCTCCTGTGTTAGTCTCCTGCCGAAAGGGGAGAGATGTTAGGCCCCTTTCACACTGAGGCGTTTTTACCGCGTTTTCGCGCTAAAAATAGCGCTGTAATAACGCCTGAAATAATCCTGCCCCAGCATTCTCAATGTGAAAGCCCTGAGGGCTCTCACACTGAGGCGTTATGCTGGCTGTGCGTTGGAAAAAATCCTGCAAACAGCTTTTTTACAGCAACTTTAGGGCGCATAAAATAGCGCTGTAAAAGCGCCTATTCCCATTGAAATGAATGGGAACCGCGGTAAAAACGCGGTAAAAAATTACAGAAGCTGTGGGGAAGGTCACATGACCGCAGTACAGTAGAGGATTGTGGGATATCAGGAAATCCTGTTGAGAACAGGAGAAGGAGTAAAATATGGCAGAGCATAGTGAAATGCAGCCCACAGGTGCAGAAGCATGTGCAGCATCAACAGATAGAACCTCTGATCCTGAGGAGTTCATCGACAGCATGAGGAGGCACCCAGAACTATGGGACAAAAGAAGTCCTCACTATTCTAACAGGCTTAAAAAAAGGGCTGGATGGAATGATGTTGCTGGCCAGCACATTGAAAATTGGACGTCATTATCAAGCATGTTAAAAACTGAGAAAAGTATGTAGCTGCAATCCCAATCTAGTCCCTACTCTAGTCCTTCATTACCCTATTCAGTGTGCAGTAATTAGTCCCAAAGCCCCATATGACCAAAACCAGCAAACCTTAATCCCACCCCTCATAGACTCATACCCCCCACCCTAACCTAAGAGAGACCCCTCATAGTCCCAAACCACCCACCACAACCATAATCCCACCTATCATAGTCCCAAACCACCCACCATAATCTTAATCCCATCCGTCATAGTCCCAAACCACCCACCCTAACCTAAGTGAGACCCCTCATAGTCCCAAACCACCCACCCTAACCTAAGAGAGACCACTCATAGTGCCAAACCACCCACCACAACCATAATCCCACCTATCATAGTCCCAAACTACCCACCACAACCATAATCCCACCTATCATAGTCCCAAACTACCCACCACAACCATAATCCCACCTAACATAGTCCCAAACCACCCACCACAACCATAATCCCACCTAACATAGTCCCAAACCACCCACCATAATCTTAATCCCATCCGTCATAGTCCCAAACCACCCACCATAATCTTAATCCCATCCGTCATAGTCCCAAACCACCCACCATAATCTTAATCCCATCCGTCATAGTCCCAAACCACCCACCCTAACCTAAGTGAGACCCCTCATAGTCCCAAACCACCCACCCTAACCTAAGAGAGACCACTCATAGTGCCAAACCACCCACCACAACCATAATCCCACCTATCATAGTCCCAAACTACCCACCACAACCATAATCCCACCTAACAGTCCCAAACCACCCACCACAACCATAATCCCACCTAACATAGTCCCAAACCACCCACCATAATCTTAATCCCATCCGTCATAGTCCCAAACCACCCACCCTAACCTAAGAGAGACCCCTCATAGTCTCAAACCACCCACCATAACCATAATCCCACCTATCATAGTCCCAAACCACCCACCACAACCATAATCCCACCTATCATAGTCCCAAACCACCCACCACAACCATAATCCCACCTAACAGTCCCAAACCACCCACCATAATCTTAATCCCATCCGTCATAGTCCCAAACCACCCACCCTAACCTAAGAGAGACCCCTCATAGTCCCAAACCACCCACCACAACCATAATCCCACCTATCATAGTCCCAAACCACCCACCACAACCATAATCCCACCTAACATAGTCCCAAACCACCCACCACAACCATAATCCCACCTATCATAGTCCCAAACCACCCACCATAATCTTAATCCCATCCGTCATAGTCCCAAACCACCCACCCTAACCTAAGTGAGACCCCTCATAGTCCCAAACCACCCACCCTAACCTAAGAGAGACCACTCATAGTGCCAAACCACCCACCACAACCATAATCCCACCTATCATAGTCCCAAACTACCCACCACAACCATAATCCCACCTAACAGTCCCAAACCACCCACCACAACCATAATCCCACCTAACATAGTCCCAAACCACCCACCATAATCTTAATCCCATCCGTCATAGTCCCAAACCACCCACCCTAACCTAAGAGAGACCCCTCATAGTCTCAAACCACCCACCATAATCCCACCTATCATAGTCCCAAACCACCCACCACAACCATAATCCCAAACCACCCACCACAACCATAATCCCACCTAACAGTCCCAAACCACCCACCATAATCTTAATCCCATCCGTCATAGTCCCAAACCACCCACCCTAACCTAAGAGAGACCCCTCATAGTCCCAAACCACCCACCACAACCATAATCCCACCTATCATAGTCCCAAACCACCCACCACAACCATAATCCCACCTAACATAGTCCCAAACCACCCACCACAACCATAATCCCACCTAACATAGTCCCAAACCACCCACCATAATCTTAATCTCATCCGTCATAGTCCCAAACCACCCACCCTAACCTAAGAGAGACCCCTCATAGTCCCAAACCACCCACCACAACCATAATCCCACCTATCATAGTCCCAAACCACCCACCACAACCATAATCCCACCTAACATAGTCCCAGACCACCCACCATAATCTTAATCCCATCCGTCATAGTCCCAAACCACCCACCCTAACCTAAGAGAGACCCCTCATAGTCCCAAACCACCCACCACAACCATAATCCCACCTACCATAGTCCCAAACCACCCACCACAACCATAATCCCACCTATCATAGTCCCAAACCACCCACCATAATCTTAATCCCATCCATCATAGTCCCAAACCACCCACCCGAACCTAAGAGAGACCCCTCATAGTCCCAAACCACCCACCACAACCATAATCCCACCTATCATAGTCCCAAACCACCCACCACAACCATAATCCCACCTACCATAGTCCCAAACCACCCACCACAACCATAATCCCACCTACCATAGTCCCAAACCACCCACCACAACCATAATCCCACCTATCATAGTTCCAAACCACCCACCATAATCTTAATCCCATCCGTCATAGTCCCAAACCACCCACCCTAACCTAAGAGAGACCCCGCATAGTCCCAAACCACCCACCACAACCATAATCCCACCTACCATAGTCCCAAACAACCCACCACAACCATAATCCCACCTATCATAGTCCCAAACCACCCACCATAATCTTAATCCCATCCGTCATAGTCCCAAACCACCCACCCGAACCTAAGAGAGACCCCTCATAGTCCCAAACCACCCACCACATCCATAATCCCACCTATCATAGTCCCAAACCACCCACCACAACCATAATCCCACCTACAATAGTCCCAAACCACCCACCACAACCATAATCCCACCTAACATAGTCCCAAACCACCCACCACAACCATAATCCCACCTACCATAGTCCCAAACCACCCACCACAACCATAATCCCACCTACGATAGTCCCAAACCACCCACCATAACCATAATCCCACCTATCATAGTCCCAAACCACCCACCAAAACCATAATCCCACCTATCATAGTCCCAAACCACCCACCACAACCATAATCCCACCTACCATAGTCCCAAACCACCCACCATAACCATAATCCCGCCCTTCAAAGTCCAGATTAACCCCCTGTAACCATAATCCCACATATAATAGTCCCAAAACACCTATTGTAACCATAATCCCACCTCTCATACTGTCAAACACCCCCACCATAACCATAATCCCACCCTTCAATGTCCAGATTAACCCACTGTAACCATAATCCCACATATAATAGTCCCAAAACACCTACTGTAACCATAATCCCACCTCTCATACTGTCAAACACCCCCACCATAACCATAATCCCACCCTTCAAAGTCCAGTTTAACCCACTGTAACCATAATACCATCCGAAAAAAACCTACCCCATGTTCTTCTGAACTTTTAATTTGCAATATAGAAATTAAATCTAATTGACACAAAGACACATTGTTAAAATAAGCATTTATTTTTGCATTTAACATTACAGAATGGAAAAAAAAGATTTTACTTAACATACATGAAACACTTTGCAGGAAAGATCTAATTAGAAAGAAAGTGAATGCTGTATACAGAATTTTTATATCCTATTTTCTTGCCATCTTAGTGCACCAGCCGGACTCATAAAATAGTCTGCAAAAGTATCAGGAATTGTAAATTCCCACTCTGGGTCCACGAACATGAAGGAAATTTGCCGGTTGAATACTGTTGGACAGTGTATCCTCAAAATTAACTCCATCCCTTTCTCTCACCAAATTGTGTCGTATACACGCGGCTTTGATTAACTTGCATGCATTGTCCACACTGTGGTTAATTGGTTTCAGTAAAATTTGCAACTTGTTAGCCAGTATTCCGAACGCGCATTCGACAAGTCTACGTGCCCGACACAGCCTGTAGTTGAAAATCCTCTTTCGGGTATCCAGATTTCTTACCGAATACGGCTTCATCAAATGTTCGTGAATGGCAAAAGCATCGTCCGCTACAAACACAAAACGGCATTTCGGGTCCTTCTGTTCCAGGCAGAGGCCTGTTTTCGGGTAAATCCAACTGGTTGTAGGCAAGTCTTTTTCCAAATTTGGTTTTCTGGAAAACAGCGGAATCTGCACTGCTCCCGAATGATCCTATATCTACAAAAATAAATTTATAGTCTGCATCCACCACAGCCATTAAAACTACCGAAAAGTATTTTTTATAATTGTACCGCTATGGTATGGTTTTATAAGTCGAATATGTTTCCCGTCAATAGCTCCTGGACAGTGAGGAAAATTTGTTTTATTCAAAAACCGCTGGGCTACATCTTCCCATGTATCCTTATTCGGGACAGGCATAAATGTAGTTTTGAGATTCCAAATGGCATCGCATGTTTCCTTCACAATGTTGCTTATGGTCGATATACCAATCCTAAATTCATATTGCAGTGATGTGTATGTATTTCCAGTGGCAAGATATCTGCAAAATTAAATCATTTTATTCAATTTCAGTCAAACTAATAAAAAAACGATGGAAGACGCTTCGCAACAACTTCAAGCGAGAGTTAATTAAACAAAATCAAGTCCGAAGTGGATCAGGGTCAAGAAAGGGCAGAATCTACTGTCATTTCCAAGAACTAGACTTTCTGAGACCGGTGATGCAAGAGAGACGGTACGTATTAAAATGTTCTATGTGATTTTTTTTTATTTTTATAAATGTATATAAATAAGAGCATTACTAATGTTAAACTGTCTAATCATTTTTATTGTATACAGAACTGATAATAATTTCAGTAGTAGTGAGGAGGACAGTCAACCAACAGAACCACCGGGAAATGAGCAACCAACAGAAGAGCAGCAGGAGGAGGACATTTGTGCACGAGAGCCTCCAAGAAGAATCCAACGAACCCCAAAAAAAACAAAAACAAAGGAAAGTCAACAATTTATTGATGTCGTGAAACGGTTAATGGATTCCCAAAAAAGTGACCACCCAGAAATTGAGGCCTTTGTGAAAAGTTTGATTCCGCAGATCGCTGAAATTCCCAAAGAGCATCAGTGCGATCTGCGGATAGATCTTCTAAAAGTGATAAAATCCTACCGAATTAAATATAATCCCCCCCCTTTCCCGTGCCCAACCCTCTGAAATCAACACCCAAACTACTAATACAAATTACAGACATCAGTGGGAAGATGCTAATCAGACACCATCTTACAATCCCTATGGCCCAAATCCCCATATCACTCCCAGATTTCCATCACAATATGATATTGGCCCAAATTATTTCCCTCGCTATCAAGCTCCTCATCCTCCTCCGCCTACTCCTCCTCCTGCTCCTACTCCTACTCCTCAGGCAAATAGTAGAGAGGATTTACACCCTCACCCCCAATTTTACCATGATTTGTAAGTAACTGTTTTTCTGAGTAAATTAGTTAAAAAAAAAAAAAAAAAAAGTTCAAGTAATTGTTTTGATAAGATTTACATTATATATATTTTTTTGAGTTTTATAAAAAAGAATTTATTATGATTATTAACTGTTCAAAATAAATATATTTCTAGTTCGAAATTTAATATTTCTGAATGTTTTTTTTTCCAAAAAGTTATATTTTTACACATGTGTAAATTGACCAATAAAATATATTTTTTTCCAAAAACATTTGTAAGATATTTTTTAATTCAGAATGATAAAAAAATGTAATTCTAAAATTACTCACCTCAGCGTTACAAGTAAGCGTTCACATGGCGGTATTGCTTCCCTACAATTAGCATCTTGTCTCAACAACGGAGGTGTCAGCAGGTCAAGAAGAAAGTCAAATCTATGGAAATAAATAGATTTGTAGTTAAAGAGAAGATAAAAGTAAGGTAAGGGTAGGGGAAAGATTATGGTTTAGAGTTTCAATCATAGAGGTGTGGGATTATGGTTTGGATTCTAGGAGTGGGAGTGGAGGGATTAGGGTTGGGAGTGTGGGATGGAAGGGATTAAGGATTTTGGGACTAGGAGTGGAGGGATTAGGGTTGGGAGTGTGGGATGGAAGGGATTAAGGATTTTGGGACTAGGAGTGGAGGGATTAGGGTTGGGAGTGTGGGATGGAAGGGATTAAGGATTTTGGGACTAGGAGTGGAGGGATTAGGGTTGGGAGTGTGTCATGGAAGGGATTAAGGATTTTGGGACTAGGAGTGGAGGGATTAGGGGTGGGAGTGTGGGATGGAAGGGATTAAGGATTTGGGACTAGGAGTGGAGGGATTAGGGTTGGGAGTGTGGGATGGACGGGATTAAGGATTTTGGGACTAGGAGTGGAGGGATTAGGTTTGGGAGTGTGGGATGGAAGGGATTAAGGATTTTGGGACTAGGAGTGGAGGGATTAGGGTTGGGAGTGTGGGATGGAAGGGATTAAGGATTTTGGGACCAGGAGTGGAGGGATTAGGGTTGGGAGTGTGGGATGGAAGGGATTAAGGATTTTGGGACTAGGAGTGGAGGGATTAGGGTTGGGAGTGTGGGATGGAAGGGATTAAGGATTTTGGGACTAGGAGTGGAGGGATTAGGGTTGGGAGTGTGGGATGGAAGGGATTAAGGATTTTGGGACTGGGAGTGGAGGGATTAGGGTTGGGAGTGTGGGATGGAAGTGATTAAGGATTTTGGGAGTGGAGGGATTAGGATTGGGAGTGTGGGATGGAAGGGATTAAGGATTTTGGGACTAGGAGTGGAGGGATTAGGGTTGGGAGTGTGGGATGGAAGGGATTAAGGATTTTGGGACTAGGAGTGGAGGGATTAGGGTTGGGAGTGTGGGATGGACGGGATTAAGGATTTTGGGACTAGGAGTGGAGGGATTAGGGTTGGGAGTGTGGGATGGAAGGGATTAAGGATTTTGGGACTAGGAGTGGAGGGATTAGGGTTGGGAGTGTGGGATGGAAGGGATTAAGGATTTTGGGACTGGGAGTGGAGGGATTAGGGTTGGGAGTGTGGGATGGAAGGGATTAAGGATTTTGGGAGTGAAGGGATTAGGGTTGGGAGTGTGGGATGGAAGGGATTAAGGCTTTTGGGACTGGGAGTGGAGGGATTAGGGTTGGGAGTGTGGGATGGAAGGGATTAAGGATTTTGGGACTGGGAGTGGAGGGATTAGGGTTGAGAGTGTGGGATGGAAGGGATTAAGGATTTTGGGACTAGGAGTGGAAGGATTAGGGTTGGGAGTGTGGGATGGACGGGATTAAGGATTTTGGGACTAGGAGTGGAGGGATTAGGGTTGGGAGTGTGGGATGGACGGGATTAAGGATTTTGGGACTAGGAGTGGAGGGATTAGGGTTGGGAGTGTGGGATGGACAGGATTAAGGATTTTGGGACTAGGAGTGGAGGGATTACGGTTGGGAGTGTGGGATGGGATGGGTGTAGTTTAGGGACTGCCGGGACTGGCATTAGGGGTTTAGGGACTACTAGGTGTGGGTTTAGAGAACTGGCATACACTTACGTTGCAATGCTCATCCGAGTGTAATTTCGGAACTTGTCAGGGTGCTCTCTCAGATCATGATAGAGAATGGCAAATTGTCCTCTGTCAGAGTGTCTTTGTTGGATTGGATGCACCCAAAATCGACGTTGTGATCTCTGCTGTTGCAGAAAATGTTCCCAAACATGGAGCACAAACAACAACAGTAGCTCATGAAACTCCATCTTCTCCACGTTCTGTAAAAAAACAGGAAGTACACAGGATATGATGCAAGGGGGTAGGGTTATTAACAGACGCGAACGCAGTAAAATCGCGGTAAAAAAATACATATTTTTTTAGCATTTTTTCAACGCCCCAGTGTGAAAGGGGCCCGTGGAACCCAGAAGTTCTTAGAAAGTATGAGCCAGGAAATAATGGACATTGAGAATATGTCTTGGATTGCTTTAAAATGGGTCTGTAATATTAATCCACCATATTCCCCAGGATATCTGTAAAGGACTATTTACTGTTTGTTGATCCTGAACTCAACAGGTTAATTGAAAGGGCTGATGTGTTCAACTTCAACCAACTGTCTGCCTGTTGTAATGTTAATGAATCCCAACTATTCTAAAGATCTTTTCATTGTGGGGTGTGATAATTAACTCTGTATTTGTGGGTATTGTAAATTAGCAGACAGACAGTCTGGGGAACATAAAGGTCATGCATAGTCATTTAAGCTGACAATGGATTAGCTAATGAACTCACCTGTTGTCTGCTAAGAGATGTCAGAATATGTGTATTGGGGGCTCATTATGTGGCCATTGTGTGATGTTGTGGGTGGAGTTGTTCATTTGGACTACAGTATTCGTTTAGTGTATATAAAAGCCGGTTATTTTCTCAATAAAGTGTCAGACCAGTTGGAAACCTCATACAGAGCGTTTGTCTCGTATTTCTGGAAGAATTATTCCTATGGGCCTCGGTCGCCTGACTGTGGAGTGTCGGTAGCGGATGTGTGTTCGGAGACGGAATATCCCAAACGGTGTTAACCCCTTTCATACTTGGGGTGCCGTTACAGTCCCTATTCATGTTCAGAGTGCGGGAAATCTTCCAATAAGAAACATAATCTTGTTTAAAAAAAAAAAGAGAAAATTTGCACGGCTGAGCGTCCCTATTCATGTTCAGAGTGCGGGAAATCTTTTGTTTGTAAAGGAAAGTTAAACACAGAAGAATTCACACGGGTGAGCGTCCTTATTTATGTACAGAGTGCGGGAAATCTTCCACTCGGAAAGGACAACTTCTGAAACACCAGAGGAGTCACGCTATGCTCTAAGTGCGGGAGTTAATCGTCCTCACTTCTCCAGCTTGTCGGTGTCCCCCCCCTCCCCCCCCCCCCCGTGCTCATAAGGCCGGGTACAAGGTATATCCTCTTATTGCCACATGTGAATGCAATCTTTTGATGAATGTGTTTATGACTCAATAAAGTTTTCTATGCATTAGATTTGTGTATTTCCCGGTCTTCTTATTAATTAAAGGAGAAAGTTCGGGACTTTGAGTGAGGCACATAAGTGGAAAATATAAATGGGGGGGGGGGAGGGGGAAGCACTCACATTGCCACATCCGGGTTAATTAGGGAACAATATGTGAGATTACTCAGGAGGGGTTACCAAAAAGGTCGGACTTTAAAGGCAACACACTAACAATAGAAATGTCAAAAAGGTAAATTTATTACAAAAAAAAAAATAGACACAATGATTTTTTCCTTTTTTGTTATTCTCTTGCTGTCTGTCCTGACGAAGCCTCATGGCGAAACGCGTAGACGACGCATAAAGGGACTCTACTCATACCTTTTTATCTTGTATGGTTTTTAATTCTCTGAACATTGTGTCTATTTTTTGTAATAAATTTTACCTTTTTGACATTTCTATTGTTAGTGTGTTGCCTTTTAAAGCGCAACCTTTTGGTTACTCCTCCTGAGTAATCTTACATATTGCACATAAGTGGAACAAATGGGTCAGTTTAGAGAAGCAAGTTTTAATAAAGTTACACAGGTTATACATATGTCTTGGCCAGCAGGCTCCGTATAAAGACGTGAGTTAACAGTAAACATTAAAATTGACGAAATCATAACATGTTATGGCAACATAGTGCATCTAGGGTAGCCAAAGGTCGGACTTTAAAGGCAACACACTAACAATAGAAATGTCAAAAAGGTAAATTTATTACAAAAAAAAATAGACACGATGTTCAGAGAATTAAAAACCATACAAGATAAAAGGTAGGAGTAGAGTCTCTTTATGCGTCGTCTACGCGTTTCATGGAATAATGTGAGCCCTTGTTTGACATCTACCCCCCCCCCCCGTCAAACTAGTTCCGTTCATTAAATTGGTGATCTCCTCTGCCTGTAATATTCGCTGTTCCTCCTACTGGACGTTCCACATATAGGGAACCATTTATCCCAACAGTAATCTTTTTGCAGATTCTTTACATATCCAAATGGATCACTTTCAATATTACCCATTTGGAACTCTTCCCGCCTATATCTTCTCCGATATTCACTCACCTATGCAAAGTTATATTTCTCTCAAGATATTGAGATTAGGGCTGTCAAGAAAGTTGTTGAGCTGGGGGGGCTACCGCAGGACATTGACGCCGATCGCGGGAGGGGGGTGCCACGGGACATTGACGCCGATCGCGGGAGGGGGGGTGCCGCGGGACATTGACGCTGATCGCGGGAGGGGGGGGGGGCGCCGATCGCGGGACTGCTGGGGCCCCAAGCAGTTGTTTGGTTTGCCTGTCCTGTTCCGACGGCCCTGGCCCGGGCTCCAAGTAGTTAATGTGTGCCAAAGACGAAGCAAGAAGTGTAAATGAGCCCTAACTATCTACTGAGCCCTGGATAGGTGTGTGTGCCCGTATGGCACCAGTAACTTCAGTCCCTTGGATTCTATGCCACCAAGAATGAAGGCAAAAGGGGGTCCCGCTACTAGCAAGGTGTGCCCAATAACGGGGGTCCAACCCGCTACAAGCAAGGTGGACCTAATAAAGGGGGTCCAACCCGGTACTAGCAAGTTGGACCTAATAAAGGGGTTCCAACCCGGTACTAGCAGGTGTACCTCTAAAGGGGGTCCAACCCGCTACTAGCAAGGTGTGCCCAATAACGGGGGTCCAACCCGCTACAAGCAAGGTGGACCTAATAAAGGGGTTCCAACCCGGTACTAGCAAGTTGGACCTAATAAAGGGGTTCCAACCCGGTACTAGCAGGTGTACCTATAAAGGGGGTCCAACCCGCTACTAGCAAGGGGGACCTAATAAAGGGGTCCAACCCGCTACTAGCAAGGGGAACCTAATAAAGGGGTCCAACCCGCTACTAGCAACGGGGACCTAATAAAGGGGGTCCAACCCGCTACTAGCAAGGTGTGCCCAATAACCGGGGTCCAACCCGCTACTAGCAAGTTGGACCTAATAAAGGGGTTCCAACCCGGGAATAGCAAGGTGCACCTAATAAAGTGGCCGGTGAGTGTATATTGTGATCCATAAATCCAGGAAGGACGCCCCCCGCTGGATCTGGAAGGAGCAGATGATGTGCGGCGTATCTCATTGGTCGGTCTCATGATGGCTTCCGTTCCTCGCGGCTCCTTATCATCCTGCGCAGAGACGCCGTCCATGGATCACGTCATTAATTCTGTTTATAAATGAGCCGAGATTGCCGCAATCCCTTTCCTTGTCATCCCCTCCCGTCCCTTAATTAATAAACTCAACGCTTCATCTACCAGACAGACGTTAGAGGAGCGTTTCATATTCTGAGCAAAGACTATTTTTAATATCACTCTTATAACCTGTGCAAGCTTCACCGAGCGCAAGAAATGTCTGAAATAAAAAATAAAAATAAATCACTTTCGACGGAAGCTGAACGACAGACAGACAGAATACATCTCTATGAACAGTTTTACCTGCCAATAATGTATAACTCTGATCAGCTATTCATGTGACTCCCCTGACTTGGGACCTCACTTGCCACCCACCTGCCCCTGAGCTCCATAATATATTATAAAATAATACGTTCCAGCAGGGATGGTGAGAACCCTCATAATGGGCACAGCGGGTGTACAGACCCGGGAACTCAGCACAGGGATGGTGGGAATCCCTCATAATGGGCACAGCAGGTGTACAGACCCGGGAACTCAGCACAGGGATGGTGGGAACCCCTCATAATGGGCACAGCGGATGTACAGACCCGGGAACTCAGCATAGGGATGGTGGGAACCCCTCATGATGGGCACAGCTGGTGTACAGACCCGGGAACTCAGCACAGGGATGGTGGGAACCCCTCATAATGGGCACAGCAGGTGTACAGACCCGGGAACTCAGCACAGGGATGGTGGGAACCCCACATAATGGGAGCAGCAGGTGTACAGACCCAGGAACTCAGCACAGGGATGGTGGGAACCCCTCATATTGGGCACAGCAGGTATACAGACCCGGGAACTCAACACAGGGATGGTGGGAAACTGCCATTCAACTCCTTGACAGTGAGGTGTGAGGTTGCTAGTTCCTTGCTCCTGTGCTTCCAGAGACCAGGGGCTAGAGTTGCTTCTCTGCCCCAGGAGGGATGCTGGATCCTGGGGAGGACACTGGCGGGGGCCCCCTGGATAGGCCTGTGGAAGATTCTGGACCTAGCCAAAGGAGAGATGAGTCCCTGTCTGCCTTTAGACAGAGGACTGTCAGTAAGATGAAGAAGATTGAGAAGGAAGATGAGAAATTGATGGCTGAATTCAGAAAGAAAAAACAGATCTGTGCTAAAGTGTACAGCAAGAAAAGACTGGCTCTGAGGCCTGAGTTGAAGGACTTAGAACACGCTGTAAAGAAGCAGAAGGAATTTTTGTGTTCTCTGAAGGAGAATAGTGGAATTTATAAAGAGAAATATAAAAATGAGGAGCGATTTAATCGCATGAGGAGAGGAGCCGCTAACTGCATGGAGGGTGAGGAGACCAGTGAGGAGATGAAGGAACAGACAGACTCAGCAGTGAGTGAGAAAGTGGGCCCAGAGGATGAGCCCAGCTCTTCAACACCTCAGACATCAGCTGAGTCCTCAGTGGCGGAGGCCTCTGTCCCCTTCCCACTCCAGGAGCAATATGAAACATCTGAGCAGGAGGGTGAAGGTTCTGGCATGCTGGAGTTCATCAATAAGTTGGAATCCCCTCCGGATGCGGCTTCCCCGGATGGTGATGGGAAGATGGATTCTGTTCCTAGTCTTGTGGAAGAAAGACCTGTGGAGAGAGCAAGATCCACCATTAAGTCTGCAAAAACTGGGAAGAAATCCAACCCCACCATCAGCCATAAAATCGCAGAGGAGACAACACAGCAAGCAGGTACAGTGTGTGTGCAAGATGGTGTGAACTTTAATGACAATGGGCTTGCTGAGGGTTGTAGTGCTGCAGGCAGTCAGTCCAGACCCATAGACAATGTACAGCATACATCTGATACTAAAGCCTCATACACACGGCCGAGAAACTCGTCAGGAAAAAGCACGTTGTTTTTCCTGACGAGATTCTTGACAAGAATCTTGTCCCGGCCGAGTGTACACACGCTCGATTCAAAAGAACCGCCGTTCGACTACAACGAGCGTGCACTCGTCACATTCGATGCCGCCGCCGCCATCTTGCTACACCCTACCTATGCCTAGGAAGCAACCGCGCATGCGTCAAAGTCATTTTGAGCATGCGCGGGTTTCCACAGCGACAGGTAAGTATACACACGCTCGGGTTTCTCGTTGGGAAACAGGCCGACGAGAATCTCGACGAGAAAATAGAGAGCAGGTTCTCTATTTTTCTAGTCGAGATTCTGGCCAGTTTTCTTGATGAGAAACCTGAAAACCTCGTACACACGGCTGGTTTTCTCGGCAAGAAAGCTCTCCCGGCAGTTTTCTTGTCGTTTTTTGACGAGAAAACCGGCTGTGTGTACGAGGCTTAACTGTCAGCTTCAGTCTGCAGAGAGGTCCATGGACAATACAGAGACTTTGCCTGGACCAGACACAGTGGCTGTTCCTGTGAATGGTGGAGGAGATGCTGGGTGCAGTAGTGCCACAACTCTCCAGGAGTCTGCAGTGGACAGGATTGGAGCTGTGTGTTCAGAGCAGGGGGAGTGGGCGGGTCCTGCCTCTGCTAATCAGAAGACTGCTATCCCAGCTGATTCAGACTCTCTGCCAGCAGGTTTGAATGTGAAGGACAGGACTACAAATGCTGGTGGTGTAAGGAAATCTTATGCTGGTGTTGCTGCTACAGGATCTGGGAAGGGGGAGCAAGCAGGGAAGGAGCATGAAAATGTTTTATCTTCCTCCCTGTTTAAAAGGAGGAATGTCGTCCAGTTGAAATGGGAAGGCGGTGGAATTCCCCCACATAGGAGGGCAGTGGTGGATAAAATCCTGCAGATGGGGTTTACGCCCGCAGATATCTTCACCCTGATCAGTCCGGCAGGTTCCTATGAATACAATTTGTTCTTTATCTGTCCGGAGTCTTTGGACATATTTTGTAAGAAATATGAGCATGTGTGTAGGGGCCTGCCGGACTGGAAAGGGCTTATCCCCAAGCTTATATCACGCCAGCCTCTCATTAAAATGGTGACAATTCTGGTCCGCAATGAATCCATACCACAGTGGGATTTCTCTGTATGGCTGAGGAGGTATGGAGACGTCCTGAGCCCCCTAAAAAAGATTTTGGATGATCGAGGAATATGGACAGGAGGGTGGTCTGTGCAGCTAAAATTAAAAGTAATTGACGATGTCGTCCAGCATCTGCCATCCTCAGCTCTCCTGGGGAGGGACAGACTGACCATCTTTTATCCGGGCCAACCAAAGCTCTGCAACAAATGTGGGGATAAAGGTCATCTTGCATCCTCCTGTCCAGTGATGAAGTGCTCTCTGTGTCAGGGTATAGGACATTTGGCTAAGGATTGTAACATCATCAGGTGCAATCTGTGCAATGCGGTGGGACATCCTTATAGTCAGTGTCCTGAGGCAATGCACAACAAGCCTGAGCTTATGAGAAAGTTCTTCCGCCTGGACATGGAGGATGCTCAGAGCTCAGCAGCCAGAGTGCCTGTGAGTCCATCTGAGTCTGTGCCAATACCCAATGTGTCTGTGTCAATACCCAGTACGTCTGTGTCAATTCCCAATGTGTCTGTGTCTTCCCAGTCTGTGGTGCCCCAGTCTATGCCAATACTCAGTATGTCTGTGTCTTCCCAGTCTGTGCATTTACCTAGTGTGTCAGTGTCTTCCCAGTCTGTAGGTAAGGTGTCAGTTGCCGAGAATGTGTCCAATACTTCTGTGTCTGTGTCTTCTAAAATTGCAGAGGCAGCGAGAGGTGCTAAGGCAGGTGCATCAAGTGCGGTGCCAGTCCCCCTCCCTCGACGCTGTAGGGTTCCTGTTAAGGATTGTGAGGTACAGAGGAGTGGGGAGGATGGTGAAGAGGCTGGCCTGGTGGTAGATAAGGGAAGGGAGTGTGGGGGAGGGGGGTGGAGGATAGGAGTGGGGAGGCTGTTGACTCCGGTTTGTCCAAGGATGATATGGAGTGGTTGGAGGATAAAAGGAGGAGAGGCAAAAGGAAGGGAAAAAAAGGAGGTACAGTTACCTTAAGTCCTAAGGTTTTGCCTTTGGCAAATAAATTTAAGATACTGTCAGATGATGATGATGATGAATGGGGTTCGTTCAGTTCAGCATCCTCTATGGATGATGAGTGCCAGGGTGCAACGAAGCACGCTGGTTCTCCAGGGAGAGGGAGTAGCCAGGCTGGGAAGCGGCTGCCCCAACTACCCTAATGGCGGTTCCCACTCATTTTATATAAAAGGCTACATGCATGGTGATGGTGATGTTCTGTAGTCTGGCTCTCCCATAGGGATTATGTTGTGTGCAATTTGGTTTGCACCGTTTATTATGTTCTTGTGTTTTTTTGTTTTGTTTTGTATAGTCATATTCAATTATTTTGTAAATATGTTTTATTTATTATGGTTTTATTGTATATAAGTTGTTGTTTGTAAGGATTTTCAATAAACAAAATTAACCCCTCATAATGGGCACAGCAGGTGTATAGACCCGGGAACTCGGCACAGGGATGGTGGGAACCCCTCATAATGGGCACAGCGGGTGTACAGACCCGGGAACTCAGCACAGGGATGGTGGGAACCCCTCATAATGGGCACAGCAGGTGTACAGACCCGGGAACCTAGCACAGGGATGGTGGGAACCCCTCATAATGGGCACAGAGGGTGTACAGACCCGGGAACTCAGCACAGGAATGGTGGGAACCCCTCATAATGGGCACAGCAGGTGTACAGATCTGGTAACTCAGCACGGGGATGGTGGGAACCCCTCATAATGGGCACAGCAGGTGTACAGATCAGGTAACTCAGCACAGGGATGGTGGGAACCCCTCATAATGGGCACAGCAGGTGTACAGACCTGGGAACTCAGCACAGGGATGGTGGGAACCTCTCATAATGGGCACAGCGGGTGTACAGACCCAGGAACTCAGCACAGGGATGGTGGGAACCTCTCATAATGGGCACAGCGGGTGTACAGACCCGGGAACTCAGCACAGGGATGGTGGGAACCTCTCATAATGGGCACAGCAGGTGTACAGACCCGGGAACTCAGCACAGGGATGGTGGGAACCCCTCATAATGGGCACAGCGGGTATACAGACAGGGATCTCCCTGAAGAATAGAAAAACCTGTGAGGGGTCAACTCTTCAATGTCCAGTTTTGGGTAGACCCTTTACCATGCCTTAGCTGGCTGGCTTTGGAAAACTGTGATGTCATAGCTGATTAAATCCCATTGATTTCAGAGTTCTGCACATGTACTGACTTCCAGCTGTAGGTTGAATCTATGAGTAGCGGACAGTGTGATCCTGGGCCCAGTGTTGATATTCCCGTGGATTGGAGTAGCTTGCATCTTGATGTAGTCTGTGTCTTCTGAATATATTTGCAATCAAGACTCCTGTTATTTAAAGGTTATTAGGAGGTTTCTGGCAGGGCTGACACTTCGCGTAGTGACAATCTGAGCAGTTTTATGCAGATTTATCTCAAACTATGAATACAAAATCTTCATACAATGACTGCGTTGCTGGAACCACTTGGGTATGAACATGGAGTCCTCCATCCACTGTCACAGATACATCGGATGATATGTAAAGTGCCACTTATATTGTCAGCACTGTATAAATACATATAATGGTGATAATAGGGAGCCCGTGAGCAGGGCCGTGAGCAGGGCCGCCATCAGGAATTTTGGGGCCCCTTACACAGCTTTAGGCAGGCATGGGCCCCCTGGAGCAGAGAACCTGGGGGGGGGTGCTGCCGCTGCAAATTGAGAAGCGGGGGGTGCTGCCGCCGCAAATTGTTGAGGTCAGGGGGGCTTTGGGTGCTGTCGAACAAAAAAAAATTAAAATTAAATTAAAAAAAGGGGGGTTGCCATCTGGGCCCCTGGGGACCTCTGGCTGGCCCCGGGTGGTCTGGGACACACAAAAAAATTTACAAAAAATAAAAAATAGTAAAATAATTTATTTATTTTTTTAATAATTTTTTTTTAAAAAAGGGGGGGTTGCCATCCGGGCCCCTGGGGACCTCCGGACCCCTTACAGGTGTACTGCCTGTACCCCCCTGATGGCTGCCCTGCCCGTGAGCATGAACACTCCCCGTATAGAAAGAAGAAATGGCCACCATAGAAATTGAGATTATATCGACAATGCAAGACCAAACTATATATTATATAAAAACTTTTGTTCTTTATTTATACCGAATCCAATAAAAACGTATTCCTAAAAGAGACCGTCTGTCCATTGTACAACACAGATATGTCACAGTGTGAAAAACCGGAGTTAGACTTGCCGGTAACTCTTTTTCTAGGAGTCTTCCAGGACGGCCTCTGAGATATAGGGCTCTAGGGATGGGCTATCTGTTCGAGTCGAACATTGGCTGTTCGCCGGTTCGCCGAACAGCGAACAATTTGGGGTGTTCGTGGCAAATTCGAAAAGCCGCGGAACACCCTTTAAAAGTCTATGGGAGAAATCTAAAGTGCTAATTTTAAAGGTTAATAAGTTATTGTCCTAAAAAAAGTGTTTGGGGACCCGGGTCCTGCCCCAGGGGACATGTATCAATGCCAAAAGAAGTTTTAAAAACGTCCGTTTTTTTCGAGAGCAGTGATTTTAATAATGCTTAAAGTGAAAACAATAAAAGTGAAATATTCCTTTAACCACTTCAGCCCCGGACCATTTCGCTGGCCAAAGACCAGGCCACTTTTTGCGATTCGGCACTGCGTCGCTTTAACTGACAATTGCTTGGTTGCGCGACGTGGCTCCCAAACAAAAATTTACGTCCTTTTTTCCCCCACAAATAGAGCTTTCTTTTGGTGGTATTTGATCACCTCCGCGGTTTTTTTTTGTGCTATAAACAAAAATAGAGCAACTATTTTGAAAAAAATTCAATATTTTTTACTTTTTTGCTATAATAAATATCCCCAAAAAATATATAAAAAAAAATATTTTTTTTCCTCAGTTTAGGCCGATACGTATTCTTCTACATATTTTTGGTAAAAAATAAATAAATCGCAATCGCCGTTTATTGATTGGTTTGCGCAAAAGTTATAGCATCTACAAAATAGGGGGTAGTTTTATGGCATTTTTATTAATAATTTTATTTTTACTAGTTATGGCGGCAATCAGCGATTTTTATCATGACTGCGACATTATGGCGGACACATCGGACACTTTTGACACATTTTTGGGACCATTGTCATTTTTACAGCGATCAGTGCTTCTAAAAATGCCCTGATTATTGTGAAAATGACACTGGCACTGAAGGGGTTAACCAGTAGGTGGCGCTGTAGGGGGTTAAGTGTTTCCTAGGGAGTGCTTCTTACTGTGGGGGGGGGGGGTGGGCTGTGTGTGACATGACACTGATCATCGCTCCCATCACACGGAGCGGAGATCAGTGTCATTGTCACTAGGCAGAGTGGGGAGATGCTTGTTTACACAAGCATCTCCCCGCTCTATACCTCCGTGAGACGATCGCGGGGATCCCCGCTGCGATCGAGTCCGCGGGACCCATGATCGGGCTCACGGAGAAAGCGGCAGGGTCGCAAGCGTTCTGCCGCCGGCACGCACGCGCGACCACACGGCGGCATCTTAAAGGGGACGTACAGGTACGTCCTTATGCCTGTCCGTGCCGCTCTGCCGACGTAAATGTACAGGCGGCGGTCCTTAAGTGGTTACATTTCGTACCTGGGGGGTGTGTATAGTATTGCCTGTGAAGTGGCATGTGTTTCCTGTGTTTAGAACTGTCCCTGCACAAAATTACATTTCTAAAAGGAAAAAAAGTCATTTAAAACTACTCGCGGCTGTAATGAATTGTCGGGTCCCGGCAATACAGATAAAAGTCATTAAAAGTTATTGAAAGTTATTGAAAGATAAAAATAAAAAATGCGTAGGGGTCCCCCAAAATTCCATTACCAGGCCTTTCAGGTCTGGTATGGATATTAAGGGGAACCCTGTGGCAATTTTTTTTTTTAAATGGAGTGTTACCGGCAGTGCCGGGACAAGGTCATCAAGCGCCCAGGGCAAAGATGCCAAACTGCACCCCCCTTTCCTTTAGGTTTAGGGTCTGGGTGCCCCCCCATCCCTGCAATAAACCATTGCGCCAGGGGCAGCCACCCCTCCTGCCCACCCCTTGTCCCGGCCCTGGTTACCGGTAAGTCTAACTCAGGTTTTCTCCTTTGGTCTTCCAGGACAGCCTCTGAGATGATGAGTGAAGCATACAGCTGGAGAGCAACAAGACACTATTGATTATAAACATTTTTATTTCATGAGTATATCGTTCAATACAGTACATCAATTAGCACAAATTGCATCATAAGTTTAAGCCATGTTGGTTGGATTTCATGTAATAAAATACAGTTTAAATACATTGACAATCTATCCACATATGTAAACGTCTCCCACACATATATATATATAAAGAAATAGTTTCTAAAATATGAACACATAGTAAAAGCAAAAAGCTGAGGCATCTTACTGTAAAACCATGATTCTGGCATCTATAGCTCAACGCGTTTCGTGACTGGTTGTCACTCATCAGGAGCGGACGCCGCGGGGATGTCTAATGCCTCGTACACACGACCGGTTTTCCCGGCAGGAAAACTGCCATGAGAGCGTTTTGCCGGGAAAACCGGCCGCGTGTATGCTCCATCGCAGTTTTCCCGACAGGAAAAACTGCCGCGAATCGCAGCGGGAAAAAAAGAGAGCTGGTTCTCTATTTTCCCGCCGGGATTCCCAGCGGACTTTTTCCCCGTCGTGTAAACCGGTCGTGTGTATGCTTTTCCGAGGGCAAAAAAAACGTGCACGCTCAGAATCAAGTATGAGACGGGAGCACTCGTTCTGGTAAAACTAGCGTTCGTAATGGAGATAGCACATTCGTCAGCATTCTGAACAGCAGAAAACGGTCTGAAAGCACGAAGACTGAAAAGCGCGAATCGTCTCTCACCAAACTTTTACTAACACGCGAGATCAGCAAAAGCAGCCCATAGGGTGGCACCATTAGAATGGAACTTCCCCTTTATAGTGCCGTCGTACGTGTTGTACGTCACCGCGCTTTGGACCGGCGGGATTTTGTATGACAGTCTGTACGCAAGACAAGCTTGACAGGAAACCCGTCGGGAAAACCGACGTTTTTTTTTCCTGACAGGAAAACCGGTCATGTGTACAGGGCTTCAGAGGTATGAGAAGTGAACAGTGAGTAGACTGAACACAAAAGGGGGAGGAAAAAGGGGAATGATAAATCATTCACCAATACTCACAGGCTAAAAGTGGATATGGTGCACACAGACCCAGAGAACATCAGCCCGATCGGAGAGTGCCCGTTCATGCAGCAAGGAGTATAAATACTCTGCTGTGGCCAATGTTAGCCGCCAACGTCACGCCAGCGGACATGGGAGAGATAGAAGGCGTGAAACCCGGGCGACAACCGTCCGGCGAATGATGCCAAATACACTCCCTCATCCATGGCGCCGGATGTAAATCCTCTCCTTCTCTTTGCTGTGCAAAACCCGGGATGTAGATACTCCTGATTAACATTTCAGAGGCCTCATACAAAGTCCCAAAATTCTCTCTTTTTTTTAAGACAATTTTTATCAGACAATAAGTCCATGTCTAGCAAACGTAGAGTAGCTGGACCACGTTGGTGCCTTGCAGATGTCCTCCGGAGAGGAACCGGCCCTCTCTGCCCATGAAACTGAGACTGCCCTGGTAGAATGTGCCTTAACTAATGGTGCTTGCATCCCTTCCAGTGGCGGCTGGTGCTCAAATTTTTTGGGGGGGCGCAAACAAACTGAAAAAAAAAATCATCAATTGCCGCCACTGTGCCCATTAAACGCAGCCACTGTGCCCAAACGCCACTAGTTTGTCCCCAAATGCAGCCAGTTTCCCCCCCATATGCAGCCAGTTTCTCCCCCATAATGCAGCCAGTTTCTCCCCCATATGCAGCCAGTTTCTCCCCCATATGCAGCCAGTTTCTCCCCCATATGCAGCCAGTTTCTCCCCCATATGCAGCCAGTTTCTCCCCCATATGCAGCCAGTTTCTCCCCCATATGCAGCCAGTTTCTCCCCCATATGCAGCCAGTTTCTCCCCTATATGCAGCCAGTTTCTCCCCCATATGCAGCCAGTTTCTCCCCCATATGCAGCCAGTTTCTCCCCCATATACAGCCAGTTTCTCCCCCATATACAGCCAGTTTCTCCCCCATAATACAGCCAGTTTGTCCCCCATATGCAGCCAGTGTGTCCCCCATATGCAGTCAGTTTCTCCCCCATATGCAGCCAGTTTCTCCCCTATATGCAGCCAGTTTCTCCCCCATAATGCAGCCAGTTTCTCCCCCATATGCAGCCAGTTTCTCCCCCATAATGCAGCCAGTTTCTCCCCCATATGCAGCCAGTTTCTCCCCCATATGCAGCCAGTTTCTCCCCCATATGCAGCCAGTTTCTCCCCTATATGCAGCCAGTTTCTCCCCCATATGCAGCCAGTTTCTCCCCCATATACAGCCAGTTTCTCCCCCATAATGCAGCCAGTTTGTCCCCCATATGCAGCCAGTTTGTCCCCCATATGCAGTCAGTTTCTCCCCCATATGCAGCCAGTTTCTCCCCCATATGCAGCCAGTTTCTCCCCTATATGCAGCCAGTTTCTCCCCCATAATACAGCCAGTTTGTCCCCCATATGCAGCCAGTTTCTCCCCCATATGCAGCCAGTTTCTCCCCTATATGCAGCCAGTTTCTCCCCTATATGCAGCCAGTTTCTCCCCCATATGCAGCCAGTTTCTCCCCCATATGCAGCCAGTTTCTCCCCTATATGCAGCCAGTTTCTCCCCCATATGCAGCCAGTTTCTCCCCCATATGCAGCCAGTTTCTCCCCTATATGCAGCCAGTTTCTCCCCCATATGCAGCCAGTTTCTCCCCTATATGCAGCCAGTTTCTCCCCCATAATACAGCCAGTTTCTCCCCCATAATACAGCCAGTTTCTCCCCTATATGCAGCCAGTTTCTCCCCTATATGCAGCCAGTTTCTCCCCCATATGCAGCCAGTTTCTCCCCCATAATGCAGCCAGTTTCTCCCCCATAATGCAGCCAGTTTCTCCCCCATATGCAGCCAGTTTCTCCCCCATATGCAGCCAGTTTCTCCCCCATAATGCAGCCAGTTTCTCCCCCATAATGCAGCCAGTTTCTCCCCCATAATACAGCCAGTTTCTCCCCCATATGCAGCCAGTTTCTCCCCCATATGCAGCCAGTTTCTCCCTCATAATACAGCCAGTTTCTCCCCTATATGCAGCCAGTTTCTCCCCCATATGCAGCCAGTTTCTCCCCTATATGCAGCCAGTTTCTCCCCCATAATACAGCCAGTTTCTCCCCCATATGCAGCCAGTTTCTCCCCCATATGCAGCCAGTTTCTCCCCTATATGCAGCCAGTTTCTCCCCCATAATACAGCCAGTTTCTCCCCCATAATACAGCCAGTTTCTCCCCCAATATACAGCCAGTTTCTCCCCCATATGCAGCCAGTTTCTCCCCTATATGCAGCCAGTTTCTCCCCTATATGCAGCCAGTTTCTCCCCCATATGCAGCCAGTTTCTCCCCCATAATGCAGCCAGTTTCTCCCCCATAATGCAGCCAGTTTCTCCCCCATATGCAGCCAGTTTCTCCCCCATATGCAGCCAGTTTCTCCCCCATAATGCAGCCAGTTTCTCCCCCATAATGCAGCCAGTTTCTCCCCCATAATACAGCCAGTTTCTCCCCTATATGCAGCCAGTTTCTCCCCCATATGCAGCCAGTTTCTCCCCTATATGCAGCCAGTTTCTCCCCCATAATACAGCCAGTTTCTCCCCCATAATACAGCCAGTTTCTCCCCCATAATACAGCCAGTTTCTCCCCCATATGCAGCCAGTTTCTCCCCTATATGCAGCCAGTTTCTCCCCTATATGCAGCCAGTTTCTCCCCCATAATACAGCCAGTTTCTCCCCTATATGCAGCCAGTTTCTCCCCTATATGCAGCCAGTTTCTCCCCCATAATACAGCCAGTTTCTCCCCCATATGCAGCCAGTTTCTCCCCTATATGCAGCCAGTTTCTCCCCTATATGCAGCCAGTTTCTCCCCCATATGCAGCCAGTTTCTCCCCCATAATACAGCCAGTTTCTCCCCCATATGCAGCCAGTTTCTCCCCCATATGCAGCCAGTTTGTCCCCCATATGCAGCCAGTTTCTCCCCCATAATACAGCCAGTTTCTCCCCCATATGCAGCCAGTTTCTCCCTCATAATACAGCCTGTTTCTCCCCCATAATGCAGCCAGTTTCTCCCCCATAATGCAGCCAGTTTCTCCCCCATAATACAGCCAGTTTCTCCCCCATAATACAGCCAGTTTCTCCCCTATATGCAGCCAGTTTCTCCCCTATATGCAGCCAGTTTCTCCCCCATAATACAGCCAGTTTCTCCCCCATAATACAGCCAGTTTCTCCCCCATAATACAGCCAGTTTCTCCCCCATATGCAGCCAGTTTCTCCCTCATAATACAGCCAGTTTCTCCCCCATATGCAGCCAGTTTCTCCCCTATATGCAGCCAGTTTCTCCCCCATATGCAGCCAGTTTCTCCCCTATATGCAGCCAGTTTCTCCCCCATAATACAGCCAGTTTCTCCCCCATATGCAGCCAGTTTCTCCCCCATATGCAGCCAGTTTCTCCCCTATATGCAGCCAGTTTCTCCCCCATATGCAGCCAGTTTCTCCCCTATATGCAGCCAGTTTCTCCCCCATAATACAGCCAGTTTCTCCCCCATAATACAGCCAGTTTCTCCCCTATATGCAGCCAGTTTCTCCCCTATATGCAGCCAGTTTCTCCCCCATATGCAGCCAGTTTCTCCCCCATAATGCAGCCAGTTTCTCCCCCATAATGCAGCCAGTTTCTCCCCCATATGCAGCCAGTTTCTCCCCCATATGCAGCCAGTTTCTCCCCCATAATGCAGCCAGTTTCTCCCCCATAATGCAGCCAGTTTCTCCCCCATAATACAGCCAGTTTCTCCCCCATATGCAGCCAGTTTCTCCCCCATATGCAGCCAGTTTCTCCCTCATAATACAGCCAGTTTCTCCCCCATATGCAGCCAGTTTCTCCCTCATAATACAGCCAGTTTCTCCCCCATATGCAGCCAGTTTCTCCCCCATATGCAGCCAGTTTCTCCCCTATATGCAGCCAGTTTCTCCCCCATAATACAGCCAGTTTCTCCCCCATATGCAGCCAGTTTCTCCCCTATATGCAGCCAGTTTCTCCCCCATATGCAGCCAGTTTCTCCCCTATATGCAGCCAGTTTCTCCCCCATAATACAGCCAGTTTCTCCCCCAATATACAGCCAGTTTCTCCCCCATATGCAGCCAGTTTCTCCCCTATATGCAGCCAGTTTCTCCCCTATATGCAGCCAGTTTCTCCCCCATATGCAGCCAGTTTCTCCCCCATAATGCAGCCAGTTTCTCCCCCATAATGCAGCCAGTTTCTCCCCCATATGCAGCCAGTTTCTCCCCCATAATGCAGCCAGTTTCTCCCCCATAATGCAGCCAGTTTCTCCCCCATAATGCAGCCAGTTTCTCCCCCATAATACAGCCAGTTTCTCCCCCATAATACAGCCAGTTTCTCCCCTATATGCAGCCAGTTTCTCCCCCATATGCAGCCAGTTTCTCCCCTATATGCAGCCAGTTTCTCCCCCATAATACAGCCAGTTTCTCCCCCATAATACAGCCAGTTTCTCCCCCATAATACAGCCAGTTTCTCCCCCATATGCAGCCAGTTTCTCCCCTATATGCAGCCAGTTTCTCCCCTATATGCAGCCAGTTTCTCCCCCATAATACAGCCAGTTTCTCCCCTATATGCAGCCAGTTTCTCCCCTATATGCAGCCAGTTTCTCCCCCATAATACAGCCAGTTTCTCCCCCATATGCAGCCAGTTTCTCCCCTATATGCAGCCAGTTTCTCCCCTATATGCAGCCAGTTTCTCCCCCATATGCAGCCAGTTTCTCCCCCATAATACAGCCAGTTTCTCCCCCATATGCAGCCAGTTTCTCCCCCATATGCAGCCAGTTTGTCCCCCATATGCAGCCAGTTTCTCCCTCATAATACAGCCTGTTTCTCCCCCATAATGCAGCCAGTTTCTCCCCCATAATACAGCCAGTTTCTCCCCCATAATACAGCCAGTTTCTCCCCTATATGCAGCCAGTTTCTCCCCTATATGCAGCCAGTTTCTCCCCCATAATACAGCCAGTTTCTCCCCCATATGCAGCCAGTTTCTCCCCCATAATACAGCCAGTTTCTCCCCCATATGCAGCCAGTTTCTCCCCCATATGCAGCCAGTTTCTCCCCCATAATACAGCCAGTTTCTCCCCCATAATACAGCCAGTTTCTCCCCCATATGCAGCCAGTTTCTCCCCCATATGCAGCCAGTTTCTCCCCTATATGCAGCCAGTTTCTCCCCTATATGCAGCCAGTTTCTCCCCTATATGCAGCCAGTTTCTCCCCCATAATACAGCCAGTTTCTCCCCTATATGCAGCCAGTTTCTCCCCCATAATACAGCCAGTTTCTCCCCCATATGCAGCCAGTTTCTCCCCCATAATGCAGCCAGTTTCTCCCCCATAATACAGCCAGTTTCTCCCCCATAATACAGCCAGTTTCTCCCCCATAATACAGCCAGTTTCTCCCCCATATGCAGCCAGTTTCTCCCCCATATGCAGCCAGTTTCTCCCCCATATGCAGCCAGTTTCTCCCCTATATGCAGCCAGTTTCTCCCCCATAATGCAGCCAGTTTCTCCCCTATATGCAGCCAGTTTCTCCCCCATAATACAGCCAGTTTCTCCCCCATAATACAGCCAGTTTCTCCCCCATAATACAGCCAGTTTCCACCCCATATGCAGCCAGTTTCTCCCCCATATGCAGCCAGTTTGTCCCCCATATGCAGCCAGTTTGTCCCCCATATGCAGCCAGTTTCTCCCCTATATGCAGCCAGTTTCTCCCCCATAATACAGCCAGTTTCTCCCCCATATGCAGCCAGTTTGTCCCCCATATGCAGCCAGTTTCTCCCCCATATGCAGCCAGTTTCTCCCCCATATGCAGCCAGTTTCTCCCCCATAATGCAGCCAGTTTCTCCCTCATAATACAGCCTGTTTCTCCCCCATATGCAGCCAGTTTGTCCTCATAATACAGCCAGTTTGTCCCCCATAATGCAGCCAGTTTGTCCCCCATAATGCAGCCAGCCAGTTTGTCCCCCATATGCAGCCAGCCAGTTTGTCCCCCCCAGCCCTGCACTTACCTTCCTCGAGTCAGCGCCGTCCTTCTTCCGTCCTCGATGTCTTCTCCCGCCCTCGATGTCGCTTCAGCCAATCAGGTTACCGGTAACCAGACCCGGTGAACCTGATTGGCCAGGGAACGCACTCCTGTGCGTCCTCTCATTAGATATTTAGAAGCCGATTACAGCCCTCAGGCTGTAGTCGGGAAGCCTATCAGAGCCTGCTGGCTCTGATAGGTACTTCTAAAGGCCAATCAGACGCTGTGATTCAGATGGCCGGCACTCAAGGGGCCGGCCATCTGAATAGTGGGCGGCAGCAATACATAGGTTCATGCAATGCATGAACCTATGTATTGTTGTGAGTGACGGCCGGGCGCAGAAGCGAGCGGTAGCGGCGCTTCTGCGCCCACTATGGTCGCGCCGCCATGTGTGAAAAAAAGCCATTAAAAAAAAAAAACTCTTAAAGGGCCCGTTTTTTTATTTATTTTTTGGTGACCACAGGAGGGGGGGGGGGGCGGCGCCCGGGCGCCCCCTATGGACGGGCCGCCACTGATCCCTTCTAACTCATAAGCTTCTATAATCGCCATTCTTATTTATCTAGCAATGGAAGACTTAGACGCCTTATAGCCTTTGCGAGCCCACGCAAAATTAAAGGATCACTAAAGATAAAAAAATTTTTTTTTTAAATAACAAACATGTTATACTTAAGCCTCATACACACGGTCGGACTTCAAACAAACTTTTCCGTGGATTTTTGTCCGAACCCATAGCATACACACGGCAGGACTTTTCTGCAAACTTTCCCAAAACTTTTCCAACATCACGTGGTTTTTCTGCTCTTTTCTGCTCTTTACCGCCACCCTTTGGTCAACTTCTGCTATTGTTGGTTGATTTAAACATTGGTTCTGGGCATGCTTATTTGTCCATCGGACAAAAGTCAGATGGATTTCTGTACACACGGTCGGACTTTGCTCCATCGGACTTTTGTTGGCGAAAAGTTTGTCTGTTTGCAGACCGAACATTTGTCCGATGAAAACCAAAAAAGTTTGTCCGATGGAGCGTACACGCGGTCGTTTTTTTTTGTCAAACTTGCTCATTTTGAAGTTTGTTGGCAAAATGTCCGACCGTGTGTACGAGGCTTTACCTCCACTGTGCAGCTCGTTTTGCACAGAGTGGCCCCGAACCTGGTCTTCTGGGGTCCCTCGGCGGCTGTCTCGGCTCCTCCCCGCAAGAACTAACCACCTTCATGCGAGGGAGCGAGCATGGTGCTTAGTTCTTGTGGGCGCGCTCCCGTGATACATCCGGCGGCTATAGCCTCTCACTGTATCACTCGGCCCCGCCCCCTGGCGCGCGGCGTCATTGGTTGTGATTGACAGCAGCGCAAGCCAATGGCTGAGCTGCTTTCAATCAACCAATGAATGAGCCGAGAAGCCGGCCGAGATGCCTGCGCCTTCATGTCACGGGACGTTCGAGGGGTCAGGTAAGTAAACGGGGGGCTCAGGGGGGGGGGGCGCTAATCCAGAGATGTTTTATCACCTTAATGCATTGAATTTTTGCCTTTACAACCCCTTTAACAAAAAGAGAATCTGATTTCCAGAAGCTCCTAGTGGCTTCCAGATAAACTAAAAGGCTTCTTTTAACATCTAATAAACTCAAAGAAATTTGGTAAGATAATGTCCTGCGTTCTGTGAAACGTAGATGCTACCTTAGGGCGGAAACTGGGATCTGTCTTGAGTACGATCCTATCCTCCAAAATCAACAAAAATGGCTCCCGAATAGAGAGAGCCTGCAAATCACTCACCCTTCCGGCTGACGTGATAGCTATCAAAAAAACAGTTTTAAGTACAACCCATTTCAGCATTGATTTCTCCAGGGGTTCGAAGGGACTACCAGTAAGAGCCCTGAGAACCAAGGACAGATCCCAGGTGGGGCTAGCTCCCACCCTCACCCACCCTCACCGCCCTGGATCTCGCCAGGGCCTTGAAAAAATTCTTAACGAATCAATCCTGCTGAAGTGAGGTCTGAAGGAAAACACTTAAAGCGGAGGTCCACCTAAAAAAAAGAAAAATTAAAAGCCAGCAGCTGCAAATACTGCAGCTGCTGACTTTTAACAAATGGACACTTACCTGTCCAGGGTGCCCGCGATGTCGGCGGCCGAAGCCGATCAATCGCTCGTCTCTCGGCTGCCCCCGCCGCCATCCTCGGTGAGGGAATCAGGAAGTGAAGCGCTGCGGCTTCACTTCCCGGTTCCCTACTGCGCATGCGCGAGTCGCGCTGCTCGTCCTAACTGGCCCAGCTGTCTTCTGAGACCTGTGTGTTTCCCAGAAGACAGCGGGGGGATGGGGACGAGAAGGGGCGTTGACCCCGGCGGGAGTCTGTGCCCGGAAGTAGGTGCAAATACCTGTATTATACAGGTATCTGCACCCCCCTCTCCCCTGAAAGGAGCCAAATGTGACACCGGAGGGGGGAGGGTTCCGAAAAGTGGAGGTTCCATTTTTGAGAGCCTTTTAGATGAATTTTCCAAATAATTAGGACAGGTTTACCTCGGTCCAACACAGAATACTGTTTGCTATAGTTCACATATGCGACAGCCGCCGCATTGTCTGTCCGTATCTGTAGGTGCTGTCCATTAATATGCGTCCCTGACCCACACCACCACCGTGTTAAGGTCAACTTAGGAAGTGCCCAGCCCGTCACCTGTGGTTCCCCACTCAGGGAGGGGATTCCTGGGTCCCAAGGACCCTAACCTCCCCCCCAGTGTAAGGCATGGCCTACCCTCACCACACTTACCTGGGAGGTTCTGGAGCCTGATGAACCAGAGTCTATTGCTTGTGCAGCTGTACTCTCTATGGTCCCTTGGTGTTTGCGCGGCCTTGATGAGCCTTTCACACCACTCCGAGTGCCTGTCCGTCCACCGCTGTGCCCAGGAGACTGGAACCATGTCTTGTGGCGCCCCCTGATGACGCGGTTCCGGCGGAAGTACGCTCTCGTCACTTCCTCCTGCTGGAGCACAGAAGCCCTGCCCCCCAACGCCGCACGCCGTATCCGGAAGAGCCGGCAAATGGCCGGCCGAGCGTCTCCCGCCCGGTGGCCGAAAGGACACTGGATGCTCAGGTACCAACGGCAGGACATTGGCGGTGGGGTCTGCCGCCACACCGGGGTCCTGCTTTCCCAGAGCTAACAGCAGCGGTGGTATCAGCAACCCTACTCTTCCCCAGTAGGACAGAGGGGTGCTTGCAGGCAGAGGAGAGCCAACACCAGGTGCTCTCACAGGACAGTCCTAAGACATAAAGCTCCCTTAGGTTCCTAAGTGTGTTCCTCCCTGTCCAGCAGGAAACACAAAAACTGAAGAGGGAGGCCCGGAGGACCAGCTTTTAAGATAATTTGGGCATACATGTTTCCTGTCCCGGAGGGAAGAGCCCTATATCTCAGAGGCTGTCCTGGAAGACGAAAGGAGAAATAACAGGTTAATATTAAACCAGAGTTCTCTCTTTGTCCTCCACCAAACAAGTAGGAAACCAATGATTTTCCACTGTCGAGGAATATCCAACGCGTTTCAGAAAATGACTTCCTTCTTCAGGGGAAACATAACAAGAGAGGTATGATCTAAAGTAGAATAACTCAATTGTTAATGCTAAACACAGCCGTGATATGGTTAAAAAGAAGCGCTAATTTCATCCACTGGAGCCGTCAGATCCACCCGTGAGGAAAGGCCAGAAAGGACCCACTGAGGCCAACCACTCATCTAAGAAGGAGAAAAGATGGCCCAAATATCCCAGGGGGACTTATTCAAACTTTCAGTGTTCTCAAGACAGGGCAGTCTCCCTCATGTAAACCCAGGTTCAGATGGAGATGAGTTCAGAGGAGACCTGAGCTCATCATGTATGTCACCATCCGTAGTCATCAGTGAGCTCCCACAGTCCAGCTTCACAGCCGGGTGCGCACTGCGCATGCGCGAGTCATGCTGCACGTCCCGAATGGCTGAGCAAACTTCTGGGATTTGTGATGTGTCTCAGAAGACTGCAGGGAAGGAGGGGAAGAGGAGGAGTCGCCCAGGCTGCTCAAGCTGAAGTGGGAGCTGGGTACCTATAAAAACTAGGTACTCCCCCCCCCCAAAAAAAATGACATGCCAAATGGGGCATGTCAGGGGTTTAGAAGTCCTTAAAGCGGAAGTTCCACTTTTGATTGGAAGTCCGCTTTAACAACATTTGACTAAAACTAACCAAAAACAATAGCCTAAGGACAATATTCTAAAGTGAATCACTCATATGCCACATCCGAGAAATTCATTGGAAAAGAAAAAGAAACCCTGTAGGTCGGACTTTGGAAGCAGATTGGAACAACAATATTTTATCTTTAAAAATTGACTTTTAATAAACCTAGATACATAAGAAAGAAAAAACAATATAAAATTATAAAAAGGCATCGTCCATTGACAGCCATCAAAGAAATTATGTTTCAACAGTATGGCATCGAAAACATGTGTGAGCCCCTGTGCGTCAACGCGTTTCGCTGGATCGCTTCCTCAGGACACACTTTGGGGTGGGGTGGGGTATAGAACAGGCCTCACTGATCCGGGCATGCGCCACTGTCTACACAGGACTCTCCCCGGATGGACGTCATAACACCAGAGTAACCCAGCCCATGATTTCAAATTTGAAATATATATACCATGGTACTCTCGGGGAAAGATATACAGGCACACGTTATAGGTGCTGACCTATTCCCATCCCGCCCTAAACGCGTAGGCTGCAAATGTGCTCACATTTGGTAGATGCATGGGGGGGGGTGCCATTAATAATAACGGCACCTGGGTGTATCTGCAGAGAGCAGCGCATTTCCCCGCGGTGCAGGAAAACGCTCACTCTCTGGTGTTCTGGCACATCAAGTGGTGTGAACTGCCCCACTATCTGATTTTTGGTGGAAGAGGGTCTCACTCTCCCACAGCTGCCATGTCTATACTCCATTGGGGGGGGGGGGCACAGCGCTGGCACGGCATGTTTTCTTTCTTGTTTAATCAAAGCCCGGAGCTCAGAGAACATAACGAGTAAATGTTAGGAGAGCGAGAGCCGGGGGAGACGCTACAAGAGCCCCCGCAGACCATGAATAAAAGAACAGGTGAGCCAGCGCAGGATGAATGATATTTACCTAAGTGCTTCACAAATCAAATATGAATTCTGTGCAATGATAGAGAGCAGTAACAAGAGGACGCCGAGCGGGAAGGAGCGGAGCCGGGGAATGGTTCTGGGAATCTTCACACCGGGGAACCATACACACACCGCCAACAACACCAACCGGGAAATTCTACAAGACGGGTGACTTCTAGAGACGTGCGACTGAAACATTTGTTTCCTTTTGTTTCCAATTTGTTTCCAATTTCTGACATTTGTTGTTTACAAGTTTGAATCAATATTATTTGCTCGAAAATTACTTAGAAACCCCAAACATTAATTATATATATATATATTTAGCAAAGACTCCGGAGAATAAAATGGCGGTCATTGCAATATTTTATGTCACACGGTATTTGTACAGCGGTCTTTCAAACGCAATTATTACATTTTTATTTATAAAAAAATCTGTTGCCAAAGCTTGGCAAACCAATACATTAATGATCTCTGAAGCTAAAAACAGAATAAAAACTTTATGGAACGAAAAAAAAAACCAGAATAAACCAAGTAATGATCCTTTCCAAATCAAAAGCCATAACCAACGATACTATACAAAATGTTGAGAAAATATGGAATCCTTGGATGACGTATTTTCTTCCTACGATCCCCGACAATTCCCTATTAAGACCTTGATATACAATAATACTATAATATTAAACAACAATATGAGTGGAAACAAGTACTAAACATGAACATTTATCTTCTGTACTAACTTAATAATATTCTTACAATATAGATGCTCCGGAGAACTTTCTTACCCTAGACTCTTTTCTCTCTTTCTTACCTTCATTCTTTCCCTTTTACTATTACTCTGTCCTTTTTTTTTCTTCTATTTCCCTATTTTTGGTATTACCATATTTAAATGGTAATGTATTATACAATAATTATACATTTTTGAAGTTTTTATTGAATTAGTTGATTTCCAATTAGCTTTCTTTCCATAGTGACTATATATTAATTGAATATGCCTGGAACTAAGTGTATTAGCACATATTTACATATTACATTTTTCAATTGTTTATATGAACTTAACATTTCATTTTCGAGTTTATTACCCGTTTATGTAAAATATCTAATCTTCATATATGTATAATTCCATCCAATTTATTATCATATACTTAACTAATATTACCATTTGTTGTAACTATTTATTACTAATTGTAACTGTCTTTATTATTAATATTCAATAAACAAAATTGACAAAAATATAAATAAAAAATCTGGTCACTTTTATTGCTGTCACAAGGAATTTAAACATCCCTTGTGACAGTAAAGCCTCGGGCACACTGGACGTTGTAATTTTGCTTTGCAGTGAGTTTTTGGGCTCATGCACACAGGACGTTTTTACAGCTGCTGTTAGGGGCAGTTGATGTTTTTTTTTTAACTACCTCTAAAAGCCTCTCCCTGTTATGCCGCGTACACACGACTGTTTTTCATGACGAGAAAAATGCCATTTTTTAAAATGGTCATTAAAAACGATCGTGTGTGGGCTCCAGAGCATTTTTCTCAACGTGAAAAATGGGCATTAAAAATTTAGAACCTGCTCTATTTTTTCTCGTCGTTTTTTCACGTAGTCGTTTTCCTCGTCGTGAAAAAACGTCCGTGTGTACGCTTTAATGACGGGAAAAAAACGCGCATGCTCAGAAGCAAGTTATGAGACGGGAGCGCTCGTTCTGGTAAAACTAGTGTTCGTAATGGAGATAGCACATTGGTCACGCTGTAACGGACTGAAAAGCACGGAGACTGAAACGCGCGAATCGTCTCTCACCAAACTTTTACTAACACGCGGTAACACGAAATCAGCAAAAGCAGCCCAAAGGGTGGCGCCATCCGAATGGAACTTCCCCTTTATAGTGCCGTCGTACGTGTTGTCGAACGTGTTGTACGTCACCGCGCTTTGCTCAAGAATTTTTTTTCACGATCGTGTGTAGGCAAGGCAGGCTTGAGAAGAATCACGTAGAGAAAAAAATTGTTTTTTTCAATGACATTAAAAACGGTCGTGTGTACGCGGCATTAGCCTATGTGTCCATGCACAGCACATAAACTGTCAGAGGCGTTTGGAGGCACAAAGTGTTTAGGGGCAGCAGAGTTTTTATCAGTTTTAATCGTTTTTTAAAAAATTTTAATGGGCGTGCTGCGTTTTTGAGTGTTTATCTGCGTTTTTCAGCGTTTTTTTACAGCTGAAAAACTCTTTTCAGAACCCATTTGTTTGTTTTTTGTTTTTACAGCCAAAAACAGTTGATAACAAGCCTATGTGTGCGTGGACATACAGTGGGGCAAAAAAGTATTTAGTCGCCACCAATTGTGCAAGTTCTCCCACTTAAAAAGATGAGAGAGGCCTGTAATTGTCATCATAGGTAAACCTCAACTATGAGAGACAAAATGTGGAAACAAATCCAGCCAATCACATTGTCTGATTGGAAAGAATTTATTTGCAAATTATGGTGGAAAATAAGTATTTGGTCACCTACAAACAAGCAAGATTTCTGGCTCTCACAGACCTGTATCTTCTTCTTTAAGAGGCTCCTCTGTCCTCCACTCATTACCTGTATTAATGGCACCTGTTTGAACTTGTTATCAGTATAAAAGACACCTGTCCACAACCTCAAACAGTCACACGCCAAACTCCACTATGGTGAAGACTAAAGAGCTGTCGAAGGACACCAGAAACAAAATTGTAGACCTGCACCAGGCTGGGAAGACTGAATCTGCAATAGGCAAGCAGCTTGGTGTGAAGAAATCAACTGTGGGAGCAATAATTAGAAAATGGAAGACATACAAGACCACTAATAATCTCCCTGGATCTGGGGCTCCACGCAAGATCTCACCCCGTGGGGTCAATATGATCACAAGAACGGTGAGCAAAAATCCCAGAACCACACGGGGGGACCTAGTGAATGACCTGCAGAGAGCTGGGACCAACGTAACAAAGGCTACCATCAGTAACACACTACACCGCCAGGGACTCAGATCCTGCAGTGCCAGACGTGTCCCTCGCTTAAGCCATTACATGTCCGGGCCATCTGAGGTTTGCTAGAGAGCATTTGGATGATCCAGAAGAGGATTGGGAGAATGTCATATGGTCAAATGAAACCAAAGTAGAACTGTTTGGTAGAAACACAACTCGTCGGGTTTGGAGGAGAGAGAATGCTGAGTTGCAACCAAAGAACATTATACCTACTGTGAAGCATGGGGGTGGCAACATCATGCTTTGGGGCTGTTTCTCTGCAAAGGGAACAGGACGACTGATCCGTGTACATGAAAGAATGAATCGTGAGGTTTTGAGTGCAAACCTCCTCCCATCAGCAAGGGCATTGAAGATGAAATGTGGCTGGGTCTTTCAGCATGACAATGATCCCAAACACACCGCCCGGGCAACGAAGGAGTGGCTCCGTAAGAAGCATTTCAAGGTCCTGGAGTGTCCTAGCCAGTCTCCAGATCTCAATCCATAGAAAACCTTTGGAGGGAGTTGAAAGTCCGTGTTGCCCAGCGACAGCCCCAAAACATCACTGCTCTAGAGGAGATCTGCATGGAGGAGGGGCCAACATACCAGCAACAGTGTGTGACAACCTTGTGAAGACTTGCAGAAAACGTTTGACCTCTGTCATTGCCAACAAAGGATATATAACTAGAGTTGAGCGGGTAGCTGGATATTCGGGTCCGGCGGGTTCGGCCGAACTTCGGAAAAAAGTTCGGATTCGGGACCGAACTTTAACCCGAACCCGGACCCGGACCCCATTGAAGTCAATGGGGACCCGGACTTCTGACGACTAAAAAGGCTCTAAAAAAGTAATGGAAAGGGCTAGAGGGCTGCAAATGGCAGCAAAATGTTGTTAAGAACATGGCAAGTGCTCTGCAAACAAATGTGGATAGGAAATAACTTAAAAGAACATAAAAAAAATTAAAAAATAAAAAAATATGCTGGAGGCCCCCTTTTCAGCAGAAGAGGTACAGGAAGTCATTAAGAACCTCAGAAACTCAACGGCACGATGCCACACATATGGTGGGAATGCCCCAGAATACGCCCTTTCTGGAATAAATTATTTAATTTAATGGATAAGCTAGTGGGAAAATAAAATACTTTGAAATAAAAATGTAGCGGGGTGCTAAATTTAAGGAAAGTGTTTGAGTGGTAAATAGGCTCAAATACCCTAATTCTGTAGGATTCATGGACCATTTTGTCCTCGGGGGACAGTATTGGTTTGCAGTTCCCTGCGGCCTACAGGTGGCACCTTTTGTGTCCCCTCTTGGCAGTAGTACAGCGGGGCGGGGAACCTGCTGTGCATGCCGGGAGAGCATATAAAAGGGGCAGACCTTTGGCCTGGGGGCTGATGTCCAGTGGGGTCCGCGCCCAGGTGCCTTCGGCCTGGGTGCATGTGTGCATGTGTTCCTGTTCCATCTCGGGCACCTTTAGCCCGGGGTGAGGTACTATCCTGGAGTTCTTGCTGCCCTGGGTATGGAGGCCTAGGGGCGGGAGTAAAGCCTGGAGTCCAGAGCCGCCTCGTGTAGGGGACCCTGTTCCAGGGAAGGGAGGATCATTCTGATGGACCGATGCGGGAGTCACGGTGAAGGAATGGTCTGTTGACTCCCTGGAGAGATGTCTTCCCCTTGATATGGGCTAGGTTCGTAGAAGGAGAAGCTCAAGGTCACCTTGACTGTATCAGAGGCCTTATTCAACCGGCCCGTGGCAGGGGCCTTATACACCCTGGTCTGTGGCTGAGACCAAAGTTCTCCAGGCCCGTGGCAGGGGCCTTGTACACCCGGTCTGTGGCAGAGACCAACCTCAATGTCTGTGGCAGAGACCGTGCGCCAAAAACTGTTTGAGAAACCTAAGCAGTGAAGTGAATGTGCTACGTTTGTGCCTGGACCTCCTCCACACCTTAAGCTGTCCTGTTTCTTTGCTCTAACCTTTTCTATCTGAGTACAGTTTATTTTGCCATGAGAGAATAAGAGTTGGAGTTTCAGCTGGTGTGGACATTGACTTTACTGGCAATTAAAGGACTTGCCTCTACCTACAGTAGAGGTGAGAATCATCCTCTGGAGGAGTTTTGACTCCGGCTGTGGACACGGCCCGTCAAGTACACCGCTCAACCTCTTTATATAGGAGGATACGGGCTGGTAGTGTGGTGTGCCTTTCTCCCTCCTGCGAAGAGCCAACAACATAAAGGCAGGTAAGGGGGAAAGGATCTGTGCGCTACAAAAAAATAAAATTAAAATTTTAATCTTGGCCTAGCAGGACGAGGTCCATATGGAGTAGGAGGTTGAGGTGGCGGTGGATGTGGCTGTGTAGGTGGAAGCGGCGGTGGAGGAGGACGAGGTAGCCAACACTGGTTCAAAAATACAACAATGGCTGGGTAAGGCCGGTGATGTGTCGAATTCTGTCCCCTGTCGAATAGTGTCCGCCCTGTACTGCTCTTGCTGAGTATGTAGGACAAGGGGATTTCAAAAATCTCCCAAGACTAACGGCGCCTGCGTGTTGAGTTCAGGTGAAGGCCACACCATCCGTGGTTCAAGCCGAGCCAAGCAAGGCCGCGATCGAAGCGAGCCCGTGAGGGGCCCTGTTACTATGTGCTACCGTATGTCCTCTTGGATGGTGGGGCTTGAACCTGCACTCACAGCGCAGGCGCCGTTCATCTTCGGAGATTTTGTGAATCTCCTTGTCCTCTGTACTGCGCAAGCGCTGCGCCTGCGCAGTACGGGCCGGGCACAATCCGATGGCCGGACAGTTTTTGTCACAACACCGGTATACATGTCTATTCTGCACAAGGTACGGACAAGTCCTGTGGGATCCATGCCTGGTTCATTTTAATGAACGTGAGCTTGTCCACATTGGCTCTGGACAGGCGGCTGCGCTTGTCTGTGATAACGCCCCCTGCCGTGCTAAATACACGTTCAGATAATACACTGGCTGCAGGGCAGGCCAGCACCTCCAAGGCATAAACGGCAAGCTCAGGCCATGTGCCCAATTTGGAGACCCAGAAGTTAAAGGGGGCAGACCCGTCATCCAGTACGTGTAGGCCTGTGGACACATACTGCTCAACCATGTTGGTGAAATGCTGCCTCCTGCTAAGACGTTCCATCTCAGCTGGTGGTGCTGGTTGTTGTGGCGTGCTGACAAAGCTTTTCCACATTTCGGCCATGCTAACCCTGCCTTCTGAGGTGCTGCCGGTGCCCCGGCTGCGTTGGCGACCTCTTCCTCCTCCTCTGCCTTCGCCTTGTGCTTCCACCGTACGCCCGCTGTCAGGTGGGAATGCCACCAGCAGCGCGTCTACCAGCGTGCGCTTGTACTCGCGCATCTTACGATCCCGCTCCAGTGAGGGAATTAAGGACGGTACGTTGTCCTTGTAACGGGGATCCAGCAGGGTGGCCACCCAGTAATCAGCACCAGTTAAAATGTGGGCAACTCGGCTGTCGTTGCGGAAACACTGCAGCATGTAATCGCTCATGTGTGCCAGGCTGCCCAGAGGCAAAGAAAAGCTGTCCTCTGTGGGAGGTGTATCGTCTGTGTCCTCTGTATCCCCCCAGCCACGCACCAGTAATGGCCACGAGCTTGTCTGAGTGCCACCCTGCTGTGAACATAGCTCCTCCTCCTCCTCCTCCTCCTCCTCCTCCTCCATCTCCTCCTCCACCTCGTCATCCTCCAGAACTGTGCCCTTTCTGCCGGACAATTGTGTACCTGGCGTTTGTTGGTGCAGGAACCCACCCTCGTAGCCACTTGTGAAAGACTGCCCTGAAAGCCTTTGAAATGATCCCGCTTCCTCCTCCTCCTCCTCATCCTCCTGTGCCACATCCTCTTCCATCATCGCACGAAGCGTTTTTTCAAGGAGGCATAGAACTGGGATAGTAACGCTGAGAACGGCGTCATTGGCACTGGCCATGTTGGTGGAGTACTCGAAACAGCGCAACAAGGCACACAGGTCTCGCATGGAGGCCCAGTTATTGGTGGTGAAGTGGTGCTGTTCTGCAGAGCGACTCACGCGTGATTGCTGCAGCTGAAACTCCACTATTGCCTGCTGCTGCTCGCACAGTCTGGCCAGCATGTGCAAGGTGGAGTTCCACCTTGTGGGCACGTCACATATGAGGCGGTGAGCGGGAAGGCCGAAGTTACGCTGCAGCGCTGACAGGCGAGCAGCAGCAGGGTGAGAACGCCGAAAGTGCGCACAGACAGCCCGCACTTTCTGCAGCAGCTCTGGTATATTGGGGTAATTTTTAAGGAACCTCTGGACCACCAAGTTCAGCACATGCGCCAGGCAAGGGATGTGCGTCAAACCGGCTAGACCCAGAGCTGCTACGAGATTTCGCCCATTATCGCACACCACCAGGCCGGGCTTGAGGCTCACTGACAGCAACCACTCATCGGTCTGTTGTTCCATGTCCCTCCACAACTCCTGCGCGGTGTGGGGATTTTCCCCCAAACAGGAAAGTTTTAAAACTGCCTGCTGTCGTTTACCCCTGGCTGTGCTGAAGTTGGTGGTGAAGGTGTTACGCTGAATGGATGAGGAGGCGGTAGAGGATGAGGAAGTGGAGTAGGAGGAGTTAGCAACAGGAGGCAAACTGAAGCGCCCTGCAATCCTCGGTGGTGGAAGGACATGCGCCAAACTGCTATCTGCCTCAGGCCCAGCTGCCACTGCATTTACCCAGTGTGCTGTTAGGGAGATATAACGTCCCTGACCGTGCTTACTGGTCCACGCATCCGTAGTTAGGTGGACCTTGCCACAGATGGCGTTGCGCAGTGCACACCTGATTTTGTCCCCCACCTGGTTGTGCAGGGAAGGGATGGCTCGCCTGGAAAAGTAGTGGCGGCTGGGCACGACGTACTGCGGGACAGCCAATGCCATCAGGCTTTTAAAACTCTGCGTCTCCACCAGACGGAATGACAGCATTTCAAAGGCCAGGAATTTTGAAATGCTGGCATTCAGGGTCAGGGATCGCGGGTGGCTAGGGGGGTACTTCCTCTTCACCTCCAATGTTTGGGAGATAGAGAGCTGAACGCTTCCATGGGACATTGAGGAGATGGTTGGTGACCCAGGTGGTAGTGTTGCTGGCAGATCCTCTGTTTGCGGGGTGACAGGTGCCACTGTCACTACAGAGGTGGATGAAGAGGCCGAGACTGCAGCAGAAGAGGAAGCAGGAGGAGCCAGAGACCTTTCTTGGTTTTTGAGGTGTCTACTCCACTGCAGCTCGTGCTTTGCACTTAGATGCCTGGTCATGCAGCTTGTGCTCAGGTTGAGAACGTTTATGCCTCGCTTCAGGCTCTGATTGCACAGCGTGCAAACCACTCGTGTCTTGTCATCAACACACTGTGTGAAGAACTGCCACGCTAGGGAAGTCCTTGGACCTGGCTTTGGTGTGCTCGGTCCCTTGCTGCGTTGGTCAGTAGCAGATGTACTGTCTAGGGGACGAATGCTCTGTTTTTGCACCCTGCTCCCTCTTCTGCTGTGCTGGTGGCTCTGTGCGACCACCGCCTCTTCCTCCGAACTACACTGGTCACCTGCATAACGTTGATTCCATGTGGGGTCGAGGACCTCATCGTCCTCCACATCATCTTCCACCCAGTCTTCACCCCTGCCCTCCATGTCTGTCTGCACAATTGCGAAAGCAGCAGCAGTTGGCACCTGTGTTTCGTCATCATCCCAGACGTGCTGCGATGGTCCTCCCATGTACCCATCATGAAACATAAGTGGTTGGGCATCGGTGCACTCAATCTCTTCCACTTCTGGGGCAGGGCTAGGTGGATGGCCCTGGGAAACCCTGCTAACAGAGTCATCGAAAAGCAGAAGAGACTGCTGCATGATTTGGGGCTCAGACTGCTTGGCTGATTTGCAAGGGGGTGAGGTGAAAGACTGATGGACATGGGCTTCAGGTGCCAACTCTGATCTTTCATCAGAAGAGTGGGTGGGAGACAATGTGAAGGAACCCGAGGCACTGTCAGCAACCCAATCTACTATCGCCTGTACTTGTCCTGGCCTAAACATTGGTACAGCCTCATTAGGCGCGACAAAATACCGCCGCAGGCTCGGTCGCCTACTCGCACCCGAGGAAGGTGTTTCACTTGTGCGTGTAGCTGGCACAGATCCACCACGTCCTCTCCCTGCAACAGGAGCTCCACCAGCAGCACCACGACTGGGGCCACCACGTCCCTTTGACCTTCCCCTCATATTTTCCAAATTTAGGATCTTGCCCTAAATGGCGTTTTTTGGAAGACCACAACACACCCACAGTACGTAATGGCTGAAACGCACAGCTACAGAACTGCAGAAAATGCTATACAAAAAAAAAAAGGTTGTTTTTTTTAGTATGGCACAGTACAAGGAAAATATATAGAAATTGTTTATTTCACACACCTCCAGATGTGTATTTCACACTGCAAAATATTTTCTGTGGCCCTAAATGGCGTTTTTTGCCAGACCACAACACACCCACAGCACGTAACCGCTGAATCGCACAGCTACAGAAAATGCTATTCAAAAAAAAAGGTTGTTTTTTTTAGTATAGCACTGTACAAGAAGAATATATAGAAATTGTTTATTTTACACACCTCCAGATGTGTATTTCACACTGCAAAATATTTTCTGTGGCCCTAAATGGCGTTTTTTGGAAGAGCACAACACAACCACAGTATTTAACCACTGAATCGCACAGCTATAGAAGTGCAGAGAATGCTATGCAAAAAAAATGTTGTTTTTTTTAGTATAGCACAGTACAAGGAAAATATATAGAAATTGTTTATTTCACACACCTCCAGATGTGTATTTCACACTGCAATTTATTTTCTGTGGCCCTAAATGGCGTTTTTTGGAAGAGCACAACAACCCCAACAGTATATAACCGCTGAATCGCACAGCTGCAGAGGCCAGAGAATGCTATTCAAAAATAATGTTGTTTTTTCACACACCTCCAGATGTGTATTTCACACTGCAAAATATTTTCTGTGGCCCTAAATGGCGTTTTTTGCAAGAGCACAACAACCCCAACAGTATATAACCGCTGAATCGCACAGCTGCAGAGGCCAGAGAATGCTTTTTAAAAATAATGTTGTTTTTTCACACACCTCCAGATGTGTATTTCACACTGCAAAATATTTTCTGTGGCCCTAAATGGCGTTTTTTGGAAGAGCACAACCACAGTATTTAACCACTGAATCGCACAGCTATAGAAGTGCAGAGAATGCTATTCAAAAAAAATGTTTTTTTTTTTAGTATAGCACTGTACAATATATAGAAATTGTTTATTTTACACACCTCCACATGTGTATTTCACACTGCAATTTATTTTCTGTGGCCCTAAATGGCGTTTTTTTGAAGAGCACAACAACCCCAACAGTATATAACTGCTGAATCGCACAGCTGCAGAGGCCAGAGAATGCTATTCAAAAATAATGTTGTTTTTTCACACACCTCCAGATGTGTATTTCACACTGCAAAATATTTTCTGTGGCCCTAAATGGCGTTTTTTGGAAGAGCACAACACACCCACAGTATATAACCGCTGAATCGCACAGCTGCAGAGAATGCTATTCAAAAAAAAGGTTGGTTTTTTTTATATCATGGTATATATAGCATAGTACAAGAAAAATATATAGAAATTGGTTATTTCACAGAACTAGAGATATACACTGCAAAATATTTTTTTTGCCCAAAAATAGGTCTTTTTTGCGCACAACAAAGTGCCTTTTTTTTTTTTTGCAACAGCACAATAAAGTGCCTTTTTTTTTTTTGGGGCCCAAAAATGGGTCTTTTTAGCGAAAGCACAATAAAGTGCCTTTTTTTTTTTTCTGCCCGAAATGGGTCTTTTAGCAAGAGCACAATACAGCCACAGTATGGAATAGGTGTATCACTCAACGTAATGCAGTGCTGGTGCACTGAGCTTGCAACACAAACAGATAAACCTATGCAGATCGCTGAGCTATTATATCTCTCAATCTGGACTCCTATCTAAATCTCTCTCCCTGAAAGCACAAACAGGATCCTGCCCCTACACTACACTACACTGTCTCTCTATCTTTTCTATCAGTAGATTGCAGAATCAGGACTAACTCCTATCATATAATTCTCTCCCTCACAGCAACAGCAGCCAGGATCCTTTCCCTACACTGTCTAAAAGCAGAGTGACGATCTGTGCTGTGTGCCTCTTGCTTATATAGAAGCTGGTCACATGCTGGGTCACATGTTGCACTGACCAATCACAGCCATGCCATTAGTAGGCATGGCTATGATGGCTTCTAAGGGCACACCAGCTAATCAAATGGTGATTGGCTGGCCCCTGAAGCATTTCTAACTGCGCCATTAAATTCCCGAATCCGGACCCGAACCCGGACTTTAGCGCAAAATCCGGGTCCGGGGTCGGGAAAACGCCAAAATTCGGTACGGACCCGAACTTTACAGTTCGGGTCCGCTCAACACTACAGGTCCTTCTCAAAAAATTAGCATATTGTGATAAAGTTCATTATTTTCTGTAATGTACTGATAAACATTAGACTTTCATATATTTTAGATTCATTACACACAACTGAAGTAGTTCAAGCCTTTTCTTGTTTTAATATTGATGATTTTGGCATACAGCTCATGAAAACCCAAAAATCCTATCTCAAAAAATTAGCATATCATGCAAAGGTTCTCTAAACAAGCTATTAACCTAATCATCTGAATCAACTAATTAACTCTAAACACCTGCAAAAGATTCCTGAGGCTTTTAAAAACTCCCAGCCTGGTTCATTACTCAAAACCGCAATCATGGGTAAGACTGCCGACCTGACTGCTGTCCAGAAGGCCATCATTGACACCCTCAAGCAAGAGGGTAAGACACAGAAAGAAATTTCTGAACGAATAGGCTGTTCCCAGAGTGCTGTATCAAGGCACCTCAGTGGGAAGTCTGTGGGAAGGAAAAAGTGTGGCAGAAAACGCTGCACAACGAGAAGAGGTGACCGGACCCTGAAGAAGATTGTGGAGAAGGACCGATTCCAGACCTTGGAGGACCTGCGGAAGCAGTGGACTGAGTCTGGAGTAGAAACATCCAGAGCCACCGTGAACAGGCGTGTGCAGGAAATGGGCTACAGGTGCCGCATTCCCCAGGTCAAGCCACTTTTGAACCAGAAACAGCGGCAGAAGCGCCTGACCTGGGCTACAGAGAAGCAGCACTGGACTGTTGCTCAGTGGTCCAAAGTACTTTTTTCGGATGAAAGCAAATTTTGCATGTCATTCGGAAATCAAGGTGCCAGAGCCTGGAGGAAGACTGGGGAGAGGGAAATGCCAAAATGCCTGAAGTCCAGTGTCAAGTACCCACAGTCAGTGATGGTCTGGGGTGCCATGTCAGCTGCTGGTGTTGGTCCACTGTGTTTTATCAAGGGCAGGGTCAATGCAGCTAGCTATCAGGAGATTTTGGAGCACTTCATGCTTCCATCTGCTGAAAAGCTTTATGGAGATGAAGATTTCATTTTTCAGCACGACCTGGCACCTGCTCACAGTGCCAAAACCACTGGTAAATGGTTTACTGACCATGGTATTACTGTGCTCAATTGGCCTGCCAACTCTCCTGACCTGAACCCCATAGAGAATCTGTGGGATATTGGGAAGAGAAAGTTGAGAGACGCAAGACCCAACACTCTGGATGAGCTTAAGGCCGCTATCGAAGCATCCTGGGCCTCCATAACACCTCAGCAGTGCCACAGGCTGGTTGCCTCCATGCCACGCCGCATTGAAGCAGTCATTTCTGCAAAAGGATTCCCGACCAAGTATTGAGTGCATAACTGAACATAATTATTTGAAGGTTGACTTTTTTTGTATTAAAAACACTTTTCTTTTATTGGTCGGATGAAATATGCTAATTTTTTGAGATAGGATTTTTGGGTTTTCATGAGCTGTATGCCAAAATCATCAATATTAAAACAAGAAAAGGCTTGAACTACTTCAGTTGTGTGTAATGAATCTAAAATATATGAAAGTCTAATGTTTATCAGTACATTACAGAAAATAATGAACTTTATCACAATATGCTAATTTTTTGAGAAGGACCTGTATATATAACAAAGTATTGAGATGAACTTTTCATATTCACCAAATACTTATTTTCCACCATAATTTCCCCAAAAAAATATTTCCAAATCAGACAATGTGGTTGTCTGGATTTGTTTCCACATTTTGTCTCTCATAGTTGAGGTTTCCCTATGATGACAATTACAGGCCTCTCTCATCTTTTTAGGTGGGAGAACTTGCACAATTGGTGGGGGACTAAATACTTTTTTGCCCCACTGTATAGGATAACATGCTGGAGAGTTTATTGACTGTAAAAAAAAAAAAAACGCCTGAAGCCAAAAACAGCCGCTGTAAAAAACGTATAAAAAAAAAAAAAAACGTCAAAAAAATCCAGTGTGTATGAGGCCTAATAGGCGGTGACAGGTACTCTTTATGGAACGATCTGGGGGTCTAAAAGACCCCAACCCCCTCCTCTGCACTTAAAAGCTTTCAAAACGGCAAAATCTGCGTCTTGGAATACCGTGGATTTTTTTAAAATTGGCGCCGTTGGCAGCCGAGTAAGCCGGAAAGGATGTTGTAACGTCACTTCTGGGTTACTACATCGGAGACCGGATCGAAGCCGAATCCAGCTTTGTTCGGGACTCCAGCACACATCGATCGGATTTTATCACCAGAAAGCCGGCCGTCCGCTCTAAAAAACGGTACCGGGGTGAAGCCTGCAGCTGCATGTCATCCCGGTACATCCACTTCCTCAAAATGAAGTACCGGTACATTGTTTTGCGGGAAGTGGTTAACCACTTGTCAACCTCTGCACACCGATATACATCGGCACAATGGCAGTGGTGGTTAAATGGGCATACAGGTATGTCCCCTTTAATTTGCCGCGCAGTGGGCGTGCGCGTGGGCCCCGCGAACTCGATGATTGCCGGCGGCCCGCGATCGTGCCACGGAGAGGCAGAACGGGGAGATACCTATGTAAACAATGCATTTTCCCTGTTCTGCCTAGCAACATGATAGGGATCTACTGCTCCTTGTCATCGGGAGCAGTGATCGCTGTCATGTCACTGGTAGCCCAGCCCCCCCCACAGTTAGAATCACTCCCTAGGACACACGTAACCCCTTCATCGCCCCCTAGTGTTTAACCCCTTCCCTGCCAGTGCCATTTACACAGTAATCAGAGCATTTTTATAGCACTGATCGCTGTATAAATGTGAATGCTCCCAAAATAGTGTCAAAAGTGTCCGATGTGTCCGCCATAAAGTCGCAGTCACGATAAAAATCGCAGATCGCCACCATTACTAGTAAAAAAAAAAAAATGACTAATAAAAATGCCATAAATCTAATCCCTATTTTGTAGACGCTATAACTTTTGCGCAAACCAATCAATAAACGTTTATTGCGATTTACCAAAATCGCGAAACATGTTGAGCATCCTATAATATTCCATCAGGAACCCGGTGGATACCTATCCGGGAAACACCTCTTTACAAGTCCAGCGTGGGCATTTCAGCACGTTCACCCCCGCAACCAGCGACAATTATCTTTGAGTGTTCCCCTATGGGTGTTACCCACGGGTTACCAGTTTTCGTTTTCATTTTTCTTTTATGATTATGTCTTTCAACTAACTGTGTTTCATATTTATGTATTTTATATGATATTATTAAAATTATACATTTTTCTATAGTAGTGCCTATAAAGTCCATTCTTTCCACATATTTTTCTACTATATTAATTGGTTATCGCAAATGGTATAGCGTCTGGTATAGATACTGGAATTTTTATTTATTTAACTAGTAATGGTGGTGATTAGCGACTTACAATGGGACTGTGATAGTGCGGCGGACAACCTGACACTAACTGTCACTGGCTGGGGGGGGGGGGGTACACTAACTGACTAACTGGCACTGACTTCAATAGTGACACTAAGGCTACTTTCACACTGAAGCGCTGGATGCGCTGGCGGTATAGCGGCACTATTCACTATCACGACACTGATCACTGCCCCCAATGAGAGGGAGCAGACGATCAGTGTCCTGTCACTAGGCAGATCAGGGAGATGCTTTGTTTACAAAGGCATCCCCCCCCCCATGTTCTGCCGTTCCGTGACCCGATCGCGGGACACCGGCGGACATCGAGTCCGCAGGTCCCACAAGCACAATCACGGAGACCGCGGAGGGCGCGTGCACGCTAGGCGGCAGATTCAAAGCAACGTATATGTACGTTGCTTTGCCTGCCCGTGCCATTCTGCCGACGTATAAGTGCGTGAGGGAGTCGGCAAGTGGTTAAAGCAGCACAGTGCTGAATAGCAAAAAAATGCTCTGGCCATGAATGGGGGTAAAACCTTCCAGAGATGAACTGGTTATTAAATGATCTCAGACTAAAACACGCAGTTCCCTCCTATTCAGTGGCGGCTGGTGCTCAAAATTTTTAGGGGGGCGCAAACAAACTGAAAAAAAAAATCATCAATTACCGCCTCTCAGTTTCCCCCCAAATGCATCCAGTTTCCCCCCAAATGCAGCCAGTTTCCCCCCAAATGCAGCCAGTTTTTCCCCAAATACAGCCAGTTTCCCCCCAAATGCAGCCAGTTTTTCCCCAAATACAGCCAGTTTCCCCCCAAATGCAGCCAGTTTTTCCCCAAATGCAGCCAGTTTGTCCCCAAATGCAGCCAGTTTCCCCCCAAATGCAGCCAGTTTCCCCCCAAATGCAGCCAGTTTGTCCCCAAATACAGCCAGTTTGTCCCCAAATGCAGCCAGTTTTTCCCCAAATACAGCCAGTTTGTCCCCAAATGCAGCCAGTTTCCCCCCAAATACAGCCAGTTTGTCCCCAAATGCAGCCAGTTTCCCCCCAAATACAGCCAGTTTCCCCCAAATACAACAAGTTTGTCCCCAAATGCAGCCAGTTTCCCCCCAAATGCAGCCAGTTTCCCCCAAATACAGCCAGTTTCCCCCCAAATACAGCCAGTTTGTCCCCAAATGCAGCCAGTTTCCCCCCAAATACAGCCAGTTTGTTCCCAAATGCAGCCAGTTTGTCCCCAAATACTGCCAGTTTGTCCCCAAATGCAGCCAGTTTGTCCCCAAATGCAGCCAGTTTGTCCCCAAATACTGCCAGGTTCCCCCCAAATGCAGCCAGTTTGTCCCCAAATGCAACCAGTTTGTCCCCCCAGCCCTACACTTACCTTCCTAGGGTCAGCGCCATCCTTCTTTCGTCCTCGATGTCTTCTCCCACCCTGGATGTCGCTTCAGCCAATCAGGTTACTGGTAACCAGACCCGGTGAAACTGATTGGCTGAGACGCCTGTCAGTGTTAACCAAGGAACGCACAGCCCCGTGTGTCCCCTGGTTAACTATTTGGAAGCCGATTACAGCCCTCAGGCCGCTGGCTCTGATAGGCACTTCCAAACACCAACCAGCCGCTGTTATTGAGATGGCCGGCGCTCACCAGTGGGCCGGCCATCTGAATAGTGGGCGGCAGCGGCGGCGGCGGCGACAATACATAGGTTCGTGAAATGCATGACCCTATGTATTGTTATTTGTGAGTGACTATTTCTAATCGTGGAATGTCTCCTCTGCATTAAATAACGATACAGAATTGTTACATAATTATTATTTTCGTGTTCCAGTTTATTTACAAATAATTGGCAATTTTCTGCCGTCGTGATTTTAGCGGTGAAAACGCGTCAGCCGCGCGGTAAACATTTCTGCACGGCTTATAATTGGAATTGGGTGAAGTTTCAGAGGATTGTGATTCAGACGCGGATAAGCTTCTCTGATGAACTTTGTAATGTTGGTTTATAAGAAGGTCAGCCGGAGACGCGACCCGTGAAACAACATATGTCTGTACCGTGGAATAATAACCAATCGCTGAGACTTTTTTTTTTTTTCCGGCATTTTAAGGACTCGGCGGAGGCGCCCGGAGAACACTCTGTAAATGTCTCCGGTATTTGAGCACTTCTAATATTTCCAAATGCAAATCCAGAAGATTGAATTATGGGAGGGCTGAGTTCCCTCTCTTATAATGAAATCTGAAAAATAAAATGTTCTTTTCTGATGTTCAGTGACTTAGAACAATACGGGGTGTTAAGTGCGTCGGTGAATGGAGGGAAGATGAATTATCCTTCGCCTGCTTCTATGGTTGTTTTTCTCATGGAGAAGTTCATTAGTGAACAGTAAATGACTATCCTCTATTATTTCATCTCCAAGCCAATTACTTACCTTCCACAGAATCAATGTGTTACATCATTCCGCCGCGAACCGGGGAGAAGGATCTACAAAGCAACTCCGCCGAAAACACAGATCTCTGTCTCAGCTAAAGAAAACCAGAACTCCAGAAAAAAACGATAAAGTAATATTAACCACTTAAAGGGGTTGTAAAACGTTGTGTTTTTTCACCTTGCAGCGTCCTGAGCCCCGAATTTCCGTGGGCGCGATCCCGCCGTCGCTCTCTCCACAGGTTCTCGGCTCTTCATTGGATAGATGGATAGCAGCGCAGCCATTGGCTCCCGCTGCTGTCAATCAAATACAATGACGTGGGCGCCGGGGGGCGGGGCCGAGTCATATGCTCTGTGTCTATGGACGCCGAGTGTATGACACGGGAGCGCGCCCGCAAGGTAACCCCCTCGGGAGAGAGCTTCCCAGAGGGGGTTAGCTACTGTGGAGAGGAGCCGCAAGAGCCGCCCTGGGACCCCAGAAGAGGAGGATCGGGGGCCACTCTGTGCAAAACGAACTGCACAGTGGAGGTAAGTATGACAAGTTTGTTATTTAAAAAAACTAAAAAAAAAAAACGGAACCTTTAGGCCCCTTTCACACGGGACGGATCAGTCATGATCCGCCCCGTGAACCTCCGCTTGCTCAGCGGGGATCGCTCTGTTGATCCCCGCTGAGCCGGCGGATGACTGGGCGGTCCCCGCACACTGTGCAGGGACTGCCCTGTCAGATCTCCGCTGTCCCCTATGGGGGATCGGATGAACACGGACCGTCTGTCCGTATTCATCCGATCCGCTCCGCAGACGGATAGAAAAATAGAAATTTTTCTATCCTGAAAAACGGAGCATAGCGGGCATGGATAAGATCGGATGTCAGCGGATGTTCATCCGCTGACATCCGCTATCCCATAGGGATACATGTATGTCCGTTTTTCATCCAAAAACAGATGGGTGAAAAACGGACATACGGTCCGCCCGTGTGAAAGGGGTCTAAGGGCTCTTTCACACGGAGGTCCATTCAGGTCCGCCTGTCAGTTTTTTAGGCGGACCTGAAACGGATCCTCCATGTACCCCTATGGAAGCACGGATGTGAGCGGCGCTCTGACAGGGCGGTCCCTGCACAGTGTGCGGGGACCGCCCAGTCATCCGTCGGCTCAGCGGGGATCAACGGAGCGATCCCCGCTGAGCAAGCGGAGCTTCACGGGGCGGATCTGCACGGATCCGCCCCGTGTGAAAGGGGCCTAAGTGTCACCTTAAGCTCCGGAAAATTGTACCCCCTTCATGGCAAAGTAACATTGTTTATAAACATTGATCAGACGGGAGATAGGGAGATACAAAGTAACATTGTTTATAAACATTGATCACACGGCAGATAGAAAAAGATACAATGTAACATTATTTATAAACATTGATCAGACAGGAGATAGAGAGATACTAAATAACATTGTTTATTTTTATTTTTTTTATATTTTTTATTTTCACTATATCAAAATACAAAACAATTCCACGATCAGAAATAATTACATTAATAAATTCATTTAATTCCCCCTCCCCCTTGTCCCAACGTCTTTCTTTAGACCTTTTAGTTACCTGTCCTCTCCCGTTTCTCCCGTCTCCCCCTCTCCTACTCTCCCACCACCTCCATATATCTCCATGTATCTCCTTGTCTTCTTACATTTTATCCAATCTTTCCACTTATTTGCAAATCCCTCCATTTCCTCTTTCCCACTACATCTCAAATATTCCATATTATATGTACCTTCTACTTTTTTAATCCACTCCCTTGTTGTAGGGCTTTCCATTTCTTGCCAGTGTCTTGGTATCAGACTTTTGGTTGCATTCATCATGTGAGGTGTCACTGATTCCTTATATTGTTTTATTGAACTTTTTACCCCGTGGAACAAGCATGCCAGAGGCTCTTCTGGTATTTTTATATGAATAATCTCTTTTATTAATTGCAAAACCTCTTTACAATATTTATTTTTATTTTTGGGCAGCAGGGCCGCCATCAGGGGGGTACAGGCAGTACACCTGTAAGGGGCCCGGAGGTCCCCAGGGGCCCGGATGGCAACCCCCCTTTTTTTATTTATAAATTTTTCGTAAGGGGCCCCCCTTTTTTTTAAATAAAAAATAAAAAAAATAAAAACATTTTTTTAGTTTTTTTTGTAAGGGGCCCCGGATGGCAACTTTAATTATAAAGTCCTTTTTTTATATAAAATTATTATTTTTTTGTATTTTTTTTGTAAGGAGCCCAGAGGTCCCCAGAGACCCGGAGGTCCCCAGGGCCCAGGATGGTAATCACCCCCCTTTTTTTTTAAATAAAACTATTATTATTTTTTAATTATTTATTTTTATTTATTAATTTTGTAAAGGGCCCAGAGGTCCCCAGGGCCCTGGATGGCAACCCCCCTTTTTTTATTTTTTTATAAAAAAATAAATACAATTTTTTACATTTTTTTTTTATTTTATTTTTTATTTTTTGTAAGGGGCCCAGAGGTCCCCAGGGGCCCTGGATGGCAACCCCCCCTTTTTGTTATATAAAATTATTATTTTATTTTTGTATTTTTTTTATTAATTATTATTATTTTTTATTTATTTATTTTTATTTATTTATTTTGTAAGGAGCCCGGAGGTCCCCAGGGCCACAGATGGCAACCCCCCCTTTTTTAAAATAAAATTATTATTATTTTTTATTTATTTATTTTTATTTATTTATTTTGTAAGGGGCCCAGAGGTCCCCAGGGCCTCGGATGGCAACCCCCCTTTTTTTTATTTCTTTATAAAAAAATAAATACAATTTTTTAAATTTTTTTACATTTTTTTTATTTATTTTTTGTAAGGGGCCCAGAGGTCCCTAGAGGCCCGGAGTTCCCCAGGGGCCCCGGGTGGCAACCTCCCCTTTTTTTTATATAAAATTATTATTATTATTTTTTTTTTGTATTTTTTATTTTTTTTGTAAGGAGCCCAGAGGTCCCAGGGACCCGGAGGTCCCCAGGGCCCCGGATGGCAACCCCCCTTTTTTTTTTTTTTATATAAAATTATTATTATATTTTAGTTATTTATCTGCATTTATTTATTTTGTAAGGGGCCCAGGGTGGCAACCCCCTTTGTTTTTCGTTCTTTTATTTGTCAGCACCCAAAGCCCCCCCGACCTCAACAATTTGCGGCGGCAGCACCCCCCCGCTTCTCAAATCATGGCACCCCCCCGCTTCTCAATTAGCCCCAGCCCCCCCACCCGCTTTTCAATTTGCGCCGGCAGCATCCCCCCCCCCGGTTCTCCTCTGTTCCAGGGGGCCTGAAGCTGTGTATGGGGCCCCAAAATTCCTGATGGCGGCCCTGTTGGGCAGTCCCACCAAATGTGGGTGATAGTGATTCCCACTACTTTACATCCTCGCCAACAATATGGTGGTGATTTCCCTATTTGGTATTTATGTGCTTTGTCTGGCATTATATACCATCTTGTCAGACATTTATAGTTCATTTAAACTGTATTAGTATCTATTGCAGATCTTCGTAACATTCTCAAAATGTTTCCTAAATGTTGTTCGTTCCCTCATGGCTCCCAGATCTTTTTCCCATTTATTTAATGGAATTTCCAGTCCATCCATTGCCACCAGTAGGGATGAGCCGAACACCCCCCTGTTCGGTTCGCACCAGAACCTGTGAACAGACAGAAAGTTTGCGCAAACTTTAGAACCCTATTAAATACAATGGACTCGAACGTTCAAAATCAAAAGTGCTAATTATAAAGGCCAATATGCAAGTTATTGTCCTAAAAAGTGTTTGGGGACCCGGGTCCTGCCCCAGGGGACATGTATCAATGACGTCCATGGACGTCCACCCGGCAGGCAGGCGCCACGCTGTAGACGTCTTTTGTAATGATGGGCATTGATATTGCCTTGGAAAGATAGGCCGCAAAGACGTGTAGGAAGAATAGCAGAGATATATATTTGTAGGAGATGGGTTTGAGTTTATTAATAAATTCCGGTCCAATCGTAACAGCACTGCCCATCATTACAAATGACGCCCCCTTCTGTAGGCTTCCGCCCCTCACCCGCGCCCATGATGTACAAATCCGTCCCTTGCAGACTTGCACGAGCAGCGGGGGCGTGTGGCACTCTGTCGGCTATAGTGCGCAGGCGCCGTCAACAGCTGTTCGTCAATTCCGAGGTTCGGTAGCTTTCGGCCTCTCCAGATCTACCAAGTCACTAGCACCTGTCCAGCTACCACTGGGACCTGCTCTTTGGCTAAGTACCAGCCTGTTCCTGCCCACGGAGATCCGCTGCCATCTGGCGGACTACTGGATCAGCAGCCCAGCTGCAAGCACGTCTTTCTATTACTCGGGGACTTCAACCTCTGGGCTTACTCCACTCAGGACCCCATCGCCACCTCCTGCATCACTCAACTGGAAGAACTAGGTCTGCAGCAACTGATAAATGCCCCCATGCATGGGTCGGGTCACATTCTTGACCACATCCTCAAACAAATAATGGACGTGAACGCACTAGACAACATGCCGTTACCATGGACAGACCACCACGCTATCAAATTTAAAATCACCACCAACACCATCTCCCAAAAACCGAAACACTCAATAACAACATACTGGTCAAGATCTCAGAAGAACAGGGCTTTTTTTCAGCAGGAACGCGGGGGAACGCAGTTCCGGCACCTCCAGCTCTGAATGTATGTAACGGCAAGGGGTGTACTGGAGGTTCTATTGATGCTGGCTGCTGGGAATCTATTGTTGCTGGAGGGAATCTATTTTTACAGGGGGAGGGTCTATTGTTGCTGGGGAGGTCAGTTGTCGCTGTTGGGGGATATATTGTTGCTGGGGGGCTCTTATGCTGCTGGGAGACAATCATTGCTGGGAGACATAAACTGTCGAGGAAGGGGTCTATTGTTGCTAGCTGTTCAGAGTCTATTGTTGCTGGCTACAGGGGATCTATTTTACTTCCTATCATTAACAAATTACATACAAATTACTTAGCACCATAAATTGATAATTGGTTCTGTATCCATTACTGAAAGGTGAGTAGGGGGTGGAATCAAGGACAGGTGCTCAGAGGTGGGTAGGGGGTGGAACCAAGGAATGGTGCTCGGAGGTGGGTAGGGGGTGGAACCAAGAAATGGTGCTCGGAGGTGGGTAGGGGGTGGAACCAAGGAATGGTGCTCGGAGGTGGGTAGGGTGTGGAACCAAGGAATGGTGCTCGGAGGTGGGTAGAGGGTGGAACCAAGGAATGGTGCTCGGAGGTGGGTAGGGGGTGGAACCAAGGAATGGTGCTCGGAGTTGGGTAGGGGGTGGAACCAAGGAATGGTGCTCGGAGGTGGGTAGGGGGTGGAACCAAGAAATGGTGCTCGGAGGTGGGTAGGGGGTGGAACCAAGGAATGGTGCTCGGAGGTGGGTAGGGTGTGGAACCAAGGAATGGTGCTCGGAGGTGGGTAGGGGGTGGAACCAAGGAATGGTGCTCGGAGGTGGGTAGGGGGTGGAACCAAGGAATGGTGCTCGGAGTTGGGTAGGGGGTGGACACAAGAGGTAACTCGGAAGGAGTGAGTTCCTGCACCTATTCTCTGAGAAAAAAAGCCCTGCAGAAGAAACTACACTCGGAACTCTTCAAAACCACACTTTCAAAAAAAATAGGAGCGCTAAATCAAAACCACTCAACGGAACAAACACTCAACTCCTTAAACAAAGCATTACTACAAACAGCAGACACAGTCGCTCCGAAACGTAGAGCACTCATCCGCAAAAACAACTCGGGCGGGTTTAATGACACTCTTACTCTACTGAAGCAAGAACGCAGAAGAGCTGAAGGAGCCTGGAGAAGAAACCCAACTAAGGAAAACCACACAAACTACAAAGCACTCACTAATGCCGCGTACACACGATCATTATTCACGGCGGTTAAAAAACCGCCGTGAATAATGACATTAAAAACGAGGGAGCGGTTTGTTCCCCACACACGGTCGTTTTTCACGTCATTTTTTCTCTTGACGAGAAAAACGACCGTCTGTGGGCTCCGCGGCAGTGTTTCCCTATGGGAAAACTGCCGCGGGAAACATGTCGAAAAAAACGACGAGAAAAATTAGAACATGTTCTAATTTTTCTCGTCGTTTTTAATGCCGTTTTTCCCGTCGGACAAAACGGCAAAAAGCCCACAGACGATCGTTTTTCTCGTCGAAAGGAAAAAATTTCGTTTTTCTCGACGAGAAAAACGGCCGTGTGTACGCGGCATAAGAGATATCACAAAGCAATTTTCAAAGCAAAAAGGAACATTTCTCAAACACCATAAAAAAAGCCCTAAACTGACCTTGTGAACTAGTCACTCAGTCTTAGAACCCTAGAGCCTCCAGCAAGCGAAACCCAAGAGTTCTGTAATGAGCTATCGGATTTTTTTATCGACAAAATCGAAAACATTCGTGAAATAATTCAACAGAAAAAAACAACCAACTTCACTCAGCCAAAGCAAACAGAGGAAATCAATACGAACATTCAGCAGTCGACGAAATTTTCGTTGGTCCCGATCGCCATCGACACCACCAAAAACATCATCAGAAGCCTCCGAGACAGCACATCATCAAATGACATAATTTCTACAAAACTCCTGAAAGAATGTACCGACATTTTAGCACCTACCATAACACATCTCGTAGATCAATCGTTCAAAGAAGGTATGGTTCCGATCTCCCTCAAGCAAGGCATAATCCAACCCCTCCTAAAGAAACCCAACCTCGACCCCAAAGACCCAAACTACCGCAGACCGGTAACAAGCCTCAACACCATCTCCAAGATCATGGAGAAAGCAGTAGTACAGCAGCTACAACTCCATTTGGACACCCACAAATTCTTGGACCCACTACAATCAGGCTTCCGCCCAGGCCATGGCACAGAAACGGCACTTCTCAAAATTTAGGATGACGCAGTCGAAGCAGCAGATGACGGAGAATCATGTCTCCTGGTGCTGCTGGACCTCAGTGCAGCGTTCAACACAATAGATCACAAAATTCTACTCATCCGCCTTAAAGTAGTAGCAGGAGTCACGGACTCAGATCTACCCTGGTTCGCATCCTTCCTAGATAATCGTTCCCAGACAGTGAAACTATGAGCCTTCACCTTGGAAACTCGCGCAATTTCTTGAGTCCCGCAAGGATCACCCCTGTCACCCATGCTCTTTAACATCTACCTCCGCCCACTCCTCAAAATCATCAACAAACAGGACCCGTGCTACCATTCATACGCTGATGACACCCAACTCTACTTTCGTATCACCGGAAAAAAAAGACCATTATCACGGACTAGAAAAATGCCTCACACTGATTGATGATTGGATGACTGAGAGATCCCTCAAACTCAATGGATCCAAAACAGAACTTCTTCTCCATGCAAACCGAAAGACAAAAGCTAAGACTGCATGGACACCACCCTCCATCCTTGGACAGGCCATCACCCCGAGCACCAAAGTCAAAAGTCTCAGAGTCATCTTTGACTCGGAGATGTCGATGGATGCACAAATAGGATCAGTAGTCAGCGGATCTCACCACCTTCTCCGCCTTCTGCGTAGACTCCCCTTCATCCCAGAAGAGGAGATAGCAGTAGTAGTTGTAACAATCATCAATTCCCGACTGGACTACGCAAACTCCCTCTACATAGGACTACCTTAATACCAGATGGTGCGCCTACAAGTCGTCCAGAACACGGCAGCCAGGCTGGTAATGGGAAAAAAACACTGGGATTCCAATACACCCCAACCCTGAGGACTCTTCATTGGCTAACCGTAAAGGATCGGGTCACTTTCAAGACCCTCTGTCTCACCCACAAGTGCACACAAGGAAACGCTCCTCAATATTTATGCGAGAAAATAAAACACTACTCACCCAACCGCATTCTCCGATCAACCAGCCAAATCCTACTCCACATCCCCAAGTCCCGCTACAAATCGAAGGGAGAACGAAGATTTGCAGTCCAAGGACCACGGCTATGGAACGCTCTACCCACGGACATCCGTATGGAAGAAAACCATCGGGCCTTCAGGAAAAAACTTAAGACCAACCTCTTCTGAAGGATCTGGACGTCACTGAATGGAAAAAGCGCCTTGAGGCGATTAAGTTCGCATTTGTAGCGCTATACAAGTTTCTCACTCACTCACTCGTGCTACTCTGCACTCTTGCGCCACCTACTCTACCAGGGGGCCCCAAGTCAGAGGTGCAAGAGAGGCCTTCCTCTGCATAAACGAGGTACGAAACATTGAGCGAGTGACTGATTAGAATCTTCATTGGATCTCCCATGATCCTCCAGCCGAAGTCTCGGTTCTCTGCCGCAGACTCGGCAAACCCTAATCTGTATGTTTGGAGAATCAGCGCGTGCCGCTTACATATGCAGAGTCTCATTCCTAATTCCCAACTCACGGAGCTTGAAGTCAATTTCTCAGGCCGCGGCGCTTGGAAAGCAACAAAATCACCATTATTTATGTATGAATGATAAATAGGAAGTCCTGACCATGCCAATTATTTTATGCAAATGATCCCCGTTCCTGTTGTTTCCTCAATAATCGGGTAATCACAAAGCGAATGTTGCCGTACGTTTTTTTTTTTCCTCCGGGGAATTGGCCTGAAAAATGCCGGCTAAGTGGTGGTAGAATACACCAATGAATAATATTAGGGGGATGAAAAAAAAGCAAGAAAACGGAAAATGTCATTAGCGCAGCAACATGAGCTGATCACCTCGGAATTACAAAAGTTAAATGAGATGAATTGGGTGAGCTTGGGGATCCCATAAATAAACCGATAAATACACGAGTGATTGAATCTTGATGTATCTTCCTGAAGATGAGATGTCAATGTCTCCAGGGGGGGATGTTTGGGCCCCTGCCCGTATGTTCAGACATGGTGCAGTTTGGGGGGTTGGGGGGGCGTTTTTTTTATGATTCGGAAGCAGCCTTGGACTTTCAGGCAAACTTATTTGACAAGCCAGATACATAGATGAGTTAGGTAGCCTTAAAGAAGGTGCACTCGTATTATGTTCAACATATACAGTATCTCACAAAAGTAAGTACACCCCTCAGTCACATTTCTGTAAATCTTTTCTTCTATCTTTTCATGTGACAACACTGAGGAAATGACACTTTGCTACAATGTAAAGTAGTGAGTGTACAGCTTGTATAACAGTGTAAATTTGCTGTCCCCTCAAAATAACTCAACACACAGCCATTAATGTCTAAACCGCTGGCAACAAAAGTGAGTACACCCCTAAGTGAAAATGTCCAAATTGGGCCCAAAGTGTCAATATTTTGTGTGGCCGCCATTATTTTCCAGCACTGCCTTAACCCTCTTGGGTTAAGCTATGAGTAAGCACTAGATTATAGTGTGAAACGCGTCAGCTGTTTGTCCCCTACTTGCTGTGTTTTTGTAGTGCATTTTATCCTTTACAATAAAGGCAACCGTCAAGGTTTTTTTGGAGTGCGCCATCCATATCCAATTGTTTTTCTCTGTTAACCCTCTTGGGCATGGAGGTCACCAGAGCTTCACAGGTTTCCACTGGAGTCCTCTTCCCCTCCTCCATGACGACATCACAGAGCTGGTGGATGTTAGAGACCTTGCGCTCCTCCACCTTCCGTTTGGGATGCCCCACAGATGATCAATAGGGTTTAGGTCTGGAGACGTGCTTGGCCAGTCCATCACCTTTAAAACCCTCAGCTTCTTTAGCAAGGCAGTGGTGGTCTTGTAGGTGTGTTTGGGGTGGTTATCATGTTGGAATACCGCCCTGCGGTCCAGTCTCTGAAGGGAGGGGATCATGCTCTGCTTCAGTATGTCACAGTACATGTTGGCATTCATGGTTCCCTCAATGATCTGTAGCTCCCCAGTGCCGGCAGCACTCATGCAGCCCCAGACCATGACACTCCCACCACCATGCCTGACTGTAGGGAAGACACACTTGTCTTTGTCCTCCTCACCTGGTTGCCGCCACACACACCTGACACCATCTGACCCAAATACATTTATCTTGGTCATATCACACCACAGGACATGGATCCAGTAATCCATGTCCTTAGTCTGCTTGTCTTCAGTAAACTGTTTGCGGTCTTTCTTATGCATCATCTTTAGAAGAGGCTTCCTTCTGGGACGACAGCCATGCAGACCAATTTGATGCAGTGTGCGGCGTATGGTCTGAGCACTGACAGGCTGACCCCTCCCCCCCCACCCCTTCACCCTCTGCAGCAATGCTGGCAGCACTCATACGTCTATTTCCCAAAGACAACCTCTGGATATGACGCTGAGCACGTGACCTCAACTTCTTTGGTGGACCATGGCGAGGCCTGTTCTGAGGGGAACCCGTCCTGTTATACCGCTGGATGGTCTTGGCCACCGTGCTGCAGCTCAGTTTCAGGGTCTTGGCAATCTTCTTATAGCCTCGGCCATCTTTATGTAGAGCAACAATTATTTTTTCCAGATCCTCAGAGAGTTCTTTGCCATGTGGTGCCATGTTGTACTTCCAGTGATCAGTATGAGAGAGTGAGAGCGATAACACCAAATTGAACACACCTGCTCCCCATTCACACCTGAGACCTTGTAACACTAACGAGTCCCATGACAGGAGGAGGGAAAATGGCTAATTGTGCCCAATTTGGACATTTTCACTTAGGGGTGTACTCACTTTTGTTGCCAGCGGTTTAGACATTAATGGCTGTGTGTTGAGTTATTTTGAGGGGACAGCAAATTTACACCGTTATACAAGCTGTACACTCACTACCTTACATTGTAGCAAAGTGTCATTTCTTCAGTGTTGTCACATGAAAAGATACAAGAAAAGATTTACACAAATGTGACTGAGGGGTGTACTTACTTTTGTGAGATACGGTATGTCAGCTAGTAGTTGAATGGAAGGTAGGCCAATAACAACTCTAATTGCACTGAAGAGCGAGTGTCATTGGAAGGGGCAGGGTTCATCCACCTCCCATATTTACACCAAGTACTGTTCTGGACCCGACTTTGTTACGCTGCCACCCAGGGCTGGGACAAGGGGTGGGCAGGAGGGACAGTTGCCCAGGGCGCAGTGAAAGAAACGGGGCAAAAAATGGACGCAGGGTGGTATGCCCATTCTACGGCATGTATTAATAGTGGTTTAGAGGGGAGCCGCAATTCTGGATCCTTGCCCTGAGTGCTGGACAACCCTGTCCCGATCCTGCTGCCACCTGAATTGAAGCAGTAAAGAAGTTAATTTGCAACTTTGGTCTCTGGATGAATTTGTCTACAAACTACAGTTCATTAACTGGTTGCCGACCAGCTGCCGTCATTATACTGCGGCCGGTCGGTTCCCCTGCGTGAACCACCATAGCGGTCGGTGCATAGGAGATAGCGGGCATGTGCACGCGGGTCCGGCGGACTCAACGTCCGCCGGCGACCCGCGATCACGGTGTGCAGAGTTCACTGCAAACAAGGCGATTTCCGGTTCTGCCTAATGACATGTCAGAGATCTTCTGTTCCCAGTGATCAGGAACAGGGATCTCGGTCTTGTCCCTGGCAGCCCACCCCCCCCCCTACAGTTAGAACACACCCAGGGAACACACTTAAGCCCTTGATCGCCCCCTAGTGTTAACCTCTTCCCTGCCAGTGTCATGTTTACATTGATCAGTACATTTTTTATAGCACTGATCAATGTAATAATGTCACTGGTCCAGAAAAAGTGTCATTCGGGGTCAGATTTGACTGCCGCAATGTCGCAGTCCCGCTTAAAATCACAGATCGCCGCCATTACCAGTAAAAATAAAAAATAAAAGTCCCTAAATCTATCCCGTAGTTTGTAGACGCTATAACTTTTGTGCATCCCAATCAATATACGCCTATTGGGATTTTTTTTACCAAAAATATATAGAACAATTTATATCGGCCTAAACGGTTTTTTTTTTATATATTTTTTTGGGATATGTATTAAAGCAGAAAGTAAAATTGTCGGTCTTTTTTTTTGTTTATAGCGCAAAAAAAAACCCACAGAGGTGATCAAATACCACCAAAAGAAAGCTCTATTTGTGGGGAAAAAAAATACGTAAATTTTGTTTGGGCACAGCGTCGCACGACCGCGCAGTTGTCAGTTAAATCGACGCAGTGCCGTATCGCAAAAAAATGGCCCGGTCATTAAGGGGGGTAAATCCTTCCGGGGCTGAAGTTGTTAAAGGAAGCATACTAGAGGTCATTGCCTGTGTACATCTAGCTGTTGAGCCCCAGGAGGAATGAGGGGGGCCGGCGTGTGGATACCCCTGGGAGGGTGGTGGGGGGTCTGGTCTCCAGCCGCCATCCTCACACAGGAGAATATTGTAGGGCGTAGCGGAACAGTCACAAAGGCTCCAGCTGGCTCTGATAGGCACTTCCAAAAACCAACCAACTGCTGTTATTCAAATGGCCGGCGCTCGCCAGGGGGCCGGACATCTGAATAGTGGGACGGCGTCGGCGACAATACATACATTCATGCAATGCATGAACCTATGTATTGTTTACGGTGCAGGGGAGAGAGGGGGCGGCGCTCCTGCGCCCACTACGGACGCACTGCCACTGTTTACAACTGCTTTAATGCAAACCCTATTAAAGTCAATGACTAAGCTCCGGGAGGGGGGGGGGGGGGCAGAGTGGAACACGTTGGGGGTTTGGCCCGGCAGGCGTCCAGGCTGAGGTTGCCACTCTATTCACTATTCCAGGACACAGTGGATGTGCGACTTTTAGGGGCTCCCCCTTTTTTCCCTTGCATTTATTTACACAGGAGCCAGGACGGGTTCCATGCCCTGTCAGCATTCCAGCGGCAATTGCGGAAGTATCGACCACATACCCGCCTCACCACCGAGCTGCTTGAGCGGCACACACACACACACACATTTCCTAGGTCCTATTGAAGTCAATGGGAGGCAAATCTTGAAAATCAGTTTTCTCCGTTTCCAAGGCAAGGGACTGTCAGAAAAGGGCCACGGGGAGCTGGGGCACTCCAGGTGGTGACCAAAAAATAAGATTGCAGATTTGTAGGTGGAAAACAATTACATGGGTTGCCTCTGCTGCCCGCAGTGCAGAATGATGTATCGCAGCAAGAGAAGACCTCAGAGTACAGCCGCTACTCCGCTCTGCCAATCACAGTCCCTCGTTCCAAATGAACATTTGTAAATCAAGGCCATGGTCTCAGATGATCCCTACTCCCTTCCCTGCTTACATTTTTCAGCTATTACACTGCATTTCTTGCAAGCAAATCCTAGAAAGCACAAAAGGTACTAAAATATTGCTAATACACCCAGCTACCCCTGCTTGCCCAACCTCCAGATAAGCATTTAAGTGCCAAGAGCTACTCTGAATCAAATCAACTTTATTTAAACCTTTACATGTGTAGCGTTACCTTCAACTAAGAGGGCCGCAGATTGGTTTGGGCCCTGAAGACAGCTCCGCCAACCCCCGGCAATTTACTCGACCCCCTTCTGGCACAGTTAGTCTAGGGTAACATTATATTTCTTATGCTTTATGATCAAACTCAGACACCAAGGCAATAATAAAGAAATATCTAATTTACTTTAGATTGTGGTAAAAGAATCAACAGTGGTAACAGTTTACATGAAATGGATTGCAGAGCACACTATATATTAATGGAACAGTAAAGGCGTGCTGTGTGGGCGACCGTTAACTAGGCGCCCTGTGACGCAGCAACTAAATGAACTATCTAGCTGGCCAGGCCTGGCTCAGATACTAAGACTCAGTCTCTAGGGGATGATGGTTTCTTAACCGGCAAGTCTTTAAAGGTGGTGCACATAACAGAATAACATTTGTAATCCAGTGGGAAGTTGTAACAGGAACAAAACACTTTACTGAAGATCCTCTGACTCAGTTCCGCTAGGACACCTCCAGAGAGAGTATCAGATATAAAGTGTTGGGCCACGGCAGTCTATAGGCACATCAGTAATAAACAGTATATGGTCTGAGCATACGCTCGCTCACCCCTCCGGACGCGATCCCAGTCCGGGAACTTCCACCGACTGTGTCTTCACACACAGTGTCTCCAGCGATCGGGTCCCCGATCCAACCAAGGCTGTGGATAAGCGAAGTCAGATGCCACCCAGGCTCGCAGCGGGGTGGAAGGCTCTTTGGTAGCTGCGCAAGGCCTCAGGCTTCAGGCCTTGCACACCAGCACATCCGCACAGGAGGATCAGTCACTGAAGTCTCGTGTCCCAAAGAGGCCGAGCCCAGCCTCGCCTCCTCTTTTTATAACCCCTCTCATGAGTCTCTGGGGTGGAGACATCGGCGAAAAGGGGTTCTGGGTAAGGTAGTCCTGGAAGTCTTAAAGGAGACCCCGCTACACACTCCCCCCACTTAAATTCTTTGGTCCCCAAAGAAAATTCTAGCATACACTGCATATAACCCTAGACAACATTGCATAAGAGGTGGGCATAGGGAATTCCCACCAAAACCGAGGGGTTGAATTCCCTTGCCCACAGGTCTCACTATCATGAGTGGCCTGCCTAACTGTGCCAGAGAGTGAGTGGGGGTTGCCCTCCACCAAATGAACAGTGGAGGGATCTGGATTCTCTACACTCCTCCTGGCAGTGACCACAGAATCTTCTGAGCTCTTCCCCATTTGTGGGTAGGTCAACTTTCTGGGAGGCCTTATGACTCTGCGAGCCCTTTGTTCTCTTGGGGTTTCTGGCTCTGATGCCACAAGCTCTTCTTCTGTAACAGGCTCAGGCGACACGGCAGGCTCTGTAACATCTGCTTCAGGAGCCGAGGGATACATAGAGTCTCTAGGGCCCTGTTCAGGATAAGGATCACAGGCATCTTCCCAGTAATCTGATGAAGGACTAGATGGGATGAATTCAGCGGCTTCTGCATTCAGTTGTCCATCTATAGTGTCTTCTGTAGTTGGAAGATCTATAGCAGAAGTTCCTTGAGTTGGGGAAGGACACAGCCAGTCAAGTTCTCTTCCTTAGTCTCCACTGAGTTCAGAGGCCTCTTCATCTTCAGGCCGAGAGGTCTGAGACCGAGTGTTTGGCCTGGGGGTATCCAGAATGGAGACTGGTTCAGGGGAGTCCCTCACTGGAGGTATCCTGACCGCTTCAGCAAGTGGGAGCAGGTGGTTTCGATGCCACGTCTTCAGTGGTCCTACCTTTCCTTCTGGCTTCAACTTGTAGACAGGTAGGCCCGGCAGCTTCCTGCAGATGACATAGGGTTCAGATCTCCATCTGTCTGCAAGTTTGTGTTTTCCAGGGACCCCCAGATTGCGTAGCAGTACTCGGTCCCCAGGCTGTAAGTCCTGTACCGGGCCTTTAAGTCAAAGTTTATTTTATTTCGAGCCCCCCTTTGATCTGAGGCCGCCTGAGCTTGTTCATAGGCTACTTTCAGGCTGTGTCTGAGCCTGTCCACATATCCTTTGTGGGATGTGGCTGAGGAATGGTCTAAAGAGGTGCCAAAGGCCAAGTCCACAGGTAACCTTGCTTCTCTCCCAAACATGAGTCGGTATGGGGAGTAGCCTGTAGCATCACTGGTGGTGCAGTTGTAAGCGTGTACTATAGCTGCTATGTGTTTGCTCCAATGTTGTTTCTTCTCACTATCCAGAGTTCCCAACATGTTGAGAAGGGTTTGGTTAAACCTCTACGGCTGAGCATCTCCTTGTGGGTGGTAAGGTGTGGTTCGAGTTTTCTTGATTCCTAACGAATCCAAGAGCTTCCGGATCAGCCGACTCTCAAAGTCCCTTCCTTGGTCTGAATGAAGTCGCTGGGGCAGCCCATAATGGACAAAATACTTCTCCATAAGCACCTTGGCTACAGTGGAAGCCTTCTGGTCTTTGGTTGGAAAAGCTTGGGCATACCAGGTGAAATGATCGGTTATCACCAGAACATTTCCTAGTCCACTCAGGTCGGGTTCAAGGCAGAGGAAATCAATGCATACCAGATCCATTGGGCCTTGACTTTGTAGATGGCCCATTGGGGCAGCTTGATGAGGTAAAGTCTTCCTCTGGATACAGCGTGCACATGAGTGGCAGTACTCTTCTACTTCTGCCCTCATGGAGGGCCAATAGAACCGACTTCTGACAAGTTGAATGGTCCTCTCCGCCCCTAGATGGCCGTGATTGTCATGTAGGGCAATCAGAACAGTCTCTCGATGTTTTTCTGGAAGAAACAATTGCCATTTATCCTCCAGGTCATCAGAGGGGCCCCTTTGGTAGACCACTCCCTGATGTACCTGTAATCTGTCCCACTCTTTCCTCAACAGGCGAGCTTCCTTTGAGGAGTGACTCAGGAGTTTGTTTGGATCCTGATTCTCCAGGGCTTCCAGAACCAATTTTCCCATGGGATCTTCTAATTGGTCGCATCTTAGTTCCTTCTTGGACAACTTTGGCAGATGGTCTTCCTCCAGCTGAGTTACTCCACAGTATTGTTTGGGGACTCCTACCATGGTAACTCCTATCTCTTCCGCCCTTGAGCCCCCTCTGGCTTGTAATTCAGCCCCTTGACAAAGGGCCCGCACCCCGTCAGGTGCCACTTGAGTCCAGTCTTCCATGTCATTGGTGGGACCATGAGATCTCCTGGACAGAGCGTCTGCGTCTCGATTCCCAATCCCTGGCCTGTATTTTAGGCTGAAATTGAATCCAGACAATACGGCCAGCCACCTGTGTCCAGTGGCGTCCTGCTTTGCTGTAGTGAAAAGGTAGGTAAGGGGGTTGTTGTCGTCTTCACAGTGAACTCCGCCCCATACAGGTAGTCTTTGAGCTTGTCTACTACCGCCCACTTAAGGGCCAGGAACTCCAGCTTGTGAGTGGGGTAGTTTTTCTCAGAGGGGGCCAGGCTCCGGCTCACGTAAGCAACAGGCCGTAGTTGTCCCTCGTGTTCTTGGTAAAGTACTCCTCCCAGACCGTCGTGACTAGCATCTACGTGTAGTTCATAGGGTTTGGTTGGGTCGGCGTAGGCCAAGACTGGGGCAGTGGTTAGGCTCTTCTTCAATGCCTGGAAGGCCTCTTCACACTTCTGGTTCCACTGATCTCTGACTGACTCACCCGGCTTCCTGCGCCCTGAGTCGTCCTCTTCCCCCTCAGTCTTGAGCAGTTCATTCAATGGTCTAGCAATTCGGGCGAATCCTTCCACAAACCTCCTGTAATAGGAGCAAAACCCTAAGAAGGATCTGAGTTCCGTTACTGTGGTGGGCGGTGGCCAGGAGGTAACTGCCTCCAATTTCTCAGGGACTGTGGCCACCCCTTCTTCAGACACTATGTGCCCCAGATAGTTCACAGAAGACTGGTAGAACCGACACTTCTCAGGCGAAAGCTTGAGTCCCTCCTCACTGAGTCTTCTCAACACTTTTTCCAGCCTCTCTTCGTGTTCTTCCAGGGTTCTCCCAAAGACAATGACATCGTACAGGTATACAAGGACTTCAATAAGGTTCATGTCTCCTACAGTCTTCTCCATGAGACGTTGGAAGGTAGCAGGAGCTCCAGACAGTCAATGAGGCATTCGATCAAACTCAAAGAACCCCACTGGGGTTATGAAGGCTGTCTTCTCCTTGTCTTCTGGATGCATAGGGATATGGTAGTATCCACTCTTGAGATCCATAACGCTGAACCACTTGGCTCCAGACAAACTCTGTAAGGCGTCCTCTATCCTCGGAGTGGTGTACTGGTCGGGGATGGTTCTCCTGTTAAGAGTCCTGTAGTCGATACAGAGCCTCAACGACCCATTCTTCTTCCTGACCACCACTATCAGGGAGGCATAGGGGCTTCTAGACTCCCGGATCAAACCAGTCCTCTTAAGTTCTGCGAGTTGTTCCCTTAGATCCTCCAGATCTGCTAGTGGGACCCGCCTGACCCTCTCTCTGAAGGGCTTGTCTTCTTGGAGGCGGATTCGATGGGTGGCACTCCTTGCACACCCCACATCGAACTCATCTTTGGAGAAGATCTTCTCCCATCTGGTCAACTGGGCCTTGGCTCTCTCTTTCCAAGCCCTGGGCAGATTCGGATTTTCCATTGACAGCTTCTCCCAAATGTCTCCTCCTTCACCCGTCCCCTTGACTTCTGACAGGGTAACCGGGGCAGCAGGACTCACCTGGCCCAACAGCATCCTGGCTGGGATTTCCATGGGGTCACCTGCAGTGTTCCTAACACTCACCGGAACTCTACAATGGGCCTTCTTTAGGGCCTTCAGTGAAATCACTTCTGGTATCACCTCCAGACCGGAGGTCTCTTCCCTTGGGTCGGACTCCAGCATGACAAAGGGTCCAGGTTGCTCCCAAGTAAGCTTCACAGTGGCTCTGAGACAGGTTACTTCGCCGGGCTGCAACACTACCCCTTCTCTTCCAAGTCTCCACACCTTCCCTATCCCCTCTCCAGGGGCCTTCTGCTCTAGGACCAGCCGTTGGTAGGCCGTCTTCAACATGGGGTGGATCTTGGTGGCCGCTGGCCCCTTCTCTTTCATTAGAGGGGTTAGGAGTCTTCGGACCAAGTCCGTGTTCGTCCCTATTATAAGGGAACTTTTGTTGGCTCCTGGCGGCCGAGGGCACACAACTGCCAGGGTGTCAAACTCTTCAGCCTTCCCAGCCACGGATGGGTCAAAAGTCATTTTGACTGGTAGATAGCCATCGTAGGGGAAATTCTGGGTTCCAATCCCACATATTTCCAGCTCCTCTATCTTCTGGATAGGTAGGTGACTCAAGTGCTTATCGTAGAAATCCCTATACAGTAAGGTCACTTGTGCCCCAGTATCCAAGATGGCTCTGGTGTAGACTCCCTCCACTTGGATGGGCACTATAGGAGATGGGCCTACCAGCTTCTCCAGATATGGCCCGGTAGGGGTAGCCTTCTTCTGGCCCTTTCCCTTCGGACTCTCTCTTGTCCAACTCCCTTTAGACTTTAATCTTTCTTGAGCCTGGTATGCATTAATTTCCCTCCTTTCAATGGGTGTACAGACCCGCTGAGGGATATTATTATATTTCTTAGGTGTGCACCCCCTCTGGGGAGTGCTGCGCCTCTTCGGAGGGGTCTTGCCCCCTTTCTCTGGGGTGTATCTCTGTTGAGGAATGTTGTGTTTCCTCTGAGGCGTTTTATCTCCTCTTTTCTTCTGCTTCGCATTCAGCTTGGAGCTCACTGAAGGTGATGGGCACCCGGTTGACTCCTTCACCGGGGCCCTCTGGAGTTTCCCGCCGGCTTGCGGTTGTCCATTTTCTTCTTCTTGGGACTGGAACATGTAGCTGCAATATGGCCAATTCCTCCACAGTTAAAGCAGACTATATCTCCCCATTCTTGTAAAGATGCGGGTGCCGAGGCAATTGGGAATAGTTCCTTCCGTGGTACTTCTCTCCTGGGACCCTCTGGGTCTTTTGCCATCAGAGAGGTCAACATTTCTAACACCTTGGACATTTGTGCTTTTAAAGTGTATACCTCCGAGTCTCTTTCAGGGGTCATCACTGGATTAACTAGCACCTGTGCGGGAACAACATTTGTTTTAATCATTTGCTGGTCCTGTTGTAGCGCCTCCTCATCTCTGATGATTTTTATCAAGTCAGCATAAGCCAGTAACGTTCCTCCTCCCGAGGTTTTCAGGTGCAGCCAGACTGGATCCGAGCGTAACGCTCCCTTTAAGACTTGCTTCATTCTTGCCGCATCTGTATCTTGGGGCTTCATTCCCTTCTTCAACACAATCTTGCACAGCAACCTGTTCAGTCTTCTGACATACTCTGAAAGTTTCTCCCTTGGTTGTTGGAAAGTATGTTCAAATAGGTAGACCATCTCTGTCACCTTTTCCAATTGGCCAAACTCTTCCTGTAACATGGCTAAACAGTCTTGAGCCGTGCAATCTGCATTCCCAAACCAAAAACTTTTCACTGCTTCTGCTGCTGCGCCTTTAACGGCTTTTTATCACCCGTTGCCTCTTCTGCGCTTCAGGCACCTCCCATGCCTCTACTGCCTGCAATGCCTGCTCCACCCAGGTATCAAAATCCTCTTCCCCTGCCGGGACAGGGAGCTTCCCTGAGAATGTCTTCAATCTCCGCTAGCTAGTTTCTACATGCACCGTGCTTGTCTTCTGACATTTGATTAGCAGATCCCCTATTGCCTTTATCAATTCTGGTGATATAGCAGTGGCAGGTGCGGGTGTCACCGGGGGCGTCACCCCGTCTCCTTTTATTGGTGAGGTACGGGCCGCAGTCTGCGGTGATCCCATCGGTGATGGTTCCTTCTTTACAGTTAAAGCAGGCGCCAACCTATAGGTTCTATTGTCTGGTGTCTTTACACACTTGCGCTTGCAAGCCTCCGGTACCCCGTCTCCGTATTCCACCAGTGCATACTGATATGAAGTGTCTGGGTCTGACTTTATATCTATCACCCATGGTGTATGATCTGGGGACACTAACTTCATTAACTCCTCTACCATCTCAGTCTTCCATTCCTCCCCTGGGAGGCTGATGACTATTGAGTTGTTTGGCTCTGCCCTAACGGCTTTGCACCACTCTTCTATTGCTTGTGGGTCCATGCCGCCACCTCTGGCGTTCAACTACTGTATCAGGATCCCGGACGAGAACCCCCACGTGTAGCGTTACCTTCAACTAAGAGGGCCGCAGATTAGTTTGGGCCCTGAAGACAGCTCCGCCAACCCCCGGCAATTTACTTGACCCCCTTCTGGCACAGTTAGTCTAGGGCAGTGATTCTCAACCAGGGTTCCGTGGAACCCTAGGGTTCCTCCAGAGGTTGCTAGGGGTTCCTTCAGCATTGGGCAATTTCTGCCTCTCAGATAATTTCCTACTGACACCATTGATCTTTTTAGCTATCTGTAAGGAGGTGATTCTTCCCAATGACCACAAGTGTAAGGCCCATCCTTCCCACTGACCATCACACAAAGGTATCATGAATTGTAGATTTCTAATTTTTAGCAGGGGTTCCCCCGAGACCGGAGAACTATTTCAAGGGTTCCTCGGTGTTGAAAAGGTTGAGAAAGGCTGGTCTAGGGTAACATTATATTTTTTATGCTTTATGATCAAACTCAGACACCAAGGCAATATTAAAGAAATATCTGATTTACTTTAGATTGTGGTAAAAGAATCAACAGTGGTAACAGTTTACATGAAATGGATTGCAGAGCCCTGCAGCAATAAACACACTATATATTAATGGAACAGTAAAGGCGCGCCGTGTGGGCGACCGTTAACTAGGCGCCCTGTGACGCAGCAACTAAATGAACTATCTAGCTGGCCAGGCCTGGCTCAGATACTAAGACTCAGTCTCTAGGGGATGATGGTTTCTTCACCGGCAAGTCTTTAAAGGTGGTGCACATAACAGAATAACATTTGTAATCCAGTGGGAAGTTGTAACAGGAACAAAACACTTTACTGAAGATCCTCTGACTCAGTTCCGCTAGGACACCTCCAGAGAGAGTATCAGATATAAAGTGTTGGGCCACGGCAGTCTATAGGCACATCAGTAATAAACAGTATATGGTCTGAGCATACGCTCGCTCACCCCTCCGGACGCGATCCCAGTCCGGGAACTTCCACCGACTATGTCTTCACACACAGTGTCTCCAGCGATCGGATCCCAGATCCAACCAAGGCTGTGGATAAGCGAAGTCAAATGCCACCCAGGCTCGCAGCGGGGTGGAAGGCTCTTTGGTAGCTGCGCAAGGCCTCAGGCTTCAGGCCTTGCACACCAGCACATCCGCACAGGAGGATCAGTCACTGAAGTCTCGTGTCCCAAAGAGGCCGAGCCCAGCCTCGCCTCCTCCTTTTATAACCCCTCCCATGAGTCTCTGGGGTGGAAACATCGCCGAAAGGGGTTCTGGGTAAGGTAGTTCTGGAAGTCTTAAAGGAGACCCCGCTACACATGATAATGTAATTATAAAAAAGTTTAGTCTTTTAGCATTTGCAGCTTTAATAAAAAAAAAAACTCCCTGGTGATCCTGCCAAAAAGATCCTTTTTCAGGTGTTTCCTGTTATAGGGTTGTAGGCAGGTGCAGTTAACTAGTCTACCACTAGGTGGCCCTGTGCCCTGCTGCACCTACCATATGCGCCAAAATCTCTTTCTGCTACGGAATACTGTATAATGTATTACTAACTAGACCAGGAGATCAAGTGGATCCTGAAGAAGCCCAATCTGGGCGAAACACGTCAATCTCATCATCACCTTTGGCACCGTTTGTTTGTATAACAAATTTGGCTACACTGTCCACATGATTTTAGATTGTACCTTCAGATTTTAACCTATGTATAATAAATTTTTACTTACTCTCATTTTAATTCAGTCACTTGAGGATTTAAAGCGGGGTTCCACCCGTGATTTTTAATTTTTTTTAAAAGTCAGCAGCTACAAACACTGTAGCTGCTGACTTTTAATAAGGACACTTACCTGTCCTAGGCGCCCGCAAAGTCGACCCCCCCCCCCCGAGGCCGATCGCTTTATCGCGGCAGGTCCCCGCGCCGCCATCCTCACTAAGGAAAACAGGCAGTGGAGTCTTGCGGCTTCGCTGCCGGTTTCCTACAGCACATGCGCGAGTTGCGTGGCGGCTGCTCTCTGGGATACACACAGTTCCCAGAAGGCAGCGCGCCCCATTCACCAGAAGACACCGCGAGTAGGACAAGAATGAAGACCAGCCGTGGAGGATGAAGAGGCAGATTAGGAACTTCCGCATTGCTACCGCTATTTCTGATAAGTACATTTTTTTTTTTTTTTTTAACATTTTTTTTTTCACATTTTTTTTTTTGATTTTTGGTAAAAAAATAAAATTTCAGGGTGGAACTCCACTTTAACATCAAACGCAGTTGTAACCAGCTTGCGCAGGCTCTATACAGAGGCAGGAGGCCGGGGAGGAGCAGATGTGCACCCAGGAGAGCCAGCTGTAGGCTTCCTGACCCTTATGGAGGTGGGGGCTCAGGTAAACAAGCATCTCCCTGCTCTGCCTAGTGACAATGACACCGATCTCCGCTCCGTGTACTCGGAGCGGAGATCGGTGTCATGTGACACAGAGGCCAACCCCCCCTCAGTTAGAAACACAATGCAGGGAACACTTAACCCCTACAGCGCCGCCTAGTGGTTAACCCCCTTCACTGCCAGTGTCATTTTCACAGTAATCAGTGCATTTTTATAGCACTGATCGCTGTAAAAATGATAATGGTCCCAAAAATGTGTCAAAAGTGTCCGATGTGTCCGCTATAATGTCGCAGTCATGAAAAAAATCGCTGATCGCCGCCATTACTAGTGAATTTTTTTTCTTTAATAAAAATGCCATAAAACTATCCCCTATTTTGTAGATGCTATAAGTTTTGCGCAAACCAATCATCACCGATTTTTCTTTTACCAAAAATATGTAGAAGAATACATATCGGGCTAAACTGAGGAAAAAAAATGTTTTTTTGTATATTTTTTGGGGATATTTATTATAGCAAAAAGAAAAATTTTTGCATTTTTTTCAAAATTGTCGCTCTATTTTTGTTTATAGCGCAAAAAAACAAAAACGCAGAAGTGATGAAATACCACCAAAAGAAAGCTCTATTTGTGGGAAAAAAAGGACGTCAATTTTGGTTGGGTTCCACGTCGCACGACCGCGCAATTGTCAGTTAAAGCGACGCAGTGCCGAATCGCAAAAAGGGGCCTGGTCTTTAACCAGCCAAAATGGTCCGGGGCTGAAGTGGTTAAACCATTGAAGTCAAACCAAAAACCAAAAACCAGTAAAAAAAAAAAACCCCGGCCCTTTCCATAAAATGCAGATGTGAACATATTCCATAGGAAATCATGTTAAATGGACTGTAGTGCGTTTCTGCAAAACTGAAGACACACTAAAAAAATGCACAGGTGTGAACCAGGCCTAAAAGTGGCTGCTGGAGATCAGCAGCACTGAAATGTAAAAACAAGAAAAACCATTGCAATTTTTTTGTATGGCGCATAAACTAAATGCCTTCCAGTGAGGGATTAGATGTATTTGAACCGTTTGCCGACTGCTTCACGTAGATATACGTCGGCAGAATGGCTCGGGCAGGCAAAGCAACGTACAGGTACGTTGCTTTGAATCTGCCGCCTAGCGGGCGCGTGCCAGCCGCGGTCCCCGTGGCCCGCGGACTCGATGTCCGCCGGTTTTCCCGCGATCGTGTCACGGAATGGCAGGATTCGTTTGTAAACAAGGCATTTCCCTGTTCTGCCTAGTGACAGGACACTGATCGTCTGGTCCCTGTCATCGGGAGCAGTGATCAGTGTCGCGTCACTCGTAGCCCAGCCCCCCCCACAGTTAGAATCACTCCCTAGGACACACTTAACCCCTTTCTCGCCCCCTACTGGTTAACCCTTTCAGTGCATTTTTATATGGTCCCAAAATAGCGTCAAAAGTGTCCGATCTGTCCCCCCGCAATATTGCAGTCCTGATAAAAATCGCAGATCGCCGCCATTTCTAGTAAAAAAAAAAAAAATTATAATAAAAATGCCATAAAACTATCCCCTATTTTGTAGACGCTATAACTTTTGCGCAAACCAATCAATAAACTTCTATTGCGATTTTTTTTTTCAAAAAATATGTAGAAGAATACGCATCGGCCTAAGCTGAGGAAAAATTTATTTTTATAGATTTTTTGGGGATATTTATTATAGCAAAAAGTAAAAAAATATTGCTTTTTTTTTCTTCTAAATTTACCCTCTTTTTTTGTTTATGGCGCAAAAAATAAAATCTGCATATGTTCAAATACCACCAAAAGAAAGCTCTATTTGTGGGGAAAAAGGACGTCAATTTTGTTTGGGTACAACGTCGCACGACCGCGCAATTGTCCATTAAAGCGACGCAGTGCTGAATCGCAAAAAAGTGGCCCGGTCATTGAGCAGCCAAATCTTCCGGGGCTGAAGTGGTTAATAAATAGCTGCCGGCAAGATTGTATTATTGGAAGTGATTAATCCTCATCATGGAACAGTAATTATGCCATGACAATGTTTCATATTAAACGATGGCGCCTTCGGACCTGGCTCAAAAAATAAAAACGCACTGGTCGCGCTGGGAGGACCGCCCTCCTTGTAGAGTATCTGGCTCTGTGCGGAGAATGGTCCTCTTTACATATAACCAATGTAATCATTATTAATAGCAGTCCTTCATCAGGTTAATGATGGTCTGGTCCCACTGATGAAGATGAATGTGGACGTGTTGGACATTTATATCCGGGGGCTCCTGGTATATATATATATATAGAACTCGGCCCGTGTTTTCGCTCTCGCCTCTTCATTATTATGCTCTCCGTGAATGCGGCTGGCTAATGCCGGCGTGTTATATGTCAATAGGCAGATATTGACGCGGCTCGGGATTAAGAGCTAAACGGCTTTTCTCATTTCCGAAAAAAAAAATTATTTACAAGAACGTGACGGCTGACACGGGTTTTGTTCCAGCGGTCGCCAATTTCTCGATTTTTATTTGATGTTGCCAGATAATGTTCGGACTTCGAGGTCATATTGAGTCACCGCTTTCTATTCATCCCTCTAAATGGCCCAAAATGATGATTATTAGAGATGAAAAAGGCTGAAGAACACCCGGTGACAACACAAGAGAGGCCGAGCTGGGAAAGGAGGGAGAGAAGAAACCCGCATGGTGCCGGATGAGATGAAATTGTATGTGCCGGGGGGGGGGGGGGGGCGGAGGAGATGATGGCGGGAAAAGATACATACACCATCGTACCGCCATTTGTCCGCCGGTGAAATATTCAGCTTTGTGTGAGGAGCTCAGTGTGTGTAGAAGGAGAATGTTGTAGTGTGATAATCCCACCATCAACCTAAGAGTGGGGATGAGAGAGTCTGCCCGGGTTCACCAATCTAACGCCAATCATCAATCACATCATTCAATTATTATAAATCCATCATCAATCAGATCTTCAAACTATTATAACTCCTTTATCAATCATGTTATCAAGTGATGGAAATTCATCATCAATCAGATCTTCAAATTATTGTAAATCCATCATCAATCACATCATTCAATTATTATAACTCCTTTATCAATCATGTTATCAAGTGATGGAAATTCATCAATAATCATATCATCCAATGATATAAAATAAATCCATCATTGATCATGTTATCCAGCAATGTAAATTGATAATCAATCACATCATCCAGTGTTATAAATACATCATCAATCATGTTATCACGTGATGTAAATCCATCATCAATCAGATCTTCAAATTATTATAAATCCATCATCAATCACATCATTCAATTATTATAAATCTATCATCAATCACATCATTCAATCATTATAAATCCATCATCAATCACATCATTCAATCATTATAAATCCATCATCAATCACATCATTCAATTATTATAAATCTATCATCAATCACATCATTCAATCATTATAAATCCATCATCAATCACATCATTCAATCATTATAAATCCATCATCAATCACATCATTCAATCATTATAAATCCATCATCAATCACATCATTCAATTATTATAAATCTATCATCAATCACATCATTCAATCATTATAAATCCATCATCAATCACATCATTCAATCATTATAAATCCATCATCAATCACATCATTCAATCATTATAAATCCATCATCAATCACATCATTCAATCATTATAAATCCATCATCAATCACATCATTCAATTATTATAAATCTATCATCAATCACATCATTCAATCATTATAAATCCATCATCAATCACATCATTCAATTATTATAAATCCATCATCAATCACATCATTCAATCATTATAAATCCATCATCAATCACATCATTCAATCATTATAAATCCATCATCAATCACATCATTCAATCATTATAAATCCATCATCAATCACATCATTCAATCATTATAAATCCATCATCAATCACATCATTCAATTATTATAAATCTATCATCAATCACATCATTCAATCATTATAAATCCATCATCAATCACATCATTCAATCATTATAAATCCATCATCAATCACATCATTCAATCATTATAAATCCATCATCAATCACATCATTCAATTATTATAAATCTATCATCAATCACATCATTCAATTATTATAAATCCATCATCAATCACATCATTCAATCATTATAAATCCATCATCAATCACATCATTCAATTATTATAAATCTATCATCAATCACATCATTCAATCATTATAAATCCATCATCAATCACATCATTCAATTATTATAAATCTATCATCAATCACATCATTCAATCATTATAAATCCATCATCAATCACATCATTCAATTATTATAAATCTATCATCAATCACATCATTCAATCATTATAAATCCATCATCAATCACATCATTCAATCATTATAAATCCATCATCAATCACATCATTCAATCATTATAAATCCATCATCAATCACATCATTCAATCATTATAAATCCATCATCAATCACATCATTCAATCATTATAAATCCATCATCAATCACATCATTCAATCATTATAAATCCATCATCAATCACATCATTCAATTATTATAAATCTATCATCAATCACATCATTCAATCATTATAAATCCATCATCAATCACATCATTCAATCATTATAAATCCATCATCAATCACATCATTCAATCATTATAAATCCATCATCAATCACATCATTCAATTATTATAAATCTATCATCAATCACATCATTCAATCATTATAAATCCATCATCAATCACATCATTCAATCATTATAAATCCATCATCAATCACATCATTCAATCATTATAAATCCATCATCAATCACATCATTCAATCATTATAAATCCATCATCAATCACATCATTCAATTATTATAAATCTATCATCAATCACATCATTCAATCATTATAAATCCATCATCAATCACATCATTCAATTATTATAAATCCATCATCAATCACATCATTCAATCATTATAAATCCATCATCAATCACATCATTCAATCATTATAAATCCATCATCAATCACATCATTCAATCATTATAAATCCATCATCAATCACATCATTCAATCATTATAAATCCATCATCAATCACATCATTCAATTATTATAAATCTATCATCAATCACATCATTCAATCATTATAAATCCATCATCAATCACATCATTCAATCATTATAAATCCATCATCAATCACATCATTCAATCATTATAAATCCATCATCAATCACATCATTCAATTATTATAAATCTATCATCAATCACATCATTCAATTATTATAAATCCATCATCAATCACATCATTCAATCATTATAAATCCATCATCAATCACATCATTCAATTATTATAAATCTATCATCAATCACATCATTCAATCATTATAAATCCATCATCAATCACATCATTCAATTATTATAAATCTATCATCAATCACATCATTCAATCATTATAAATCCATCATCAATCACATCATTCAATTATTATAAATCTATCATCAATCACATCATTCAATCATTATAAATCCATCATCAATCACATCATTCAATCATTATAAATCCATCATCAATCACATCATTCAATCATTATAAATCCATCATCAATCACATCATTCAATCATTATAAATCCATCATCAATCACATCATTCAATCATTATAAATCCATCATCAATCACATCATTCAATCATTATAAATCCATCATCAATCACATCATTCAATTATTATAAATCTATCATCAATCACATCATTCAATCATTATAAATCCATCATCAATCACATCATTCAATCATTATAAATCCATCATCAATCACATCATTCAATCATTATAAATCCATCATCAATCACATCATTCAATTATTATAAATCTATCATCAATCACATCATTCAATTATTATAAATCCATCATCAATCACATCATTCAATCATTATAAATCCATCATCAATCACATCATTCAATTATTATAAATCTATCATCAATCACATCATTCAATCATTATAAATCCATCATCAATCACATCATTCAATTATTATAAATCTATCATCAATCACATCATTCAATCATTATAAATCTATCATCAATCACATCATTCAATTATTATAAATCCATCATCAATCACATCATTCAATCATTATAAATCCATCATCAATCACATCATTCAATCATTATAAATCCATCATCAATCACATCATTCAATCATTATAAATCCATCATCAATCACATCATTCAATCATTATAAATCCATCATCAATCACATCATTCAATCATTATAAATCCATCATCAATCACATCATTCAATCATTATAAATCCATCATCAATCACATCATTCAATTATTATAAATCTATCATCAATCACATCATTCAATCATTATAAATCCATCATCAATCACATCATTCAATCATTATAAATCCATCATCAATCACATCATTCAATCATTATAAATCCATCATCAATCACATCATTCAATCATTATAAATCCATCATCAATCACATCATTCAATTATTATAAATCTATCATCAATCACATCATTCAATTATTATAAATCCATCATCAATCACATCATTCAATCATTATAAATCCATCATCAATCACATCATTCAATTATTATAAATCTATCATCAATCACATCATTCAATCATTATAAATCCATCATCAATCACATCATTCAATTATTATAAATCCATCATCAATCACATCATTCAATCATTATAAATCCATCATCAATCACATCATTCAATTATTATAAATCCATCATCCAATTATTATAAATCCATCATCAATAACATCATTCAATTATTATAAATCCATCATCAATCACATCATTCAATTATTATAAATCCATCATCCAATTATTATAAATCCATCATCAATAACATCATTCAATTATTATAAATCCATCATCAATCACATCATTCAATTATTATAAATCCATCATCAATCACATCATTCAATTATCAGATTGGATGGAGAGCGTCTGTGAACAGCAATTTTCTAGTCTTGCCACAGATTCTCAATGGGATTTAGGTCTGGACTGTGACTGGGCCATTCTAACACATGAATATGCTTTGATCTAAACCATTCCATTGTAGCTCTGGCTGTATGTTTAGGGTCGTTGTCCTGCTGGAAGGTGAACCTCCGCCCCGGTCTCAAGTCTTTTGCCGACTCTAATGCCGCGTACACAGGAGCGGATTTAAGATGGAATAAGATCTGATGGAATTTGCCATCGGAATTCTGATGAAGCTGACTTCCATCAGTCTTGCATACACACCATCGGACAAAATTCCAACTGTCCAAAACGCGGTGACGTAAAACACTCAGACGAGCCGAGAAAAATGAAGTTCAATGCTTCTGAGCATGCGTCGACTTGATTCTGAGCATGCGTGGCTTTTTTCTCCGTTGGAGTTCCACACAGACGATCGGAATTTCCTATCGTTTTTTTTTCCATCAGAAAAACTTAAAACATGTTCTAATTTTTTTTTTACACCGATGAAAAAAAGTCCGATGGGGCCCACACACGATCGTTTTTTCCGATGGAAAAAGTCCATCTAACTTTTTTCATCGGAAAAAAACGATCGTGTGTACAGGGCATAACAGGTTTTCTTCTAAGATTGCCCTGTATTTGGCTCCATCCATCTTCCCATCAACTCTGACCAGCTTCCCTGTCCCTGCTGAAGAAAAGCATCCCCACCACATGATTCTGCCACCACCATGTTTCACGGTGGGGATGGTGTGTTCAGGGTGATGTGCAGTGTTAGTTTTCCACCACACATAGCGTTTTGCTTTTAGGCCAAAAAGTAGAATTTTGGTGTCATGTGACCAGAGCACCTTCTTCCACATGTTTGCTGTGTCCCCCCCATGTTTGCCGTGTCCCCCACATGATTGCTGTGTCCCCCACATGATTGCCGTGTTCCCCACATGATTGTCGTGTCCCCCACATGATTGCTGTGTCCCCCACATGATTGCCATGTCCCCCACATGATTGCTGTGTCCCCCACATGTTTGCCGTGTCCCCCACATGTTTTCTGTGTCCCCCACATGATTGCCATGTCCCCCACATGATTGCTGTGTCCCCCACATGATTGCCATGTCCCCCACATGATTGCCGTGTCCCCCACATGATTGCTGTGTCCCCCACATGTTTTCTGTGTCCCCCACATGATTGCTGTGTCCCCCACATGATTGCTGTGTCCCCCACATGATTGCCGTGTCCCCCACATGATTGCTGTGTCCCCCACATGATTGCCGTGTTCCCCACATGATTGCCGTGTCCCCCACATGATTGCTGTGTCCCCCACATGATTGCCATGTCCCCCACATGATTGCCGTGTCCCCCACATGATTGCTGTGTCCCCCACATGTTTTCTGTGTCCCCCACATGATTGCTGTGTCCCCCACATGATTGCTGTGTCCCCCACATGTTTGCTGTGTCCCCCACATGTTTTCTGTGTCCCCCACATGATTGCTGTGTCCCCCACATGATTGCTGTGTCCCCCACATGTTTTCTGTGTCCCCCACATGATTGCTGTGTCCCCCACATGATTGCTGTGTCCCCCACATGATTGCCGTGTCCCCCACATGATTGCTGTGTTCCCCACATGGCTTCTCACAAACTGCAAACAGGACTTCTTATGTCTTTCTTTCACCAATGTCTTTCTTCTTGTCACTCTTCCATAAAGGGCAGATTTGTGGAGAAGCACGACTAATAGTTGTCCTGAGGACAGATTCTCCCACCTGAGCTGTGGATCTCTGCAGCTCCTCCAGAGTTACCATGGGCCTCTTGGCTGCTTCTCTGATGAATGCTCTCCTTGCCCGGCCCGGTCAGTTTAGATGGACGGCCATGTCTTGGTAGGTTTGCAGTTGTGCCATACTCTTTCCATTTTCCGATAATGGATTGAACAGAGCTCCGTGAGATCTTCAAAGCTTGGGAGATTTCTTTATAACCTAACCCTGCTTTATACTTCTCCACAACTTTATCCCTGACCTGTCTGGTGTGTTCCTTGGCCTTCATGATGCTGTTTGTTCACTAAGGTTCTCTAACAAACCTCTGAGGGCTTCACAGAGCAGCTGTATTCATACTAAGATTAAATGACACACAGGTGAACTCTATTTACTAATTAGGTGACTTTTGAAGGCAATTGGTTCCACTAGATTTTAGTTCGGGGTATCGGAGTAAAGGGGGCTGAATACAAATGTACCCCCCCCCCACACTTTTCACATATTTATTTTTATCATTTATCATTTTCCTTCCACTTCACAATGATGTGACACTCTGTGTTGGTCTATCACATAAAATCCCAATAAAATACATTTATGTTTTTGGTTGTAACATGACAAAATGTGGAAAATTTCAAGGGGTATGAATACTTTTTCAAGGCACTGTATATATGCGATTCTACTTTTCCTGGGTAGGGGGTGTGATTAAACACAGTGGGTTCCAGCCAATCGATGACCACCATCACCCGCTGATCAGCGAGGAGGATGACAGGACAGAGCTCTGTGTATGTAAACAAGGCAGAGCTCTGTCCTATCAGCAGGGATGTGTCGGTTTTGTTTCCCTGAAAAGCACATCTTTTAGTAAAAGCAGCACCCGGTTTGTACACAAAAACACCGGCTAGGCATCACATTTAACCCCCCGATGTTAACTTCTTCCCTGCCAGTGTCATTAGGTACAGTGACAGTGCACATTTTTAGCACTGATCACTGTATTAGTGCCACTGGTCCCCACAAAGTGTCAAAAGAGTCAGTTTGGTGTCCGATTTGTCTGCCACAATATCGCAGTCCTGCTATAAGTCGCTGATCACCGCCATTACTAGCATGAAATAAATACAAATTCCAGCATATTTCCCATAAGTTTGTAGACGCAAACAAATAAATATACACTTATTTGGGATTTTTTATTTTTATTTTTCACCAAATATATGTAGCAGAATACATGTTGGCCTAAATTTATGAAATTCTATTTTTTTTTTCATTGGATATGTTTTGTAGCAGAAAGTAAAAAAAAAAAAATTTTTTTTTTTTTTCAAAATTTGGGCCTCATGCCCGCGGACGTTTTAAAAAACGGGCTGTAAAGCTGGTACAGACGCCAGGAAAAAAGCGGCATTTTTAACGCAATTTTTACCGCGTTTTGGATTGAATTCAATGCACGTTTCCCCGCGCTAGCTTTCAGCCGCGTTTTTCTTTCTCTATTCCAAATCAATGGTTCCCTATGGGAGCCCATTGATTTGAATAGAGAACGCACCAGAAGTCGGATCAAGATGACCCGACTCGCGGGGCGACTCGTGTGCGGAGAATCTTGAAGGCGAACCCCCGCGAAAATTTTAAAACATTTTTGCGTGAGGTCCCCCCTCAGGATGATACCAGACCCTTCGGTCTGGTATGGATCCTGGGGGGAACCCCCACGCCATTTTTTTTTTTGGTGTGGGGGTTCCCCTTAAGATCCATACCAGACTGAAGGGTCTGGTATCGTCCTGAGGGGGGACCTCACGCAAATTTTTTTTTACATTTTCGCGGGGTTCCCCTTCAAGATTCTCCGCACACGAGTCGCCCCGCGAGTCGGATCATCCTGATCCGACTTCTGGTGCGTTCTCTATTCAAATCAATGGGCTCCCATAGGGAACCATTGATTTGGAATAGAGAAGGAAACGCCGGACGAGGCTTAACACAGCGTTAAGCCTCGTTACATCGCGTTTTTTACACCCTTTGCCGCCGTCTGACGTCTTTACAGCTCTAACGCTGGAGCTTCAGAACGCACTGGTCCTGGGTTTTTTTTTGCAGCTTAAAAACACCTATGCCATTTACAGCTCAAAAACGTCATGGTGGGCATGAGGCCATAGGCTAACATGGAGAGCCCTTTTTAAGCTGCAAAAAACGCTCATAAAAGTGGCGGTAAAAACGTCCGTGGGCATGATAGTGCAAAAAAACCCCAAAAAAACTGTGGTGATCAAAAACCACAATAAGAAAGCCCTATTTTTGGGGGGGGGGGGGGAATTACATTTTTTATTTGGGTATAGCGGTGCATGACCGAGCAGTCACCAGTTAAAATAACGCAGTGCTAAAAAGCAAAAAAATAAATAAAAATGGCCTGGTCATGAAGGGGGGTAAATCTTCCGGAGGTCAAGTGGGTATACAGTACTTGCCATAAAGTCAGGCTCATCCGATGACCTACAATAACTATACAGCTCAGAGCAGTTAAACCAAGTGAACAGGTGGTGGCAGTTGCTGATGCTGCCTATACCAGTGTGTGGTCACCTAGAGGAGGAATTGGTTGGACTGATTGGTTGGGCTGATAACATTGACACATATAGTATCATAAAAATTATTTATTACATATAAAATTATACAAAACAATCTGAAAAAACACAAGCCAACCCCACCCAAAAACAACAGGTTACTACTGACAGGTGACCCCGTGGAGTTTATGTTGCGGTGGAGTGTGGCAAAAATCCTCTACCGGTTTCGCGGGCTCAGCGGCTTCTTCAGGAGGGAAAAAATCTGTGTAGCAGATAATACAATGAACTAACACATAATAAAGAGCGTGCATACAAAAATACATAATATACAAACATTAATTAACCACTTCAGCCCCGGACCAATACGTAGCTAAAGGACCGGGCCCCTTTTTGCGATTCAGCACTGCGTCGCTTTAACTGACAATTGCGCGGTCGTGCGACGTGGCTCCCAAACAAAATTGACGCCCTTTTTTTCCCACAAATGGAGCTTTCTTTTGGTGGTATTTGATCACCTCGGTGGTTTTTATTTTTTGCGCTATAAACAAAAATAGAGCGACAATTTTGAAAAAAAAATAATATTTTTTACTTTTTGCTATAATAAATATCCCCCAAAAAATATATAAAAAAACATTTTTTTCCTCAATTTAGGCCGATACGTATTCTTCTACATATTTTTGGTAAAAAAAAAATCGCAATCAGCGTTTATTAAATTGGTTTGCGCAAAAGTTATAGCGTCTACAAAATAGGGGATAGTTTTATGGCATTTTTATTAATTTTTTTTTTTTTTACTAGTAATGGTGGCGATCTGCGATTTTTTTTTGTGACTGCGACATTATGGCGGACACACGTTTGACACCATTTTGGGACCATTGTCATTTTTACAGCGATCAGTGCTACACAAATGCACTGATTACTGTGAAAATGACACTGGCAGTGAAGGGGGTTAACCACTAGGGGCGCTGAAGGGGTTAAGTGTGCCTAGGGGAGTGATTACTACTGTGTGGGGGGCGTGGCTACAGGTGACACGTCACCGATCTCCTCTCTGATTACACAGAGCGGAGATCGGTGACATTGTCAGTAGGGGAGCGGGGAGATGTTGTGTTTACACTAACATCTCCCCGCTCCGAGCCTCCGTGAGACGATCGCGGGGATCCCCGCGGCGATCGAGTCCACGGGACCCGCGATCCGACTCACGGGGAAGGCAGGGGGGGGTCACGAGCGCGCCGGCAGCGGCGGGCAGTTAAAGGGCCACGTACAGGTACGTGATTGTGCCTGTACGAGCCATTCTACCGACGTATATATACAGTGGCTGGTCCTTAAGTGGTTAAATGCAATCATTGTCTGTAATAAGAAGACCTGCTCAGGAGTTCTGCCTTCACTGGCTGCATGCTTGTCCTGTGTCGGGGACTTGGTGTGCTGTAGCTGGGGGCAGCCAGGCAGTTGGTGTTTATAGAAGGGTTCAGCGGGGGCAGGCTGCGTCTATCTCAGTGCAGCGTTTCCTTAGAATCGTTCGGAGTATTTCCAGGATTTAATCAGCAACAATGAGAAATCCGCTCAGTGATGCTTCTAAGGTGAAGAACTGTTTGGAAATGCGTTCCGGATGTATTTATTGAGTGTTTATCCGGAGCTCTCAGCGAGTTCACAACGTGTTCCTTTCAATGTAGACAGAAAAACAAAAACGGTTAAAGCAGGACTCCGATCTCACGCCGACACTACCTACCGGCAACCTACAGCCTGCACAAGGGGCCTAATTCATGCAGATAGTAACACAAAGCTAATTCATGGGGTGCCCAACCTGCGGTCCTCCAGCTGTTGCAGAACTACACGTCCCATCATGCCTCCGCCTTTGGGAGTCACGGGCAGCCCTGCAATGCCTCATGGGATTAGTAGTTCTGCAACAGCTGGAGGGCCACAGGTTGAGGACCCCCATGGGTTTAGACCAGACCTCAAATTTTCCACTCGCCTACTCGCATTTTGCAAGTGGAAAATGAGGTCTGGCGAGGAGCTGGGCTGCCTGGGAGTGTGGGGGGGCCAGCACCGCCGGTGGGCGGGCGTTGATCGCGAGCCGTTCTCCCAGCGATCGCCCCGATGGCAGAGAGCATGGAGGAAGAGGAGAGCCGCGGGATCGCAGAGCGGTATAGCATGTTGTTACAACTTACATTGAAATTTCCTCCGCTCTGCTCGCTCACACAGCCCCGCCTCCTCCTGACCCCGCGCCTGTAATAGATGCTGAGATGTGTTGTCTATCACAGGCGCGGGGTCAGGAGGAGGCGGGGCTGTGTGAGCGAGCAGAGCGGAGGAAATTTCTATGTAAGTTGTAACAGCATGCTATACCGCTCTGCAATCCCGCAGCTCTCCTCTTCCTCATGTCATGATCTGGCCGCCAATTAGGGGCACGGTGAGTCTGCAATGGGGCAAAGTAAATCTGCAATGGGGGCACAGTAAATCTGCAATGGGGGCACAGTGAATCTGCAATGGGGGCACGGTGAATCTGCAATGGGGGCACAGTGAATCTGCAATGGGGGCACAGTGAATCTGAAATAGGGACACAGTGAATCTACAATGGGGGCACGGTGAATCTGCAATGGGGGCACGGTGAATCTGCAATGGGGGCACAGTGAATCTGCAATGGGGGCACGGTGAATCTGCAATGGGGGCACAGTGAATCTGCAATGGGGGCACGGTGAATCTGCAATGGGGGCACAGTGAATCTGCAAGGGGGCAAAGTGAATCTGCAATAGGGGCACGGTGAATCTGCAATGGGGGCACGGTGAATCTGCAATGGGGGCACGGTGAATCTGCAATGGGGGGCACGGTGAGTCCGCAATGGGGACATGGTGAGTCCGCAATGGTGAGCACGGTGAGGCTGCAATGATGGGCACGGGTGAGGCTGCAATGATGGGCACGGGTGAGGCTGCATTGATGGACACAGGTGAGGCTGTGCTGAGGGGAACGGATAAAGTTGTTGTTAATATTTATTTTTGGAACTTAATTCTGCATAAAACATTTCACAAGATAATTTATGAGGGCGTGATTAGCGGCAGAATTAGGGGCGGAGCAGGGTAGGGGTTGGGTGGGGCAACTAGTGGCGAGTAACCCTTGAGGCCTGGCTAGTGGCTCAAGACTTTAAATTTTGAGCCCTGGTTTAGACAGTTTATTAGGAACACAGGTCGGGTAAATCGGATAGCTGTTTCGGATAGCTGAGCAGGGTCCCCTATGTCAGGGCCACACGGTGACAACTGATATTTACACTAGCTGCATCCAGCTCTAAACCAGTGTTTTTCAACTCCAGTTCTCGAGGCGCCCCAACAGGTCATGTTTTCAGGCTCCCCATTATTTTGCACAGGTGATTTGATCAGTTTCACTGCCTTAGTGATCACCACAGCTGTTTCATCTGAGGGAAATCCTGAAAACATGACCTGTTGGGGCGCCTTGAGGACTGAAGTGGAGAAACATTGTGTAAACAGACATTTTTGTTCTAATAGACGATTGCCAGTCTAATAAATCTTTCCAGTAAAATCTCAGACCCAGACCTTTGATTTTCAAGATTACCCCAGCCCTGATTAAGGCCCCTTTCACACTGGGGCGGGAGGTGCGGTAACGGAAAAGCGCCGCTATTTTTAGGGGAGCTTTACCATCGGAATTGCGGCGGTATTCGGCCACTAGTGGTGCGGTTTTAACCCCTGCTAGCGGCCGAAAAAGGGTTAAAAACCACCGCAAAGCGCCTTTGCCAGCGGTATAGCCGCGCTGTCCCATTGATTTCAATGGGCAGGAGCGGTAAACACACCGCTCCTTCACCGCTCCAAAGATGCGACTAGCAGGACTTTTGGAGCAGTCCTGCTAGCGCACCCCTCCAGTGTGAAAGCCCTCGGGGGCTTTCACACTGGAGAAACAGCAGCCGCTGTTTAGGGTCAGTTTGCAGGCGCTATTTTTAGCGCAATAGCGCCTGCAAACTGCCCCAGTGTGAAAGAGGCCTTAGGGGACATGTCATAACCCCCTGAAACGCGTTGCCTGTTTAACCCTGTTTTGTCATGTTTGATAGATCACATAAATACTTACAAACAGTGACGGCTGCTCCATAAGGGGGCGCAGGGGTGCTGCCCCCCCTCCCCAAACCATGCGTGCGGCCCCCTAATCTACCTGCAGGGTGCCGGACGCATGGATTCTAATAGAAGGGGTGTTTTTTGAAGCACATGATTGGAGCCAGAGGCTCTAATAGGCTTCAAAAAAGGGTGCCACACTGATCCTCCTCCCGGCCAATCAGGAAGCCCCTATTGGTCAGGGAGTCCACCCCCCCGTCCCCCCCCCCCCCAAAAAAAATTGGAGCACCAGCTGCCACTGCTTACCAGTATAACATTAGTTAAAGGTAATGACAGGTGCAGATGCTGTAATGATCACTTCACCAAAGATTTAGGAATAGTATTCAAAAGATTCCAACTCCAAGAGGTCAGCTTAATGCTCTCCAGCATATGTGAAATTTAAAGAAGGAGAAACTTCATGGTGCAGTAGAAAACAAAGGTTTAAATTTCCAACTATTATTGCACTTCACAAAATCAAACAAAGAAAATCCATATAGACACTAGAGGCGCGCATCTTCACTGGTCTCACGATTCGATTACGATTATCTGGTCAACGATTCAATTCGATTTGATTCCACGATGCATCACGATTACTGACGAGCTCCCACTTCCGCTTGGACCGCCTAGGTGGCCCTTCCTCCCTGTAATCTTCTGGGACACATCACAGGTCCCAGAAGATTGCCCGGCTATGCAGGACAGCGCAGACATGCGCACCGGGCTGTGAAGCTGCAAGCTGTCACAGGCAGGTGCCCACAGTAGTATTTCCAGCGCCGTGGACAGGCGGGGGAGAGAATGGAGGGTTCGGGTGGGCACGTTGCTGGATTGTGGGACAGGTGAGTGTCTTTTTGCGCACACTCGTGGAATGGCGACAAACTACCGTACCTAAAAATCTCCATAGGCGGCGCTTTAAAAAAAATTAAAGGTTGCCAGGTTAGAGTTACAGAGGAGGTCTAGTGCTAGAATTATTCTTCTCGCTCTGACGATCGCAGCGATACCTCACATGTGTGGACGTGACTTGCGTATGCGTTTTCTTTGCTGCGCGAGCTCGCTGGGACAGGGGCGCTTTAAAAAAAAAAAAAATCTTATTTTTTTAGGTGTTTTTCATGTGTTTTTTTATTTTTGTGTTCTTTAAAAAAAAAATGTTTTTGATCACTTTTATTGCTGTTATGAGGAATGTAAACATCCCTTGTGACAGTAATAGGTGGTGACAGGTACTCTTTATGGAGGGATCGGAGGTCTAAAAAGACCCCAAATCCCTCCTTTGCACTTCAAAGTATTCAGATCGCCAAAACCGATATTTAAAAAAAAAAATCTGGCGCCATTGGCATCCGAGGAAACCGGAAGTGACGTTGTGACGTCGCTTCCGTGTTTACATACAGGAGACTGGAACTAAGCAGTTTCCGGCTTCGTGCCAGTCTCTAGCCGCCGGAAGTGGCGGTTCGCGGATCGGGTCTCCCAGTGGGACGGAATTGGTGGAAGGCAGCGGGAGAGGGGGGGGGGATGTCCCTTCCCGTTCCTCCGGTATAACAGCCGAGCGGCTTCTAGCTGTATCGGTTGTTATCCCTGGAAAGCAGACCACCCGCTCTAAAAAACAGTTGCAGCTGCGGGCATCATCCCGGTATAACCCCTTTAAAGCCGAGGCCGCATACGCTCAGCGCCAAGGGGTTAACAGATATACACTCGGAGCGCTCTCCCGGGAGGGGCGGGGCAAGTCGGGATCACGTCACTCGGAAATAGATTTTTCCGGTCGCAGTGCATCGATGCCGCATCAGGGGACACCCGAATCGCGATGCATCGGTGCAGCGGTTAATTTCAGCACCCCCTAATAGACACAGCCGCGGAGCTCACTCTGCAGGCTGGTGCGTGATGATGTCACTGATAGTTGCTCCAGTGAGTGAGCTCCGCAGCTGTGTCTATATGGATTTTCTTCCTTTGATTTTGGGAAGTGCAATGATAATTGGAAATTTAAACATTTGTTTTCTACTGCACCATGAAGTTTCTCCTTTAAAATTTTTAAGCTGACCTATTGGAGTTGGAATCTTTTGAATACTATTCCTAAATCTTTGGTGAAGTGATCATTACAGCGGGAGGAGGTTTGAACATTGGAGCTGAGAGAGTGGAAAATCGCAGGTGGTTTCCTTGATAACAAGCGTGTTTGATCCCTATAATTTGGGATCCATCCTGTCTGGTAAGAGGCTTTAACTTTTCCCTTCTGATATAAGAGAATACACCGCTGATCATTATGGATAATTTGGGATCCATCCTGTCTGGTAAGAGGCTTTAACTTTTCCCTTCTGATATAAGAGAATACACCGCTGATCATTATGGATAATTTGGGATCCATCCTGTCTGGTAAGAGGCTTTAACTTTTCCCTTCTGATATAAGAGAATACACCGATGATCATTATGGATAATTTGGGATCCATCCTGTCTGGTAAGAGGCTTTAACTTTTCCCTTCTGATATAAGAGAATACACCGCTGATCATTATGGATAATTTGGGATCCATCCTGTCTGGTAAGAGGCTTTAACTTTTCCCTTCTGATATAAGAGAATGCACCGCTGATCATTATGGATAATTTGGGATCCATCCTGTCTGGTAAGAGGCTTTAACTTTTCCCTTCTTATATAAGAGAATACACCGATGATCATTATGGATATCCATGCTTTGCACTGAAAATATACATGGACAGTCACTATATGTATTCTATTCTATATTCATTCTGTTCATTTGATGTGGACTTTATTATTATAGGATTTTTTTCTTATTTGCTAGGATTGCGCACTTCTGTTTTTATATAGATTGAGGGATATAACTTGGATAGGGATGGGAGGTTACGGGACCAAGACCAGCAGATGACATGGCTCCCCAAATCATCACTGACTGTAATGAATTTGTTTCTACAATGACAATAAATCTTATCCTAAAAAAAAAAAATTGCATTTCATTTAGAAATCGCGGTCCCAGAGTCTGGAGGAGGAGTGGAGAGGCACAGAATACAAGTTGCATGAAGTTTCCTCAGTCAGTGATGATTTGGGGCACTGTGTCATCTGCTGTTGGTGGTCCGTTAGCGCAGCCGTCTAGCAGGAAATTCCAGAGCACTTCATGCTTTCCTCTGCTGACCAGTTTTATGGAGATTCTGATTTCATTTTCTAGCAGGACTTGGCACCTCCCACACTGCGGAGTGCATACTATACTGTACCTGGACATACAGTGCATCCAGAAAGTATTCACAGCATTTTACGTTTTCCACATTTGGACCATTTTGTTATTTTACAGCCTTATTAAATTCATTATTTTTCTCAAAATTCTACAAACAATTCACCATAATGACGACGTCAAAGAAGTTTTTTTTTTTAATCTTTGCAAATTTATTAAATATAAAAAAATGAAAAAATACCATGTTCAGAAGTATCACAGGCTCCTCCCATGTACATAAATATCACAGGCTCCTCCCATGTTCATAAATATCACAGGCTCCTCCCATGTACATAAGTATCACAGGCTCCTCCCATGTACATAAGTATCACAGGTTCCTCCCATGTACATAAGTATCACAGACTCCTCCCATGTACATAAGTATCACGGGCTCCTCCCATGTACATAAGTATCACAGGCTCCTCCCATGTACACAAGTATCACAGGCCCCTCCCATGTACATAAGCATCACAGACTCCTCCCATGTACACAAGTATCACAGGCTCCGCCCATGTACATAAGCATCACAGACTCCTCCCATGTACACAAGTATCACAGACTCCTCCCATGTACACAAGTATCACAGGCTCCTCCCATGTACACAAGTATCACAGGCTCCTCCCATGTACACAAGCATCACAGGCTCCTCCCATGTACATAAGTATCACAGACTCCTCCCATGTACATAAGTATCACAGACTCCTCCCATGTACATAAGTATCACAGACTCCTCCCATGTACATAAGTATCACAGGCTCCTCCCATGTACATAAGTATCACAGGCTCCTCCCATGTACATAAGTATCACAGGCTCCTCCCATGTACATAAGTATCACAGGCTCCTCCCATGTACACAAGTATCACAGGCTCCTCCCATGTACATAAGTATCACAGGCTCCTCCCATGTACATAAGTATCACAGACTCCTCCCATGTACATAAGAATCACAGACTCCTCCCATGTACATAAGTATCACAGGCTCCTCCCATGTACATAAGTATCACAGACTCCTCCCATGTACACAAGTATCACAGGCTCCTCCCGTGTACATAAGTATCACAGGCTCCTCCCATGTACATAAGAATCACAGACTCCTCCCATGTACATAAGTATCACAGGCTCCTCCCATGTACATAAGTATCACAGGCTCCTCCCATGTACATAAGTATCACAGGCTCCTCCCATGTACACAAGTATCACAGGCTCCTCCCATGTACACAAGTATCACAGGCTCCTCCCATGTACATAAGTATCACAGGCTCCTCCCATGTACATAAGTATCACAGACTCCTCCCATGTACACAAGTATCACAGACTCCTCACATGTACATAAGTATCACAGACTCCTCCCATGTACATAAGTATCACAGGCTCCTCCCATGTACATAAGTATCACAGACTCCTCCCATGTACACAAGTATCACAGACTCCTCACATGTACATAAGTGTAGCGCCCCTTTACTTTTCAGGGGTGCTATGTACTTAAATTTAGGGGTAGGTCTGAGCTAGTAGCCAGGCTCAGACCACTTTGATTTGTATAGGCGTGCGCACAGGGTGTGCCAGGTGTGCCCAGGCACACCCTAATCACCCCATGCACATTAGTATTATCACTCTGTGTAGCAGCAGGAACATGGGAAAGATCTCCGTTTTACCGGCTCTGCTATAAGAGCAGTGTTTATGCTCTTCTCTTTCACTGTGTCGGCAGGGAAATCAATGTGCCGGGGTCATATATATGTAGACACCCCGTGTCCCCCACACATGCATGTGTGTTTGAGCTTTAGAGTGCACACCCTAATGCAATAGCTGCACACACCTATGTTGATTTGTTAGTACTCTCTTCTGCCTATGTGATGTAGCCTGACGCACAGTTCCCTGTGGCCTGTAGGTGGCACTGCTATATCAGGTCAGGGTTGAACCGTGGGTGACATTGCTATACCTTAGGGTGTCCTCTCTCGGCAGCAGTACGGTGGGCGTGGTTAGCCTGCTGTGCATGCTGGGAGAGGATACATAAGGGGCAGACGCCATTCTTTTGGGGAAAAGTCAGGAGTCTGGAGTGTGAGCGGTTCGCGCCACCCGGCCCTCCAGGCCAGGAGTGCGCGCATGCATGGGTCTCAGGCACCTTTAGCCTGGGCCTATCTCCAAAAGAAGAATCCCAGGGTGCCCGGGAAAGGGTGGACCCACTCACTAGCGTTGCTAGCCAGGTGCGGGGGGGGGGGGGGCGGGCCGCACCCGGATGACACCCACCAGAGGGGTGACACCCGTGGGTAGCGCAGCGGCATCACACTGACATCGCCCGCCCGCTGCCCTGTGCCTTAGGCTCACGCTGCGGCTGTGTCCCTCAGCGGAAGGAAGCCGCCGCCCCCTCTGCCTCCTCTCTGTTTACATCCACAGAGGAGGAGGAGCCCGCGCTCGAGAGACACACCGCTGTGTGTATCTGCCGCTCTGTTCTGAGGTCTGTAAGGTAAGGGGGGCATCTTTACTGATAGGGGGAGGGGGTGTCTGTACTGCTGGGGTCTGCACAAGGGGGAGTTTGCACCGGGGGGGGGGCTGTAACTGAGGGGGGTGTCTGTACTGAGGGGGGTGTCTGTAACTGAGGGGGTCTGCACTGAGGTGGGGGTGTCTGTACTGAGGGGGAGGTTCATACTGAGGGAGGCGGGACTATATTGATGGCGGGGAGTCTGTACTTAGTGGAGCGGGTTTGTACTGAGGGAGGGGGATCTATACTGCGGGAGGGGGGTCTGTAGTTAGTGGAGGGGGGTCTGCACTGAGGGGGGACTATAGTTGTTGGGGGGTGAAACCATTTTTTTTCGCACCGGGTGACACCAACCCTAGTGACGCCACTGTGTCAGTGCGCCGCGTAACTACATTAGACGAGTCTCTCTCTCAGCGCCGCTGATCGGCTGATGTGAGAAACTGAGAGAGAGACTCAGAGAGGCAGCGGCAGCCGCAGAACAAGTACTGTATATACCCGACTATAAGCCGACCCGAATATAAGCCGAGGCACCTAATTTTACCCCAAAAAACTGGGAAAACGTATTGACTCAAGTATAAGCCTAGGGTGTCCATCTGCATGCCTCACTGTGCCTCACTTTGCCTCACTGTGCCCATGCCTCACTGTGCCCATGACTAGACTGATGTTTAACATGGGAGTCTATGGAAGGAGTGCCCGGCTTTGAAAAATCGGTCCTCCCCGGCCTTAGGTCTCCCAGACACCAAACTTTGCACAGGGGCTACATGTGTGCCAGGATTGGGGTCCAGGGGACCTACGACCGGCCGGTATCAGGTCCGCAAAGTCACCGGAGAAATTACCGTTTAACATTGGAGTCTATAGAAGGGGTGCTCGGGTTTAAAAAATCAGTGCTCCCCGGCCGTAGGTCCCCCAGACACCAAACTTTGCACACTTGTAGAGGAGACATAGGGCTACATGTGTGCCACGTTTGGGGTCTAGTGGACCTACAGTCGGCCGGTACCAGGTCCCCAAAGTCCGGGAGATCAGGCGCAAAAAAAAAAAAACCAGAGCAAGTGAGTGTGACAGATGGTCTCGGGGGGGGGGCAATTGCCCTGTTGCCCCCCCCCCGGATCCGCCCCTGCTGCACTGATGGACACTGATAGGCTGCACTGATGGGCACTGATGGGGCTGCACTGATGGTCACTCATGAGGCAGCACTGATGGGCACTGATATACGACACTGATGGTCACTGATATGCAGCACTGATGGGCACTGATATCTTGCACTGATATACTACACTGATGGACACTGATAATCAGAGCACTGATAATCATTGTCCTGATTATCAGTGTAAATGCCCCTGCCACCACAGGAAAGCCAATTACCTATTTTCATTCCTCAGACACTGACAGCGCTGATAAGCGACATTTGTTTACATTTGATCAGCTGTGATTGGACACAGCTGATCACATGGTAAAGAGCCTACGTCATTGGCTCTTCACCACGATCATTTATTTTTGAAAAACAAAACAACATTCCAGTCCAGAGTTTTACAGATCATGGTCAGCAAAACATTACTTCCCAAGATACATTTAAAGCGGGGGTTCCACCCGCAATTTTTTTTTTTTTTAAAGTCAGCAGCTACAAACACTGTAGCTGCTGACATTTAATAAGGACACTCACCTGTCCTACTCGCCCGCGATGTCAGCCTCCGCCGAGGCCGATCCCCTCGGTGTTGGCAGCTCCCGGCGCCGCCATCCTCAGTAAGGGAAACAGGCAGTGGAGCCCGTGCGGCTTCACTGCCCGTTTCCTACTGCGCATGCGCGAGCCCCGGGGCGCTTGGTGAATGGGCGGATACACACAGTTCCCAGAAGGCAGCACGCCCCCATTCACCAGAAGACACCGCGAGGAGGATAGGGAAGAAGATCCACCGCGTATGATGAAGAGGCAGATTAGGGACTTCCGCATAGCAACCGCTATTTCTGGTAAGTAGAATTTTATTTATTTTTCATTTATTTGTAGATTTTTGGTGAAGTTTTTTTTTCAGGGTGGAACTCCACTTTAATAAAAGAAAGTAATTTTTTTTTTATTATACGTTTTGTATTATTTGATTATTATTTATTTTGTTTCATTTTATATATAATTTATTTATATTGTTTTATATTATTATTATTATTATTTCAGGTACTTATATAGCTCTGTCAATTTACGCAGCGCTTTACATATACATCATATATAATTCTTGTATGGGAGGGGGGACCCCTTCTGTCAGGGGGGGGGGCCCGGGGCAATTGCCACTTTTGCCCCCTTGCAAATCCAACCCCCGCTTGCGCCTGTTCATTCAGTAAAACAATGACGAGATTAATTATCCCCGCCGATTGGAGGCTTTGTTTCTGTTTGTGACGTACGGAGGGCTATAATGCGTCCCATCAAGACATAAAAAAAAAAAACAAAAAAAACAAATGGGATGCTGATGCTGTTGCCGGGCAACGGTGTACGAGGGTCTGCATCCCTCTCTCTCTCTCTCCTGTGCGCGCGCTCGCATTCCACGTGCGTCTCTCACTATAAATCAGCGGAGAGTTGTCATTTCCCTTCAGTTCTGAGCAGAGGCAGAGAATGTAAGTCCGAGCTCTGCCGGCGGGGAAGTATGTTCTCCGATAGACACCAGCCAAGGAGCACCGACCAATCTCCGACCTTCCTGGAGGTCGATCGATCTCGTTCTTTGGCGTCGCGGCGCACACCCGGGCAGTGAAGCAGAAGTCTGCCTCTTTTTACGACCATGACGGCTTTCTTTTGACTTTTTTTTGGAAATGTTTTTCTAAGAGGAAGAAGGATTATACGGCGTACCGGTTGTGATTCAACGTTTCTTGTTTTTTATTTTTTAATACATTTTTTTTTGGGGTCTTCGTTGATGGCGCTGGGCGAGGGGATGCTGGACGAGGTGCTAAACCTTTCCTGGGAATACATGAACGGCAGCTTTTTGGGGAATGCGAGCCGAATCAACGAATCTCTGGTGAACCGGACTGAGACCGGAACGCCGCCGTTCCTCACCGACGCCTGGCTGGTGCCCCTCTTCTTCGCCTTGATCATGTTGGTGGGGCTGATTGGGAACTCTCTGGTCATCTATGTCATATCGAAGCACAGGCAGATGCGTACGGCGACCAACTTCTACATCGGTGAGTTTTCTGAAAGGGCGTTGGGCAGAAACGTTTTACTCAAGGATCAGTCCACCCAAAAGTGATGTATTATTTATTTATTTCAGGTAATTCTATAGTGCCATCAATTTATGCAGCACTTTACATATATATTGCACATTTTGTCCTCAAGGAGCTTACAATCTAAGGTCCCATACACATATGAGGGCCAATTTAGACAGGAGCCAATTAACCTACCAGCATGTCCTTGGAGTGTCAGAGAAAACCGGAGTACCCGGAGGAAACCCACACAGGCATAGGGAGAACATGCAAACTCCAGGCAGGTCGTACCATGGTTGTTTTTGCTACATGTGAAGCCTGGTGGGCTAAACCACCCCATGGCTTCATTTAAGTCTTGATGGCTCCAACAGTGAGATCTTCCTCCCAAAGTATATTCCTCTTCTCCTCTTATAATGGGCACAGCGGGTGTACAGACCCGGGAACTCAGCAAAGGGATGGTGGGAACCCCTCATAATAGGCACAGCGGGTGTACAGACCCGGGAACTCAGCAAAGGGATGGTGGTAACCCCTCATAATGGGCACAGCGGGTGTACAGACCCGGGAACTCAACAGTATCTTTTCAAAGAGATTGTTGGAGGGTTTAAGCCTCTAGTATCCACCAAACAGTGAAATATCAGTTCACTGATATTCCCTCTGTCCCTTGTCCTGTGACCCCTCTCCTCCCTCTGTCCCCTGTCATGTGACCCCCTCTTCCCCTCTGTCCCCTGTCCTGTGACCCCTCTCCTCCCTCTGTCCCCTGTCCTGTGACCCCCTCTCCTCCCTCTGTCCCTTGTCCTGTGACCCCTCTCCTCCCTCTGTCCCTTGTCCTGTGACCCCTCTCCTCCCTCTGTCCCCTGTCCTGTGACCCCCCCTCTCCCCCTCTGTCCCTTGTCCTGTGACCCCTCTCCTCCCTCTGTCCCCTGTCCTGTGACCCCTCTCCCCCCTCTGTCCCCTGTCCTGTGATCCCTCTCCTCCCTCTGTCCCCTGTCCTGTGACCCCCTCTCCTCCCTCTGTCCTGTGACCCCTCTCCTCCCTCTGTCCCTTGTCCTGTGACCCCTCTCCTCCCTCTGTTCCCTGTCCTGTGACCCCCCTCTCCCCCTCTGTCCCCTGTCCTGTGACCCCTCTCCTCCCTCTGTCCCCTGTCCTGTGACCCCTCTCCCCCCTCTGTTCCCTGTCCTGTGACCCCTCTCCTCCCTCTGTCCTGTGACTCCCCCTCTGTCCTGTTACCCCTCTCCCCCCTCTGTCCCCTGTCCTGTGACCCCTCTCCTCTCTCTGTCCTGTGACCCTCTCTCCTCCCTCTGTCCTGTGACCCCCTCTCCTCCCTCTGTCCCCTGTCCTGTGACCCCCTCTCCCCCCTCTGTCCCCTGTCCTGTGACCCCCTCTCCTCCCTCTGTCCCTTGTCCTGTGACCCCTCTCCTCCCTCTGTCCCTTGTCCTGTGACCCCCTCTCCACCCTCTGTTCCCTGTCCTGTGACCCCCTCTCCTCCCTCTGTCCCCTGTCCTGTGACCCCCCTCTCCCCCTCTGTTCCTTGTCCTGTGACCCCTCTCCCCCCTCTGTCCCCTGTCCTGTGACCCCTCTCCTCTCTCTGTCCTGTGACCCCCTCTCCTCCCTCTGTCCCCTGTCCTGTGACCCCTCTCCTCCCTCTGTCCTGTGACTCCCCCTCTGTCCTGTGACCCCTCTCTGTCCCCTGTCCTGTGACCCCTCTCCTCCCTCTGTCCCCTGTCCTGTGACCCCTCTCCCCCCTCTGTCCTCTGTCCTATGACCCCTCTCCCCCTCTGTTCTGTGACCCCCTCTCCTCCCTCTGTCCTCTGTCCTGTGACCCCTCTCCTCCCTCTGTCCTGTGACCCCTTTCCTCCCTCTGTCCCCTGTCCTGTGACCCCTCTCCCCCTCTGTCCTGTGACCCCCTCTCCCCCCTCTGTCCCCTGTCCTGTGACCCCTCTCCTCCCTCTGTCCTGTGACCCCTTTCCTCCCTCTGTCCCCTGTCCTGTGACCCCTCTCCTCCCTCTGTCCCCTGTCCTGTGACCCCTCTCCTCCCTCTGTCCCCTGTCCAGTGACCCCCTCTCCCCCCTCTGTCCCCTGTCCTGTGACCCCTCTCCTCCCTCTGTCCCTTGTCCTGTGACCCCTCACCCCCCTCTGCCCCCTGTCCTGTGACCCCCTCTCCTCCCTCTGTCCCCTGTCCTGTGACCCCTCTCCTCCCTCTGTCCTGTGACCCCCCTCTCCCCCTTGTCCTGTGACCCCTTTCCCCCCCTGTCCCCTGTCCTGTGACCCCTCTCCTCCCTCTGTCCTGTGACCCCTCTCCCCCCTCTGTCCCTTGTCCTGTGACCCCTCTCCCCCTGTCCCCTGTCCTGTGACCCCTCCCCTCCCTCTGTCCCCTGTCCTGTGACCCCTCTCCCCCTGTCCCCTGTCCTATGACCCCTCTCCTCCCTCTGTCCCCTGTCTTGTGACCCCTCTCCCCCTCTGTCCCCTGTCCTGTGACCCCTCTCCTCCCTCTGTCACCGGTCCTGTGACCCCTCTCCCCCTGTCCCCTGTCCTGTGACCCCTCTCCTCCCTCTGTCCCCTGTCCTGTGACCCCTCTCCTCCCTCTGTCCCCTGTCCTGTGACCCCTCTCCCCCTGTCTTGTGACCCCTCTCATCCCTCTGTCCCCTGTCTTGTGACCCCTCTCCTCCCTCTGTCCCCGGTCCTGTGACCCCTCTCCCCCTGTCCCCTGTCCTGTGACCCCTCTCCTCCCTCTGTCCCCTGTCCTGTGACCCCTCTCCTCCCTCTGTCCCCTGTCTTGTGACCCCCTCTCCTCCCTCTGTCCTGTGACCCCTCTCCTCATTCTGTCCCCCGTTTGATGACCCCTTCTTCTCCCCCATTTCCTGTTCTGTGTCACCCCTTTACTCCCTCTGACCTTGTCCTATTTCTGTCCCCTGTTCTGTCCCTCTTCTCACTCTGTCCCTGATCCCTGTGTCTCCTCTCCTATGTCCTTCTGTCCTTATTCTCTGTGACCCACTTCTCTCTCTCTGTCTCTATTTCTTGTGACCCCCACTCTTCTCCCTATGTCCTTGTTCTATGTAATTTCTTTTCTCTCTCTCTGTGTCCCTGGTCCTGTGTCCCCTCTTCTCCCTATGTCCCCGTTCTATGAGACACCTCTTTTCCCTCTAACTGTTGTCCATGTGACCCCTTTTCCTTGCTCTCTCCCTGTTCTATGGGCCCCTTTCATACTTTATATCTGGTAAGTTACCATTTAGTGTGTTTTAGAAGGTAATTAGAACATGAAGGTGACAGGTGTACGAGTTATTAATAAGCTGTGACCCTGTGTAAGCCTGGTGTTAACAGAGCTCAATAGTTTAAGTTGAAATTTACACACACATGTTAATGGAGTCTTTAAGGTGCCAATTCCGGCGCTCCTTTTATCTTTAGATGGACATATGGAGTTTCATTGAAAAAGAGAGAGTTCCTGAAGGCAAACAGCTTCTGCTTATTTCTTAGTTTAGATTTCACATGATGGTGTGGGGATATAAATAATTCAAGGATATGGACAAAACTCCGGGAATTAGTCCAGCCCTGCCGTAGATCCATGGAAAAAACGAACAAAGTCTCAACTACCCAACCGGAAACACAGCCATGTGATCAGACAGGAGACAACGTATCCAACTACCCAACTAGAGGAGAACAGCAACTACTGCCAATAGCAGCCTATTAGATTCCTTGATTGCTAAAATAATGAATCCAATTGGTTACCATGGACAATGTCTCTATTTGAGATGAGGGAACTTCATCAGTATTGCTATGGCCAAGCTTCCTGAAAACTCTTCAGCCTCTGAAATGAGCAAACAATGCAAAGAATGTTTTGTGAAGCTCCTAGCAGCCCAGCCTAACGAGTTGATAGTCCCAATTTTTTTTTGGAGAAGTTAGAAAAAACAGCAGCAGCACTTAGCAGCCCTGGAAGCTCTATAACTGTGATTTCCAAACTGCAGCCCGGGGGCCAGATGCGGCCCTTTGCTTCACTTTATGCGGCCCTTGAGGCATTATCCCTGTCACTGACACCAACAATGGGGCATAATCCCTCCCACCAACACAAATGATGGGGCACTATTCCTCCCACTGACGCCAGTGATGGGGCATAATTCCTTCCACTGACACTAATGATGGGGCACTATTCCTCCCACTGACACCAACAATAGGGCACTGTTCCTTTCAATGACACCAACAATGGGGCACTATTCCTTCCACTGACACCAGCAATGCGGCACTATTCTTCCCTCTGACACCAATGATGGGGCACTCTTTCTTACCCGGACATCCAATGATGGAGCACCCTTTTTCCCCCTGACACCAAAGATGGGGCACTCTTTCTTCCCCTGACACCAATGATGGGGCACGCTTTCTTCTCCTGACACCAACTATTTCTCCCCCTAATACCAAAGATGGGGCATTGTTTACTCCCACTGGGCACAGCCCGGTCCCACTGACACCAATGATGGGGCACTAGTTTTCACACTGGCACCAACAATGGGGCACTATTCCTCCCACTGACACCAACAATATAATGGTTGATAAACATATGCTAAAAGGTGGGACTTTTATGAAGCACTCTGCTAATTGAAAAGAGCCAATTGATATATCCATTGTTTTATTAATACAGACAAAGGACATACATACACATGTAAAATAGTAGCATTTTATAGTAATAGTAGGTCATAGTAAAAAAGTTTGAACAATAAATGGGGGTACACAACTGTCCAAACATAATACATCGTAGCAGACCAAGGGTATGTAGACCGAAGTCTGTAGTGGTAACATATAGGCATAATAACAATGGCAAATTGGCTCAATGCAATAAAATAATAAAATACAGATGTAGAACATAGAAACTGTGACATATCATCATGTGAAGGCTCTACGTGTTTCGTGGTTGTAACCACTCGTCAGGAGCAGAATCACAGTAAAGGGGTATCTATAAGAAGGTAAAAATGCCAAAATAGTAAGATGGTAGGTAAAGAAAATAATATACTTAGAAATACAGAAAAGGAGAGGGGGACAAAAAATCCCAGACTATTCTCACCTATCTGTACTATCTGGGTACATCAGTAGGATGATATCAATGGTAACAGGCAAGCATAGAAAACATCATTCCCAGGAACTGAGACGGTAGTGCCCGAGGGATGGCGGTAGCATCAGCAGCCAGTGGTAGATATAGAAAGAGAAGCCAGCTAACAGCTGAGGTAATAATGGGTGAAATAATTCGTATAATTTTCAATTAGCAGAGTGCTTCATATAAAGTGCCACCTTTTAGCATATGTTTATCAACCATATTAGGGATGGAGGTTTATATAGCTATTGCCTCACGTAAAGTCCCAACTTTAGCTTTAGTCTTAGCAGCTCTTTTTCCAAACAATGGGGGGCATAATTCCTTCCGCTGACACCACCAACACCAATGATGGGGCACTATTCCTCCCACTGACGCCAGTGACGGGGCACTATTCCTTCCACTGACACCAACAATGGGGCACTATTCTTCCCCTGACACCAATGATGGGGCTCTCTTTCTTCCCCTGACACCAACTTGGGTGAATGTCCTTTTCTGGGGGAGGGGCGGAGAGGGGGGGGGGTCCCTGCAGCAGGGGAAATTTGCACTGAATGGGGTGATTAGGGTGTGCCCAGGCACATCCAGCACACCCTGTGCGCACACCTATGACAATAGAGACTTTGGACTTCTTTTTTGTCTTCTTACACTTATAAAGTTGGGTGAATGTCCTCTTCTAGGGGAGGAGGCAGGACAAAGGGGGGGGGGGCTGCCGAATACAGAACAATTGGACTTAAGCAAGTCTGGGAACTGAACCACCAAAAATAAGACTGAGATCAGATTCAGTTCAGGACAGCTGTCCGAATGTAACGCCGTCTGAATTTCGAGATCATCTCTCGGTAACATTTTGTCAGCTTTAGAACAGTCAGCTGCCCTAGATTTTAAATTTAGCAAAATACAGTGCCAAGCGGAGTACAAAAAAAAAATCCAAATGTCAAAGCAAAAAAATCCCAAAACAACATCAGCCAGGGGTGTCTGGGCACGGAGCGACTCTCGATCAGCCAGGGGTGTCTGGGCACGGAGCGACTCTCGATCAGCCAGGGGTGTCTGGGCACGGAGCGACTCTCGATCAGCCGGGGGTGTCTGGGCACGGAGCGACTCTCGATCAGCCGGGGGTGTCTGGGCACGGAGCGACTCTCGATCAGCCAGGGGTGTCTGGGCACGGAGCGACTCTCGATCAGCCAGGGGTGTCTGGGCACGGAGCGACTCTCGATCAGCCAGGGGTGTCTGGGCACGGAGCGACTCTCGATCAGCCGGGGGTGTCTGGGCACGGAGCGACTCTCGATCAGCCGGGGGTGTCTGGGCACGGAGCGACTCTCGATCAGCCGGGGGTGTCTGGGCACGGAGCGACTCTCGATCAACCGGGGGTGTCTGGGCACGGAACGACTCTCGATCAGCCGGGGGTGTCTGGGCACGGAGCGACTCTCGATCAGTCGGGGGTGTCTGGGCACGGAGCGACTCTCGATCAGTCGGGGGTGTCTGGGCACGGAGCGACTCTCGATCAGTCAGGGGTGTCTGGGCACGGAGCGACTCTCGATCCGCCGGGGGTGTCTGAGCACGGAGCGACTCTCGATCCACCGGGGGTGTCTGGGCACGGAGCGACTCTCGATCAGCCGGGGGTGTCTGGGCACGGAGCGACTCTCTGAGATAATACAGAATGGTGGTTGTGCTTTGAAGGACGAGTCTTCAGGTCTAATGGATGTCAACTGACATTCTCTCACAGATAAGCACAACAGTTGGGATCAGTTTGGATACGGAGCCATGCTAAGTGAATTTGCTTTCATTTCGGTGTGCAGGAGAAAGTATTAGAACACTAAGTACTGCGAGATGCAGTCATTAAAATAAAAAGTATACTGCTAACGTGCGGCGGCGGGTAGATGGACTCAGAGAGGGCGCTACAGAAAACAGGTTTATATCATATAATTGCAGTGATATAATTCTTGCTCTGCGATGTAAATAACAAAACAACCAACACCAACAATGGTTAGAAATGCCTCCCCTTGACCCCTCAGATACATTAAGCAAATTCATAGCGAGAGATTTCCGCTCGTCTGGAATGAAGAAAATCTTCTTTAATGATCAACAGCACCAGAAACACATGTCCTAACGCGTTTCACACTCCCTACCGCGCTTTATCAAAGAGGATAAAAGCTAAATTATGGACCATGATTCAGCATGGCTAGAGAATTGGTCAAAGCAGCGGAAATTGCACTTCAAGGCTTCTAAATGTAAGATAATGCACTTAGTGAACAAGAATCTTCTCATAGAGTACAATGTGTGTAGGGGGGGGGGGGGAGTGCTCATCAGAACTACTGAAGGATAAGACGTGGGGTTCTCATATCAGAGGATTGCAAAACAAGCAAACAGTGTGGCCAGGCAGAAGCAAATAGAATTGTGGGGTGCATCACTAGAGGGGTCACCAGCAGGAGGAAGGAGGTCCTGATTCCTCTATATAGATCTTTATATCACTAGAGGGGTCACCAGCAGGAGGAAGGAGGTCCTGATTCCTCTATATAGATCTTTATATCACTAGAGGGGTCACCAGCAGGAGGAAGGAGGTCCCGATTCCTCTATATAGATCTTTATATCACTAGAGGGGTCACCAGCAGGAGGAAGGAGGTCCCGATTCCTCTATATAGATCTTTATATCACTAGAGGGGTCACCAGCAGGAGGGAGGAGGTCCTGATTCCTCTATATAGATCTTTATATCACTAGAGGGGTCACCAGCAGGAGGAAGGAGGTCCTGATTCCTCTATATAGATCTTTATATCACTAGAGGGGTCACCAGCAGGAGGAAGGAGGTCCTGATTCCTCTATATAGATCTTTATATCACTAGAGGGGTCTCCAGCAGGGGGAAGGAGGTCCTGATTCCTGTATATAGATCTTTATATCACTAGAGGGGTCACCAGCAGGAGGAAGGAGGTCCTGATTCCTCTGTATAGATCTTTATATCACTAGAGGGGTCACCAGCAGGGGGAAGGAGGTCCTGATTCCTCTATATAGATCTTTATATCACTAGAGGGGTCACCAGCAGGAGGAAGGAGGTCCTGATTCCTCTGTATAGATCTTTATATCACTAGAGGGGTCACCAGCAGGAGGAAGGAGGTCCTGATTCCTCTATATAGATCTTTATATCACTAGAGGGGTCACCAGCAGGAGGAAGAAGGTCCTGATTCCTCTATATAGATCTTTATATCACTAGAGGGGTCACCAGCAGGAGGAAGGAGGTCCTGATTCCTCTATATAGATCTTCATATCACTAGAGGGGTCACCAGCAGGAGGAAGGAGGTCCTGATTCCTCTATATAGATCTTTATATCACTAGAATGGTCACCAGCAGGAGGAAGGAGGTCCTGATTCCTCTATATAGATCTTTATATCACTAGAGGGGTCACCAGCAGGAGGAAGGAGGTCCTGATTCCTCTATATAGATCTTTATATCACTAGAGGGGTCACCAGCAGGAGGAAGGGGGTCCTGATTCCTCTATATAGATTTTTATATCACTAGAGGGGTCACCAGCAGGAGGAAGGAGGTCCTGATTCCTCTGTATAGATCTTTATATCACTAGAGGGGTCACCAGCAGGAGGAAGGAGGTCCTGATTCCTCTATATAGATCTTCATATCACTAGAGGGGTCACCAGCAGGAGGAAGGAGGTCCTGATTCCTCTATATAGATCTTTATATCACTAGAGGGGTCACCAGCAGGAGGAAGGAGGTCCTGATTCCTCTGTATAGATCTTTATATCACTAGAGGGATCACCAGCAGGAGGAAGGAGGTCCTGATTCCTCTATATAGATCTTTATATCACTAGAGGGGTCACCAGCAGGAGGAAGGAGATCCTGATTCCTCTATATAGATCTTTATATCACTAGAATGGTCACCAGCAGGAGGAAGGGGGTCCTGATTCCTCTATATAGATCTTTATATCACTAGAGGGGTCACCAGCAGGAGGAAGGAGGTCCTGATTCCTCTATATAGATCTTTATATCACTAGAATGGTCACCAGCAGGAGGAAGGAGGTCCTGATTCCTCTATATAGATCTTTATATCACTAGAGGGGTCACCAGCAGGAGGAAGGAGGTCCTGATTCCTCTATATAGATCTTTATATCACTAGAATGGTCACCAGCAGGAGGAAGGAGGTCCTGATTCCTCTATATAGATCTTTATATCACTAGAGGGGTCACCAGCAGGAGGAAGGAGGTCCTGATTCCTCTATATAGATCTTTATATCACTAGAGGGGTCACCAGCAGGAGGAAGGGGGTCCTGATTCCTCTATATAGATTTTTATATCACTAGAGGGGTCACCAGCAGGAGGAAGGAGGTCCTGATTCCTCTGTATAGATCTTTATATCACTAGAGGGGTCACCAGCAGGAGGAAGGAGGTCCTGATTCCTCTATATAGATCTTTATATCACTAGAGGGGTCTCCAGCAGGGGGAAGGAGGTCCTGATTCCTCTATATAGATCTTTATATCACTAGAGGGGTCACCAGCAGGAGGAAGGAGGTCCTGATTCCTCTATATAGATCTTTATATCACTAGAGGGGTCACCAGCAGGAGGAAGGAGGTCCTGATTCCTCTATATAGATATTTACCGGTGACAACGTTTTTTATGAGTACATTTTAGCCACCGATATGTATTTGGCAGTAACATTTGTAGGATATATAACGTTGGGCATGGCGAATAATCAGATCTAAAAACATAAAGTGAGGGTACAGTTATCTCCCCCAAACCTAATACCTGATATCCCCTCTAATATCTTAAAGCGATATTAAACCCATTACAAAAAAAAATCAAATATTGCAGCTTAGCAATTAGATGTGGTGGCTTCATTTGTTTTCTTTTCTTTAGCTTTTCTCCCCTCTGTTTTCACCTGGTGATCTGCCCAGCAACACACCTCCTGTATTGGAGTGCCCCCCCACTCTGGATGAAGGAGCACAGGGGGCACCTTTGGACAGTAGCATTGTCAGTCTGGGAGGAGGGGAGTGTTAGATGGACTAGCAGATTTAAAAACACTAACAAATTGAAGTCAAACTCCAGTTCACTCTTTCACACGCAGTTATTTTTTTTATTTTTTTTGGGATAAAGGTTTTACCTAAATAAAAAAAATCTGATCAACATAAGCACCCCTGTCAGTAGTAAAAGGTTTGTCTGATCCCTGTAACTGATACATCTGCCGGAGAGCTTATTCTTTTGAAAAACAGGCTTACTGGCTGGATCACCAGGTGAAAATAGAAGACAGAAAGCCTAAAATAGAAAACGAATGCAGCCATCACATATTAGAATTGGTAAGCTGCACTATAATAAATGTTCGCTTTATATTTTTTAGATATGTTTTCTTAGCCCCACCTCTAATCTTCAACCTAACTTTCCAGTAGCCGTGATAATAACACTGATATTACCTATTTACTCAGTTTGTATTTCACCAAACATTTGGGTATTATATTGTGTTTTTGTGCATTACAATTGTAATTTGTTCCCAAAATATTGTGTTTGAAAAAACGCTGCGCAATTACCATGTGACATAGATAATTGCAACAGCCACCGTTTTATTTTCTAGGGCCTCTGCTTAAAAAAAATAAAATATATATATATATATATATATATATATATATATATATATATATATACATAATATGTTTGGGGGTTCTAAGTAATTTTCAAGAAAAAAAAAAGCAGATTTTTACACTCATGTGAGAAGTGTCAGAATAGGTCCACGGGGTCATTTGTTAAACCAATTTGCCGGCCCGGCTTTTCCTGGCATTTTTAAATTAGTATTTTTTTGCTAGAAAATGACTTATAAACCCCAAAAACTTTATACGTTTTTTTTTGTTTGTTTTTTTTAGAACCCCCAAACATTACATGCATTTTTTTTTTTTTAGCAGAGACCCTGGGGATTAAAATGGTGATTGTTACAAAAAATGTTTTATGTCACACGGTATTTGTGCAGCGGTTTTGCATACGCAATTCTTTTTGGAGAAAATACACTTTAATGAATTAATGAAAAAAAAAAAAAACACAATATTTACCCCAATTTTGTTTGTATAATGTAAAAGATAATGTTACGCTGAGTAAATATTTTTTATTTTTTTTATATACTGTCCCTTTAATTAATTTATTTTTGATCACTTATATTCCTATTACAAGGAATGTAAACATTCCTTGTAATATAAATAAGGATGACAGGTCCTCTTTATAGAGAGATCAAAAAAGACCCCAAATCTCTTCTCTACCTTTAGAAGCAAAAGATTAAAAAAAAAAGGACATATTTGATGTTTTGCTTAAAAAAAAATGTTTACTTCCAGCCTGGACCGGAACTGAAGTCATGATGTCGCTTGGGTCCTCCAAGGCCATAGAGTATCTACTCTTTGATCGCCTATGGAAGCAGCCAGGTGCACCGTCTGATCGTTTTTCGGGTGAATCGGTGGAAATGATAAACCAGAGAAACGCTGGCGAGCGGCAGCAGGGGGAAGGACGTCCCTTCCCGCCGCTTTGGAAAGCGTTCTAGCAGCTCATGAGCGGCTCGGACCACTTTTATGAGAAAGCCAGCCGCCGGCTGAAAAAAAGCGATACCATGGGTTATGGCTGATATCTTTATCCTTAGTACCGGTAAAACACTTGCAAACCGCAACGTGTATATATACGTATTGTGATCAGCAAGTGAAAAATTCCAGACAAAATTAGATGGTAATGTTTACTGGTAAACTCTGTGACTGCGCTAAAGTCAGAAAGCGGTCTCAGGTCACCCCAATGTGAGTTATGTGTAATCTACTGCAGGCAGATTTTAGGGGGCTTCTTACAGGGTTGCTGGGAGTGTATTTCCTGAGGGCTGAGCTTTGTAACTTACTCTATCACTGCTTTGTTCATCACCAATCAGAATCAAACTATCAAGGTAGGTTTAGTCTGATTGGTGGCTTAAAGGAACCTTTCTGTATGTGAGACACACAGGGGACCTTCTGTATGTGAGACACACAGGGGACCTTCTGTATGTGAGACACACAGGGGACCTTCTGTATGTGAGACACACAGGGGACCTTCTGTATGTGAGACACACAGGGGACCTTCTGTATGTGAGACACTCGGGGAACATTCTGTATGTGAGACACTCAGGGGACCTTCTGTATGTGAGACACACAGGGGACCTTTTGTATGTGAGACACACAGGGGACCTTCTGTATGTGAGACACACAGGGGACCTTCTATATGTGAGACACACAGGGAACATTCTGTATGTGAGACACACAGGGGACATTCTGTATGTGAGACACACAGGGGACCTTCTGTATGTGAGACACTCGGGGAACATTCTGTATGTGAGACACTCAGGGGACCTTCTGTATGTGAGACACACAGGGGACCTTCTGTATGTGAGACACACAGGGGACCTTCTATATGTGAGACACTCAGGGGACCTTCTATATGTGAGACACTCAGGGGACCTTCTGTATGTGAGACACACAGGGGACCTTCTATATGTGAGACACTCAGGGGACCTTCTGTATGTGAGACACACAGGGGACATTCTGTATGTGAGACACACAGGGGACCTTCTGTATGTGAGACACTCAGGGGACCTTCTGTATGTGAGACACACAGGGAACATTCTGTATGTGAGACACACAGGGGACCTTCTGTATGTGAGACACACAGGGAACATTCTGTATGTGAGACACACAGGGGACATTCTGTATGTGAGACACACAGGGGACCTTCTGTATGTGAGACACACAGGGGACCTTCTGTATGTGAGACACACAGGGGAACTTCTGTATGTGAGACACACAGGGGACCTTCTGTATGTGAGACACTCAGGGGACCTTCTGTATGTGAGACACACAGGGGACCTTCTGTATGTGAGACACTCAGGGGACCTTCTGTATGTGAGACACACAGGGGACCTTCTGTATGTGAGACACACAGGGGACCTTCTATATGTGAGACACTCAGGGGACCTTCTATATGTGAGACACTCAGGGGACCTTCTGTATGTGAGACACACAGGGGACCTTCTATATGTGAGACACTCAGGGGACCTTCTGTATGTGAGACACACAGGGGACATTCTGTATGTGAGACACACAGGGGACCTTCTGTATGTGAGACACTCAGGGGACCTTCTGTATGTGAGACACACAGGGGACATTCTGTATGTGAGACACACAGGGGACCTTCTGTATGTGAGACACACAGGGGACCTTCTGTATGTGAGACACACAGGGGACCTTCTGTATGTGAGACACACAGGGGACCTTCTGTATGTGAGACACTCAGGGGACCTTCTGTATGTGAGACACACAGGGAACATTCTGTATGTGAGACACACAGGGGACATTCTGTATGTGAGACACTCAGGGGACATTCTGTATGTGAGACACTCAGGGGACCTTCTGTATGTGAGACACACAGGGAACATTCTGTATGTGAGACACACAGGGGACATTCTGTATGTGAGACACTCAGGGGACATTCTGTATGTGAGACACTCAGGGGACCTTCTGTATGTGAGACACTCAGGGAACATTCTGTATGTGAGACACTCAGGGGACCTTCTGTATGTGAGACACACAGGGGACCTTCTGTATGTGAGACACACAGGGGACCTTCTATATGTGAGACACTCAGGGGACCTTCTATATGTGAGACACACAGGGGACCTTCTGTATGTGAGACACTCAGGGGACCTTCTGTATGTGAGACACACAGGGGACCTTCTATATGTGAGACACTCAGGGGACCTTCTATATGTGAGACACACAGGGGACCTTTTGTATGTGAGACACACAGGGGACCTTCTGTATGTGAGACACACAGGGGACCTTCTGTATGTGAGACACACAGGGGACCTTCTGTATGTGAGACACACAGGGGACCTTCTGTATGTGAGACACTCAGGGGACCTTCTGTATGTGAGACACACAGGGGACCTTCTGTATGTGAGACACACAGGGGACCTTCTGTATGTGAGACACACAGGGGACCTTCTGTATGTGAGACACTCAGGGAACATTCTGTATGTGAGACACACAGGGGACATTCTGTATGTGAGAAACTCAGGGGACCTTCTGTATGTGAGACACACAGGGGACCTTCTGTATGTGAGACACACAGGGGACCTTCTGTATGTGAGACACTCAGGGGACCTTCTGTATGTGAGACACACAGGGGACCTTCTGTATGTGAGACACACAGGGGACCTTCTGTATGTGAGACACAGAGGGGACCTTCTGTATGTGAGACACTCAGGGGACATTCTGTATGTGAGACACACAGGGGACCTTCTGTATGTGAGACACACAGGGGACCTTCTGTATGTGAGACACACAGGGGACCTTCTGTATGTGAGACACACAGGGGACCTTCTGTATGTGAGACACTCAGGGGACCTTCTGTATGTGAGACACACAGGGGACCTTCTGTATGTGAGACACACAGGGGACCTTCTGTATGTGAGACACTCAGGGGACATTCTGTATGTGAGACACACAGGGAACATTCGGTATGTGAGACACACAGGGGACCTTCTGTATGTGAGACACACAGGGGACATTCTGTATGTGAGACACTCAGGGGACATTCTGTATGTGAGACACTCAGGGGACATTCTGTATGTGAGACACACAGGGGACCTTCTGTATGTGAGACACTCAGGGGACCTTCTGTATGTGAGACACACAGGGAACATTCTGTATGTGAGACACACAGGGGACATTCTGTATGTGAGACACACAGGGGACCTTCTGTATGTGAGACACACAGGGGACCTTCTGTATGTGAGACACTCAGGGGACATTCTGTATGTGAGACACACAGGGGACCTTCTGTATGTGAGACACTCAGGGGACCTTCTGTATGTGAGACACACAGGGAACATTCTGTATGTGAGACACACAGGGGACATTCTGTATGTGAGACACACAGGGGACCTTCTGTATGTGAGACACACAGGGGACCTTCTGTATGTGAGACACACAGGGGAACTTCTGTATGTGAGACACACAGGGGACCTTCTGTATGTGAGACACTCAGGGGACCTTCTGTATGTGAGACACACAGGGGACCTTCTGTATGTGAGACACTCAGGGGACCTTCTGTATGTGAGACACACAGGGGACCTTCTGTATGTGAGACACACAGGGGACCTTCTATATGTGAGACACTCAGGGGACCTTCTATATGTGAGACACTCAGGGGACCTTCTGTATGTGAGACACACAGGGGACCTTCTATATGTGAGACACTCAGGGGACCTTCTGTATGTGAGACACACAGGGGACATTCTGTATGTGAGACACTCAGGGGACCTTCTATATGTGAGACACTCAGGGGACCTTCTGTATGTGAGACACACAGGGAACATTCTGTATGTGAGACACACAGGGGACATTCTGTATGTGAGACACACAGGGGACCTTCTGTATGTGAGACACACAGGGGACCTTCTGTATGTGAGACACACAGGGGACCTTCTGTATGTGAGACACTCAGGGGACCTTCTGTATGTGAGACACACAGGGAACATTCTGTATGTGAGACACACAGGGGACCTTCTATATGTGAGACACACAGGGGACATTCTGTATGTGAGACACTCAGGGGACATTCTGTATGTGAGACACACAGGGGACATTCTGTATGTGAGACACTCAGGGGACATTCTGTATGTGAGACACACAGGGGACATTCTGTATGTGAGACACTCAGGGGACATTCTGTATGTGAGACACTCAGGGGACATTCTGTATGTGAGACACACAGGGGACATTCTGTATGTGAGACACACAGGGGACCTTCTGTATGTGAGACACACAGGGGACATTCTGTATGTGAGACACTCAGGGGACCTTCTGTATGTGAGACACACAGGGGACATTCTGTATGTGAGACACTCAGGGAACATTCTGTATGTGAGACACTCAGGGGACCTTCTGTATGTGAGACACACAGGGGACATTCTGTATGTGAGACACTCAGGGGACCTTCTGTATGTGAGAAACTCAGGGAACATTCTGTATGTGAGACACTCAGGGGACATTCTGTATGTGAGACACTCAGGGGACCTTCTGTATGTGAGACACTCAGGGAACATTCTGTATGTGAGACACACAGGGGACCTTCTGTATGTGAGACACTCAGGGAACATTCTGTATGTGAGACACACAGGGGACCTTCTGTATGTGAGACACACAGGGGACCTTCTATATGTGAGACACTCAGGGGACCTTCTATATGTGAGACACTCAGGGGACTTTCTGTATGTGAGACACACAGGGGACCTTCTGTATGTGAGACACTCAGGGGACCTTCTGTATGTGAGACACACAGGGGACCTTCTGTATGTGAGACACACAGGGGACCTTCTGTATGTGAGACACACAGGGAACATTCTGTATGTGAGACACACAGGGGACCTTCTGTATGTGAGACACACAGGGGACCTTCTGTATGTGAGACACTCAGGGGACATTCTGTATGTGAGACACACAGGGGACCTTCTGTATGTGAGACACTCAGGGGACCTTCTGTATGTGAGACACACAGGGAACATTCTGTATGTGAGACACACAGGGGACATTCTGTATGTGAGACACACAGGGGACCTTCTGTATGTGAGACACACAGGGGACCTTCTGTATGTGAGACACACAGGGGACCTTCTGTATGTGAGACACACAGGGGACCTTCTGTATGTGAGACACACAGGGGACCTTCTGTATGTGAGACACACAGGGGACCTTCTGTATGTGAGACACAGAGGGGACCTTCTGTATGTGAGACACTCAGGGGACATTCTGTATGTGAGACACAGAGGGGACCTTCTGTATGTGAGACACTCAGGGGACATTCTGTATGTGAGACACACAGGGGACCTTCTATATGTGAGACACACAGGGGACCTTCTGTATGTGAGACACACAGGGGACCTTCTGTATGTGAGACACACAGGGGACCTTCTGTATGTGAGACACACAGGGGACCTTCTGTATGTGAGACACACAGGGGACCTTCTGTATGTGAGACACACAGGGGACCTTCTGTATGTGAGACACACAGGGGACCTTCTGTATGTGAGACACACAGGGGACCTTCTGTATGTGAGACACACAGGGGACCTTCTGTATGTGAGACACACAGGGGACCTTCTGTATGTGAGACACAGAGGGGACCTTCTGTATGTGAGACACTCAGGGGACATTCTGTATGTGAGACACAGAGGGGACCTTCTGTATGTGAGACACTCAGGGGACATTCTGTATGTGAGACACACAGGGGACCTTCTATATGTGAGACACACAGGGGACCTTCTGTATGTGAGACACTCAGGGGACCTTCTGTATGTGAGACACTCAGGGGACCTTCTATATGTGAGACACACAGGGGACCTTCTGTATGTGAGACACACAGGGGACCTTCTGTATGTGAGACACACAGGGGACCTTCTGTATGTGAGACACACAGGGGACCTTCTGTATGTGAGACACAGAGGGGACCTTCTGTATGTGAGACACTCAGGGGACATTCTGTATGTGAGACACACAGGGGACCTTCTGTATGTGAGAAACTCAGGGGACCTTCTGTATGTGAGACACACAGGGGACCTTCTGTATGTGAGACACACAGGGGACCTTCTGTATGTGAGACACACAGGGGACCTTCTGTATGTGAGACACACAGGGGACCTTCTGTATGTGAGACACACAGGGGACCTTCTGTATGTGAGACACTCAGGGGACCTTCTGTATGTGAGACACACAGGGGACCTTCTGTATGTGAGACACACAGGGGACCTTCTGTATGTGAGACACACAGGGGACCTTCTGTATGTGAGACACTCAGGGGACTTTTTCAAGGTGTTTGTGTGTTTTTTTAAACATTTTTTTACGCTTTCTTCGTGAAATGGTAGGGGTACAATGTACCCCTTACCAATTCACATAGGGGGGGGGCGGGATCTGGGGGTCCTCTTTGTTAAAGGGGTCTTCCAGATTCCGATAAGCCCCCCGCCCGCAGACCCCCACAACCACCGGGCAAGGGTTGTGGGGATGAGGCCCTTGTCCCCATCAACATGGGGACATTCTCCCCATGTTGAGGGCATGTGGCTTGGTACGGTTCAGGAGGGAGGGGGGGCCGCTCTCGTCCCCCCCTTTTCCCCTGCGGCCGGCCAGGTTGCGTGCTCGGATAAGGGGTCTGGTATGGATTTTTAGGGGGACTCCACGCCATTTTTTTTTAAATTTGGGGTGGAGTTCCCCTTAAAATCCATGCCAGATCTGAAGGGCCTGGAATGGATATTTGGGGGAACCCCACGTCAATTTTTTTTTAAATTTGCGGCGGGGTTCCCCTTAATATCCATTCCAGACCTGAAGGGCCTGGTAATTGAATTCTGGGGAACCCCCACGCTTTTTTTTTTTTTTTAATCAATGACTTTTGTATGTATTGCGGGGAGCCGACAATTTATTAATAGCCGCGAGTCAGTTTTAAATGACTTTTTTTCTTTCAAAAATGACATTTTTTGCAGGGACAGTTCTAAGCACGGGAAACATGCGCCACTTTACATGCATATCATACACACCCCCCAGGTACGAAATTTAAAGGAATATTTCACTTTTATTTTTTCATTTTAAGCATTATTAAAATCACTGCTCCCGAAAAAACGGCCGTTTTTAAAACTTCTTTTTGCATTGATACATGTCCCCTGGGGCAGGACCCGGGTCCCCAAACACTTTTTAGGACAATAACTTGCATATAAGCCTTTATAATTAACACTTTAGATTTCTCCCATAGATTTTTCGAATTTGCCACGAACACCCCAATTTGTTCGCTGTTCGGCGAACGGGCGAACAGGCAATGTTCGAGTCGAACATGAGTTCGACTCGAACTCGAAGCTCATCCCTACACAGGGGACCTTCTGTATGTGAGACACACAGGGGACCTTCTGTATGTGAGACACACAGGGGACCTTCTATATGTGAGACACACAGGGGACCTTCTGTATGTGAGACACTCAGGGGACCTTCTGTATGTGAGACACACAGGGGACCTTCTGTATGTGAGACACACAGGGGACCTTCTGTATGTGAGACACACAGGGGACCTTCTGTATGTGAGACACTCAGGGGACCTTCTGTATGTGAGACACACAGGGGACCTTCTGTATGTGAGACACACAGGGGACCTTCTGTATGTGAGACACACAGGGGACCTTCTGTATGTGAGACACACAGGGGACCTTCTGTATGTGAGACACACAGGGGACATTCTGTATGTGAGACACACAGGGGACCTTCTGTATGTGAGACACACAGGGGACCTTCTGTATGTGAGACACACAGGGGACATGTGTTGGGTGTGTTTGGGAACATCTCTGCTGCAGGGGTTCCCAGGTGACTGGAGGAACTGGTACACTACAGCGATGCCTAGATGGAAAACTAATGCCCCATGTTACCTGTGTGCATCTCCATGTGGGTAGGTGCGATGAGGTGCAGCAGCAGCAGTAAATACACTGAGTCTGGTTGCAATTAACAAAACTTCAGGAAGGCACCCCTGGTTACACTCACAGTAATGTGCAAACTTGTAGATTGGAGCAGGTTCTGATGCAGCAACAGCATCTTTCCCTGAGGGCGGAATGTGGCCTGGCCAGTCTGAGCCCAATGGGGAGGATTCCAATGAACCTTTCCCTACTGCTATTTACTCTCCCTGACAGATGGGTGACAGATGTCTCTACGTTCTCCACTCACAAGAAAACATGCCAAAGCCTGGGGGCAGCTACTTAAAGGAGAAGTCCAGCCTGAGCTCGTTTAGCTGGGCTTCTCTTATGGGTCACAGCAGTGCAATTCGTTTTGCACTCCTGTGACCCGTTTTCAGTAGAAAGCGGTCTGAAGTTCGATCTCTGCTGACGTGACGGATATCACGGGTGTCAGTCCAACAATGGAAGTCTGGATCGGCCAGGTGCCTGGACTGACACCCGTCTCAGACTCTCAGCGAGCTGCCGAGAGCCTGAGAGGGCCGCTCCCCAGCACTCCAGTGAGCGAGGAGGATCAGAGCGGAGAGATGCTGATTGACAGTTAGCAGATCTCTGCTTGGGGAGCTGTGAGAACAGAGCCATCGGCGGTGTTCGATCGCTCAGTTCTCAGTGTAGAGGCGCCGGGGGACAGATGCAACATCCTCCTAGGTAAGTATGATGGGGGAAAAACCCACAAACCCATAAGATGTCCACCAGGGTCACCTTGATGCAGCGTGGCCAATCGGGACCAAGGAAACCATAGAGAAACCAGGTTTCACTTGACTTCCTCCCCAGCTGCAGTACCACTCGGGAGGACCCCCACCTAAAGTGGAGAACAGAGACTGCGCCTGCCCGCACTCTCCTTTAATTTTCACTTTGGATTGGAGAGTTCCTTTTACACCAGCACAGAGCAGAGCGGCCAAAACGCCGATTATCTCGCAGCCGTCACCCGTCCAGCTGTCACCAGACTCCGAGCCCCCTAAACAAGTGCAGCTATGCATGAAAGGCTGCATAAAAATCAGGCCGTACAGAAATAGCCTCTGACTCCCTCCACAGATGTCCTGACCGGTGCGGAAAAACAGCGCCTGATGTGTTTTTAGCGCCGCCGTTGTTCGAACCTCTCCACCCGTGAAATGGCATCGCTACCTCTGCGCGGAGGGAAGGCGGAATAATGGCTTTTAGGACTTTAAAGATCTGTTTACCCTCCCGAAGCATTTGCATGATTTTTTGCACAATTCTGCGCAAAAGCGGTTCACGAGATTCGACGTGCGTCCCCGGGGGCCCTGGGATTGTTTGTATGCCGTGCGTTGGGAATATGGGGACAATTATGGGCATTTCATGTAAATTGCTCCATCTGCTTCTTGGGAGCACAGTGACAGCGAGGAGGCTGAGAACGTCTCCCATTAAGACATAATTTCCCTTTTGATGCTCCGAAGCGCTCCGGTATAAGTGGTGGAAATGTCGGGGGCTGTCAGGGTTATTGGAGAAGAGCGGCGCATCTTGTGGAAGGATGGTGATGTCATCGCTGGCGTACAGCGTGATAACGACTTTGTTTATAAAGCAGCCCCAGTTGCTTTCTGGATACAGCTGGGTTTGATTTCATGTCACAGCGGGCATGGTGCAGGGAATTTAACTTGGAACGTCACTTTTCGAAAGGCTGCTTGCCAAACGTGTAAATTAATGGGACCAGGGAGCAACCACTTGCCAAATGTGCCAATTAATGGGAAGAAGACGCAACCACTTGCCAAACGTGCCAAATTATATGGGACCGGGGTGCAACCGGTTGCCAAATGTGCCAATTATTGGGAATAGGACACAGCCACTTGCCAATTAATGGGACCAGGGCGCAACCACTTGCCAAACATGTCAATTAATGGGACCAGGGCAGAACCGCTTCCTTAACGAGCCAATTTATGGGACCAGGGTGCAACCATTTGCCAAATGTGCCAATTATTGGGAATAGGACACTGGCCAATTAATGGGACCGGGACACAACCTCTTGCCAAATGTGTCAATTAATAGGGACTAGAGTGCAACTGCTTGCCAAATGTGCCAATTATTGGGACCAGGGTGCAACCATTTGCCAAATGGGTCAATTAATGGGATTAGAGTGCCACTGCTTGCCAAATGTGCCAATTTATGGGACCAGGGTGCAACTGCTTGCCAAATGTGCCAATTTATGGGACCAGGGTGCAATCCGCTTGCAAAACATGCCAACTATTGAGACCAGGGTGCAACCACTTGCCAAATGTGTCAGTTAATGGGACCAGGGCGCAACCACTTGCCAAACGTGTCAGTTAATGGGACCAGGGCGCAACCACTTGCCAAACGTGTCAATTAATGGGACCAGGGCAGAAGCGCTTCCTAAACGTGCCAATTTATGGGACCAGGGTGCAACCTCTTGCCAAATGTGCCAATTATTGTGAAAAAGCCACAGCCACTTGCCAAATGTGTCAAATTATGGGAAAAGGGTGTAACCATTTGCCAAATGTGCCAATTATTGGGAATAGGACACAGCCACTTGCCAATTAATGGGACCAGGACGCAACCTCTTGCCAAATGTGCCAATTTATGGGACCAGGGCGCAACCTCTTGCCAAACATGTCAATTAATGGGACCAGGGCAAAACCGCTTCCTAAACGTGCCAATTTATGGGACCAGGGTGCAACCTCTTGCCAAATGTGCCAATTATTGTGAAAAAGCCACAGCCACTTGCCAAATGTGTCAAATTATGGGAAAAGGGTGTAACCATTTGCCAAATGTGCCAATTATTGGGAATAGGACACAGCCACTTGCCAATT